>OZ010797.1:87555096-87950096 GCA_963932465.1 Maratus speciosus
AATAATTAAGTGCTATGAGGATAGAAAATAAATTTTTAGCGGGTGAGGAATTTTAGAAGATGCATTATTTATTTAGACAAATAGAGTAGAATATTAAAAAATATGAAAAACCTTTATAGATTTTTATTTTAGACTTTTGAATGGCTACTCTGAATATCCCAAGGAAATTAGTATGGCACCTATTGTCGTCGTCTTGTCCGTTCGTTTCTCTGTCCTCATCCTCATATAACAGCGCAAAAACTCACTACCTAACCAAATGGTTTGAAATTCAATATCTATAATCGTTGCTGAATTTTGTCCAGTCATTTCAAATTTTATGAAAATCGAATCAAAACTTAAAAAGATATTGATAAAAGTTTTCTTCATTCTATTAAATCCTATCAAACGTAATTAGTTCAGTGATATCCCATGAGAGGTAATGATTCTGGGTTGTCATAGTGATTATTTTATTAAATACTATCATACGTAATTAATTCAATGATATCCCTTGATAGGTCATGACTCTAGGTTGCCATGGTGATTACATCAGATTAAACATGGAGTCATATTATTTCCGTATTACTGAATTTAATATATATATAATCGTAATAAATTTTGTATTCATGCACTTTTGCATAAGAGTGGCACAGCTATTGCACGAAGATCTAAATATTTATAAACCTAATTATAGTACGAACGCACCTGATTTGCCACATTTGACATACAATTTCCGACTTGTTCAAAAGAATTCTCCTATCACTTTCATTTTCTTTTACAAGGAACAGAAATTATTTGAATTATATGATTGTACTTGTACGATTACTAGAGTTGCAAAGGGTGGAAAAAACCGGGTTCATTCCCGGCTGGCTTTTTAGGAAGGAAATTTTGAAAATTTCCGGGAACTGTCAGAAAGTTTTAGGATGAGAAATTTTTATTATTTTTTTGTAATGATATTAATTTTTGTCAATGTAAAGAAAAATGTCTTTTACAAATGTAAACGGAACCAACAGCATAAATATATGAAAATAGCACAGTTAACAGGAAAACTAAAGAAATACATGCTTAAGCTGCAGAAATATTAAGTAAGAGAAATTAAAATACTATAAGTAATTTGATATTTTAATCGGTTATACGTAAAAAGTGATTCATCATGCCTAGCATAATGTAAATATCGCTCCTGTTCTCCGAATCAGCCAGTGCAAACAAAAAAGAAAATAAGCAAAACTAAAAGAAATCAATGCTACTCACAAGAAAATTAAACAGCTGAAACCATTTTATTTTTAAAAGATATACATTCAAATCCTCACGAACTCACAGACGCCATTGTTGAAAAGCTAATGAATTTTAATAAATTATAAAAACTTAGAGCGCAAAATCAGAAGTTGAGTTCACAATCTATCTTAAACTTAACAGAACAGCTGCTGAAATTTCTTTAAAATAAAAATTCCAAATTGAAAAATGACTGGTTTTGTTTATCTTCAAAATTTCCCAAAATCCCGGGTTTATTCCCGTCCCTCAAAATTTGCGGGTTTTTTGCAACTCTAACGATATTACTTCTATGATTTAAATAAATATAATCCAATGGTTACAATATTTTAATATTTCGTTCTAATAGAACGCAAATTTATCCATTAAAGGTTGGACATGTTAAAAGCATCCTACGACTCTCTTTTTAATTCACTTTTTTTAAAGATTTTGCCTCATTTATTATTTTATTGTAATGATTATAATATTGTAATGCTTTTTATTACCCACTCTGAAAATTTCACTATCTCTTAAAATTTAAATTATTTTTTTAATTAAAAAATTATTAAATCATACAAAAATATTGATACTTTGAAATTGTTTTAGATTATTAAATTATTAATAAATTTCAAATTGGGGAAAAATAACGTTAAATAAAAAAATTATGGCTGGGATTACGGTGCCTTGCTATCTTAAATCTTACGCTTGATCGTAGGATGGGCGTTGCTACAATCGATCGTAACTTGGTTCCTCAGCGTAAGTCCTCGTGCTTCCGCGTAAGTCCTCCTGCAGTCAGCCAAGAGGCCACAGTTACATTTGTTGTGGTTGCGAGCGCATCCACTTGCGCTTAATCTTACGGATGCTTCCAAGCTGTCGTAAGATCGCGAGGCACTGTAATCCCGTTTACGTTTTGTTTATATCGTAAGTCTCTAAGTTGATCTTAAGTGAGGCACCTAATCCCAGCCTAAATTATAAAAAAATATTACATTTATTACAATTTAGTTTTTTTTTTTTTTTTTTTTTTTGCCGTACTTGTCGTGGTAAGCAAGATGCAAAAGTATATGTTAACACGAGAATGACGGTGAGCAGTGCCCGATCAAGCTGAAGTTGGTCCCAGGGCCTGTTAAAAAGTTGGCCCCCCCTACCTCCCATTCCCGTCGAGACTTTCAGAAAAAAAGTAGATTTATTTGATGAGTTGACAAAGTTGTTTGGGTGAAAGTTTCAAGCTTGCAAAAAAAAATTTAACTTACAAGGATAATCAAGAAAACGAATTACCGTCCACTTTCTCAAATAAGCATTTGTATCATTCACAAACATCTATGATCCACAGTTTATGTTGCAGAATAAATGAGGACGTCTTTTTCAAAACTCACCTTATCCAAAATCATAAAAATTGTGTTTTCCCTAACAGTCTAGTAATCATTTTAAACTATAATTCTGACATTGTAAAATCCTCGTTTATATTGAAACCAATACACACAGTATGCGTTTTGGCATTTTCCCCAAATCTGATTATCTGGATACGGCAAGTTTTGAAAATTATAGGTACTCTCAAATTGAAAAGGACTCTTACGGAAAAATAATATATGGAGATTTTTTATTACAGTACTTAGTTTTTCACTTTTTCAAGTAAAAGTGCCTGGTTAAAAGCTTCTAAAAATTTTATTGAGTCATTAAGAATTTTTTAATTTTACGTTTCGTATTTTATAAAACAATATTATTTGAAAAGTATTTGATTAAGGGGGAAAAAAATCAGCCACATAATTTGTGGGCCTCTGAAATTGGTGGGCCCAGGGCCGAGGCCCCGAGGCCCGTGCATTAATCAGGCCCTGACGGTGAGGGGCCATTTTGGGCCATACCAAATGAATATATTTTGGTTGGAACTAGAAATTTCTTTATAAAATAAGTTTAAAAGATACAAGGGGGGGGGGGGCGAGAGAAAGATTAATTAAATAACTTAAACAGTTTTAAATAAAAATTCTGGTATTAAATATCTTTATAAAACTTGAGTAAAAATGTCCGTCTTTCTACTGTTAATCACTTTTGCCATGGAAACAATTATCTCTGATTGTTTGCGTCAACTTTGACACTGAAAACTCTGGTCTGGTCAATCAGATTACAGATGGTCAATCAGGCCATAGATTAAGGACCAAGATGGGACATTTGAGGCAAAATCTGTAATGGCAACAGTACTATCGTCACTACCGACAAGGGGGAGGAATTAACAAGCCTCCGAAATTTACCTATGTTGAAGAAATATGTTGGCGCTCTGTGTTTTGCATATCTATTCTTTCCTAAACGAAGCAAGAGGCAGACGATATTGTATTTATTATTTATGCTTGATTTATTCAGCTGCTTGTTTTTTTTTATCATACTTGTTCGATCAGCTTTTACTTACAAAATGATAATTAGAGTAATAATATAAAAGAAAAACCCTAGCAAATTCTGTTAAGAACGTAAATATGTAAGTTTATGCGATTAAATTGTAAAAAATCAAATTCAGGTATTGTATTAATTTATTCCACTCGAATAAAACTTTGAGCGCGTTCACGGACCGCACCCTGGGTTCCCCAGGTTTACCACGGGTAACCCGAAGCGTTCAGAGACCGACATCACGTGACTTTTTCCGAGTTCCCCGTAGCAGTTCAGAGCCGGAAATTACCCAGATTTCGGGGAACCCACATTACCTGAAAAATTTTGTTGGTTAAAGTGATCACGTGGTTGGGAAATCTGATTTGTTTACCATTTTATAGCTTAACTGTGACTGTTAATCGGAATAGCACTTTTTTGATCAGTTTTATCGCACATTGTTACTGTTTTTTCATATTACAAAAATAATAATAAAAACATATCTGGTCTAAGTTTAATTTTTAGATAAGTTAGAAGATAAATGTAAATTTTGCATATGACAAATCAGTTCACGCTTGGAAGCCTAAAATGGCTAGCAAAACCTGCACTGTTAAAAATATCGTGAAAGATTACCTCTGTTTTTAAAGGCTATCAATTTTCTGACCAATGAGAAAGCTACATAAACGCCTATAAAGCGCTCTCATTGGTCAGAAAATAGATAGCCTTTAAAAACAGAGGTAATTTTTCACGATATTTTTAACAGTGTGTGATATATATTTGTTGCGATAGTATTCCCCATAAAAATTAACTTTTGGAACAGTTTCCCATCTAAAAAAAAGTGATAATTGAATCTATTTGCACTGTCGAAAGTGCAGCTGCCGCCATGTTTGTAAATGTAAATAAAAAAATCCCGCAACTTTACCCGAAAGCGTTCAGAGCCTTTTATACCCAACCTTACACCGAGAAACCAGTATGACGTCATCCCCAATTTTCCGAGTTACCCGTGTTTCGGTCTCTGAACGCGCTCTTTATCGAGTGTAATGTCAGTACCTCTATTTATTTTTAACTGTTAGATTTATATAATTCTAAAAATTTGTCGAAATGAATTTTTTCCCATCTGTAATTTTATTATTATTTCTTATATGTTAATATTATAAATATTATTGAATCGATTGTACGTTATTTACATTAAAAACAATATTTTTATTTTATCTGTAAGAAAGTGAAAATGCTTAAATTTTAAAAGTTTATTGTAACGATTGTTTAATACGTTAAACTTTATAAGTTAATAAAACATCGCCTATAAAAATTTTCCTACCGAATGAGAATATTTATGAAATTTTCTGGGATATGTAGAGCGCAATACTTCGTATATTTTTATATTACACCATTACTTTATGTAGCTTTAAATCCAATTATATCATATTTAGGCTGGGATTACGGTGCCTCGCTCGACCGTATCTTATGCTCGATCGTAGGATAGGCGTTCCTGCGATCAGTCGTAACTTGGTATTACGGTGCCTCGGCGCAAGTCCTCGTGCTTCGGCGTAAGTCCTCCTGCAGTCAGCCAATCACAGGCCGCAGTTACATTTCTTGTGGTTGCGCGCATCCACTTCTGTCTTAACTTACGGCTGCTTCCAAGCTGTCGTAAGATCACGAGACACGGTAATGCCGTTTACGTTTTGTTTATATCGTAAGTCTCTAAGTTGATCTTAAGTGAGGCATCGTAAACAAATGTAACTGCGGCCTGTGATTGGCTGACTCCAGGAGGACTTACGCCGAAGCACGAGGACTTGCGTCGAGGCACCGTAATACCAAGTTACGACTGATCGCAGGAACGCCTATCCTACGATCGAGCGTAAGATACGGTCGAGCGAGGCACCGTAATCCCAACCTTACTTCATATATAACACTCAAGACGAAATTTTTACCCTGTTTTTCGTTGCACTTAGGCTGGGATTACGGTGCCTCGCTCGACCGTATCTTACGCTCGATCGTAGGATAGGCGTTCCTGCGATCAGTCGTAACTTGGTATTACGGTGCCTCGGCGCAAGTCCTCGTGCTTCGGCGTAAGTCCTCCTGCAGTCAGCCAATCACAGGCCGCAGTTACATTTGTTGTGGTTGCGCGCGCATCCACTTCTGTCGGCTTCTTCCTTACGGCTGCTTCCAAGCTGTCGTAAGATCGCGAGGCACCGTAATGCCGTTTACGTTTTGTTTATATCGTAAGTCTCTAAGTTGATCTTAAGTGAGGCACCGTAATCCCAGCCTTATAGCGTTCACTCATCATGTAAAAAAAAAAAAAAAAAAAAAAAAAAAAAAAAGGCATATATCCGTGCATGAACATAGAATAGATATTAGATTATAAAAAAGAATATCTATTCTATGTTCATGTATCGGTGTAAGATTCTATTGAAAACGTAAACATCGAACATTAAAAAAAGAAAGCTTAAATAAGGTAGATGCTCAATGATAAAAACTTTACAAGGATGGGGAGTTTCTTCCCCATTGTCACTAAAGGCGCTACGATCGCAATCGCATTACCATTACGCTCTATGGAAATGTCCCATCTTGTATGTTAATCTATGAATCAGGCAAGACATGGTTGGGAAAATAAAATGCTGGCGTGTGTGTCGTCACTGCGCTTTCCTTGATTAATCGAGCTGTGTTTCGATATGCGTTCGCAAGTTGGAGCATTTTGGTGGTTGTTTCCGCATGCAGCAAACAACTCAACTTATGCTACATTTGCAGACTCAGACTCCATTACTGGCTGCAAAAAAAATATTGTACAGCTTCAAAAGCAGCCATGGTGAGTATGTAAATCTATATTAATCTGTATTAATTTTTCCAATATTGTGTTATTAAATGTGTTAGGTTAGTGAAAAAATGTTATTATGTTTGTTTTATATATTTATTTTTATCTACGACAGTCATTGTGGTTGTTTATTTTTGCAACTTTATTTATATCAACGTATCGCTCAAAATTTGTTGTAAAATGTGGTTTAATCGTTCGTTTCTCGTTTGCTCTTTCTTTTTCTACAAATGAAAATTGTAATTGATATTAATCTATTATTCCGGATCTTATTTTATTGAAATTGAGTGGGTTCCGACTCAATTTTTATGTATTTCACCGCTTATTTTTACATGCTTATTTGACTCTTCAGGCTTCTGTTTGGTCGTGCGCTGCATCTGGTGCTTATAAATATTTCTAGCCGCTAATTGCTACAAATGAGAAACGGAATTTGTTAAATTATAAAATGTTTTAATATAAGTAACCATAAATTTATTCCCAGACAAGATTGTTAAGAAATGTCCCTAGTAGTATGTAACCTAAGTTAACCCACGTTTTTGTTAATTACGAAAGATGTAATTTTTTAATATAAAAAAAGATGAGTGTTTTTATTATTAGAAACCGAATCATTTATGTAAAGAAACATGAAACAACCTAGGAAAATCTGTTTAGAGAAAAACGATATCATGACGATAGAAAGAAGTGACCTGCAAAGTTCAGAAGCAACATGATGACGCCAAGTTGTATTTTTACTGATTTATTCATTAAAATGTTTTGAATGATATTTTGGAACAGAAGTGTTTGTGATCCACAGAAAGAAAAGTAATTTCAGCTGTAAAACTGTTAATTGTGGCAACCAGAGCTTGTGTTGTTTCGGGATAAACATTCGTTAAAAAAAAAAAAAAAAAAAAAAAAAAACCTGGTGTCCGTAACTTATTTTAAACATTTGTCTTGTAGTTAATTTCCAGTTGCTTCTGTATGTAATGTGCTAAAAATATTGAAATCATTATTAAAACTGATAGTAATTATGAAACTACAAGAAAATTTTGTTTTTAAACATGGCAATCACTTTCAAAACTTTTTGCTCATAAAATCGCTTAAAAGTACTGTCATGATGGTTTATCTCTGAGTTTGATTGCCAATCATTTTTAAAAATGGCATTTTGTGGGAAAATTGCCAAGTTCATTCTGTGGATCACAAGCATGTATCAGTTCTGATATTTCGTACCTTTTTATAGCCTAAAGCAGTACAATTTTCTATGCAGTTCAGTGCTGCCGCTGTACTTGGAAAATGCTGGGTCCCCATCAATAACAATTCATATTTTAAAGGAATAAATGAAACTTGTTTATTTGGAAAAGATAAAAAAATGCATTAATTGTTGTTTTAATAATAATTAAATAATGAATTAAAACCAGTATTATTTGCACTCAAATAAGATATTTTTAAAAAATATTAAGAGAAATTTACTTTTTTAAAAGTAAAAATGCAAGATACAATTTTAATTGTAAAATAATGCTTATTTGAGAGTAAAAGATATCAAGTTCCACTAACAAGTATCACTGTTTGCATTTCTTTTAAAAAGGAGCAATATGGGTTTATTGATAAAGATATTTTTGCTGAAAAAAAGAATACTTAAGTAAGGGGGTACTTTTTATTGAATAATAGGTGCTTTCATTGCACTTCCCATTGAGTTATTTGTCAGCATAGATCTGTGTTGGAATCGGACATTTTCCTTGGAAGGAAAATTCACATCTAAATCATAAATAAGCATCAAATCATAAATCTTCAAAGGGTGGGAGACTTTACAATGCAGTAAGAAGGAAGGGGGGGGGGGGGTCACTGGTCCACCCCCTGAAAACATTATCAAAGTACACTGAAATCATGCTGTATTTTTAAGAATCTCATTAAAAAAAAACTTTAAATCCCATTTTATGAATATTCTACCAATAAGTTTGGTCTGGACAACTTTTTTGGTGCTTGCTTTGATCCTTTGACTAAATTCGCTTTTTTTTTCTGCGATCCTTTGACGAAATTCGCTATTTTTTCGCGAACTTTTTACGAAAATCGTGTTTTTTGACGAAATGTGAACTTTTTTTAGAACCTTTGACGAAATTCGGCTTTATTCCACTATTTTTTGACGAATTCGCTATTTTTTTTCGCGAACTTTACGCTATTTTTTCTGCGCCTCTTTTACGAAAATCGCATTTTTTCTGCGATATTTTGATGAAATTTGCATTTTTTGTTGTGATTCTTTGACAAAAATCTTTTTCCGTAATTTTTTGACGAAATATGCTATTTTTTCGCGGCCCTTTTACAAAAATTGAGTTTTTTTTTTCGGGATATTTTGATAAAATTTGCACTTTTTCCGCAATCCTTTGACAAAAATCTACTTTTTTCGCGATTTTTTTGACGAAATTTGCTATTTTTTCACGATCATTTGACGAAATACGCTGTTTTTTCACAGCCCTTTTACGAAAATCGTGTTTTTTCCGTGATATTTTGATGAAATTTGTGCTATTTTTTGCGATCCTTTGACGAAAATCAGCTTTTTTCCGCGATTTTTTGATGAATTTACGCGTCCCTCGGACGCGTAAGAGCTATTTTTTTTGCGTCCTGGCTCCGATTTTTTGCATAATTTACGCGCTATAGCGCGTCCACGGCATCGCTGCAGTTTATAGCACAAAATTACCACTCGCCAGGTGTCGAGTAACACTTAAAGCGTGGCGATTAACTGTATTGTCCTCACTCGCCAAACTCAATGGGCACCACTCGATGCGATGGTTGAATGATGCGATGCCAGGCAGGAAAGGGGTGAAATTCGTTCGGAATTTACGGCTTCCAAATGGGTGATTCTCCCGAATGTAAGAAAAGAAAGTAGCAGGGGTGATTGTCTCGAATTTTCCGAAAATTTAAGGCATTTGGTTCCAAAAAAAAAAAAAAGTCATCAGTCCGAAAATTCTGACATAAAAATATCACTAATTTTGATATGGTCACCGAAAAAAAATCAATTTCAATCGTTCGTAGAAAAAAAATTACCAATTCCATCAAAGAATCGCAAAAAAACGTCAATTTCGCTCAAGGACCACGTAAAAAACACGAATTATGTCAAAACATCGCAGAGAGAACGCAAATTTCGTTTAAAAAATCGAGGAAAAAACACAAATTTCGTGAAAATATCACGGAAAACGCAAATTTCGATAAAGAAATCGCGAAAAAGAATCGCAAAATTCTTCAAAGTAACGTGGATAAAACTCAAATTTCATCAAAAGATCGCGGAAAAACACAAATTTCGACAAAGAATCGCAAAATTCTTCAAAGTATCGCGGATAACGCCAAATTCGTGACAAGATCGCGGAAAAACTGCAAATTTCGACAAAGAATCGCGAAGAATAATCACAAAATTCTTCAAACTGTTATGGAAAAACTCAAAATTCGTGAAAAGATCGCAGAGAAAATGTAACTTTCGTGTATAGCACAAAATTAGCACTGGATGCCAGGGAGGAAAGGGATGAAATTCGTTTGGGATTTACGGCATTCAAATCGGTGAATCTCCTGAACGTAATAAAAGAAAGTAGCAAGGGTGATTCTGTCTCGAATTTTCCGAAAATTTAAGGCATTCGGTTCCGGAAAAAAAGTCATCAGTCTGAAAATTCGGACATTTAAAAAATGCTAATTTTGATATAGTCGTCGAAAAAAATCAATTTCGTCAAGCGTTCGTAGAAAAAAAATCACTAATTCCGTAAAAGAATCGTGAAAGAACGTGAATTTCACCCAAGGACCACGTAAAAAACGCGAATTACGTCAAAACATCGCGGAAAATGCAAATTTCGTGGCAAATTACGTAAATTTCGTCAAAAAATCTCAGAAAATTCAAATTTCGTGAAAAGGTCGCGAAAAACGCAAAATTCATGAAAAGATCACGGATAAAACGCAAAATTCGTGAAAAGATCACGGATAAAACGCAAAATTCGTGAAAAGATCGCGGAAAAACGCAAAATTCGTGAAAAGATCGCGAAAAAACACAAAATTCGTGAAAAGATCGCGGAAAAACGCAAAATTCGTGAAAAGATCACGGTAAAATGCAAAATTCGTGAAAAGATCACGGTAAAATGCAAAATTCGTGACAAGATCACGGTAAAATGCAAAATTCGTGAAAAGATCGCGGAAAACACAAAATTCATGAAAAAAATCGTGGAAAAAACGCAACTTTCGTGACAAGATCGCGGTAAAATGCAAATTTTGGCAAAAGATCGCGGAAAAGAATCACAATTCTTCAAAGTATCGCGGAAAAGTGCAAATTTCGTCAAAAGATCGCTTAAAAACACAAATTTCATCAAAAAAATCTTGAAAAAAAAATGCAAATATCTTTAAAGAATGGCGAAAAAACCCGCAAATTTTGTTAAGATTACAAAAAAAATGCCATTTTGTGGAAAGATCGCTAAATTCGTTAAATGGTCGCAGAAAATGCATATTAGTTAGTGCCGAGGGGGGGGGGGGGGTCTGCCTCTGCTGTAACTTTTCTGAAAATTTCCTTTGAATTAATTTCATCGCAATTAATAGTAAAAATAAAATTTTTCAGTTGTGTAATCATATCGAATGGTAAGTAATACATGTAACCTTTCTGAAAAATTCCTGTGAATTTATTTCATTGCAGTTAATAGTAAAAATAAAATTTTTCAGTTGAGTGTAAACATATCAAATGGTAAGTAATATATATTAGTAAATTACAATGCTGATAGTTAGAAAAAAAACACAATTTTGTATGGAGTGTACATAACTTTGTTACTGGCCAGTGAAAAAAATCAGTGTACTGGCCAGTGGGTAAAAATGTTAATTTTGACCTATAATGCAGTTTAATTTATAAGCGAGAATCTTCTAAAATAAAATGCTTCAGTGAACTCCCCTTCAAAATTTTACTTCCTACCTTTTTCATGTAGTATGTACTTTTAATATCATTAAAACTTCAATTTCTAAGAATTTTTTCAGTTATAGTGTGATCCTCCCTTCTAAGATTACTTCTTACTCTGTAAACTTCCCAGTATTAATTTATGAAAGTATTTAATTTTTACATCTTTTTTATTTTTTAGTAATGTTAAAAAAGTAGTTTGTCTAATTTACTACTTCATATTAATTTGTCAAAAATTTTTTTTTTTAGATCATTCTAAAATTTTTCTCATTGTTACTTTGTTGTAACATAGTGTAGACAAGAAGATAAAATAGCTGCCGGGTGCGAACTTAATAACAAAAGGCGCACTTTTAAAAAATGGCCCTCCATCTTAAAAAACAACTCAAACTGGTTTGCTTCAATCTTTTTTTCAGTAGAATTTCTGCTATATTTCCCAGCTGCTGTTCAACAACTTTAGTTAAATTTCCCAGTGGCTGAGAGGTTCTGCTCTCGAAGCTGGTAGACGGGAGGTGATGGGTTCGATCCCAATCGCGCCCGTCAGCCTAATCATTCGGAGTTTTCTTCGAACCTTGGATTTCCAAGCGTTAATACGGGTTAGGTTCCCTTAGAAAGACCCTCACGAAGGGCAAACCTCCCACGGGCCTATATCCCTCGAGCAGATAATTGGCCATCAAAAATCAACCAACCAACCCAGTGGCCGATTGACGAAATTCCTAATTTTTCCTCTTGCAACTGATTTTTTTTTTCTGCAACTGATTAGTTTTGAGATTTTTCTTTGCAACCGACTGGCGAATTTTGAAATCTCAGCTGATTGGTAAATTTCATTATTTTTCTCCCAAGGTCTGCCCTATGCATAAAGTAGTTTAAAAACAGGTCCGTTGTGTGCTGCACCCTGCCAAATTAGCCTATAGTCAACACTATAATAATAGTCATTATCTTTCCTCCTTTTAAAGTTTCTTATTTTGATTTCTTTCCAAGGCCATATGCAGTTAAAAAAATATCAGCTCCATTTTGTAGAAACAATGATTATTTTAATTCCCTATCCTCCTTCCTGCCCATAATTTTGCTCTCCCTCATTAAAGGAGGACATCTCTAGATAAATATGAGATAAGGAAAAAAACATTTTATTTTCAGTTTGGTTGTTCTCACCCCTGATAAAATAATTGTGTTTTCTCTTTTTTTCCTATATTTTACGATTTAATGTTCATAAGCAATATTTCAATTTCAGTCTACACACAAGAAGAAAACTAGGAAGTTAAGAGGTCACGTAAGCCATGGTCATGGCCGTATTGGTAAGTTTTTTAACTTTTATTAGAAATATTTGAGAGATAAGATAAATTTAAAGTATAGACTTTGTAAAATGAATTTAGAAGTTAGTTGAAGTTCTTTTTTTAGATATCTTAAACAAATTTTAAGTTACTTGAATGCTTTTGTATGCATATAAAAAAATGCATACATATCAAAATTTATTAAAAAATTGGAACAGATGTATTATAATCCTGCATCCGCCATCTTAATTTTTTCTTGCCGTCAATTAAAAATTGTTTTATAATTAATACATAGTTATAATTATTATATTTCAGTTTTTTCAATATTGTATTAATCTATCAACAATATTTAACCATTGGCGACATTTACTACTTGGCGGAAAAGGAATTTTTACACTAGAAAAAAAATCCAAGATGGTGGATGCGGATTATAATACATCTAAGCCATCTAATGCATAACAGGGGAAACTTAGCTTTCCTTAATTTTTGGTATACAAATGTTAGACCTTTTCTCATGTCATAACTGTGATTTTATTATATAGCTGAATGTGTTTTGCTTTGGAACTAACAAAAGCAATAAATGGCTGTATTTATCTCCTTATTCTGATTAAAATATTATTTTAATGGGAACTACTTGTGAATTCGCCCGGAAACCGCCATCTTGTTTCTTTGTTGGTCATTTATAGCCACTTTGTTTAATTTAACAACATTTACAACAGAAATAAATCCAAATAAACTTAAAATCGGCAATGATCAACAAAGAAACAAAATGGCGGACTCCGGGCGAATCCGCAAGTAGTACCTTAGTTTGCAGAGTCTTCAAGAAAGCAAGAAATGTTCATAATTATTCAACTTTTAACTTTTTAACTTTTTTACAATAAAAATTTTCATGATTTTCAGATGTTTTTATTGCCCTCCAGTTTCTTATTGCATGAATTTAGGTTATTGATATTTTAAGGGGGTTAGTAATTTTAGATCCATATTCTTTAACTTAAATGAACAGACAAATCTCTTGAAGTATCAGTTTCAGAAAGTACTTTTTCTGCCATCTATGGAGTCATTTTGTTTGTGCAAAAGCAATTAATATGTATTTGTATAGTAGTCTGTTACCTGTTTTATCTTCAGGTGTCAAGGGGGATAAACATAATATTGAGAACATTTAACATAGCGTTTTTGCATTGTTTACATTACATTTATGTTATTAATAAATCTTGTAGGTAAACATCGTAAGCATCCTGGTGGTCGTGGTAATGCTGGTGGAATGCATCATCATAGAATAAATTTTGATAAATAGTAAGTTAAATAAAATCCATTTTTTACCTTGATATTAATGTTCTGCCTCAAATGTTTGTAGATGTTTATATAATGTGTAACTAACTTTATTTAATCAATGTTCACACCAAGTTTGTTAGCTATGAGATTGACATTGTGTGTGTGTGTAGGGGGGGGGGGGGCAAAATGTTTTAATGAGTAGATATTTAAACTAGGTGTCTAGCCATCTGGATAAGGCAGGGTTCGCAAAGCTGGGCCCAGTTCGAAAAAACCTGGTGGGTTTTTTCAGAATGGGCCCACTTGAAAAAGCCCACTGAAAAACCCATAAAGTGGGTTTTCTCAATTTTCAGATATAATTTAAACAACATATACATTTAATGAATTTGAGTCATTTCAGATAATTTTGAAAAAATATTAATATATAAAAGCCATTACACATCTGAAGTAAAATAAAAATGTATTTCAGCACATTGAAATACTTTACTAACATAGAACCTAGTAGGCAACATACATAGTACATAATTATTGGTATGTCTTTATATAAAAAATTCAAATCAAATATATTCATGGAAATAAAAAATATGTATTTTTACTTTCTTCCATCTTTACAAGAAGAAAGTATTGGATTTGTGAAAAATTTCGACTTCCGGTTCATGATGGATTTATACGTTTTAAAAAGGTCCTGAAGATAATTTGATAGTTTTTAGAAAATGACTGTCTATATGTGAAAAAAATTTTGTGGATGCTCTATCTCAAGAACTAATGCACAGAATTTCACAAAACTTTAGATTGAGTTTAGACCTTGATGTAAACTGGTGCTGATTAGTGTTTGGTGTATACTGCCCAACAGGTGGCGCTGCTATGCTGCATTTATCTCAATTTTTGCAATAGCTTTATCTCAAGAACTAATGCACAGATTTTCATAAAACTTCAGATTCAGTTACAAGTTAAGTTGTTGTTTATCGAGTTTTGGTGCATATCGCCCAACAGGTAGTGCTGCTATGCTGCATTTTTCACGGTTTCAGCAATAACTCTTATCTCAAGAACTAATGTACGGACTTGAACAAAAATTTAGATTCAGTTAAACCTTGATATAAACTGGTGCTGATTAGTTTTTAGTATATTATCGCCCAAGCGGCGCTGTTGTGCTGCATTTATCTCTCTTTTTGCAATAGCTTTATCTCAAAACTAATAATGCATGGATTTTCGTCAAACTTCAGATTCAGTTAGATGTTGACGTAAATTGTTACTGATCAGGTTTTGTTGTAAATTACACAACAGGTGATGCTTATATCTCCTTGTTATATGCATCCAATTCAACAAATCTATATTTTACAATCCTCATGATGGGCATAAATTGTCATTTAATTTTGGCACTGTGATAGTGAATTTTGAATTATTAACATGTGTATGAGATAGAAGAAACTTTTGGGATTGGCACATCCGACTAGTTTACCACCTTTTTTTCTTCCTACTTAATATATTTTAAATTTTAATATTCTATTCATTATTTGATTTAAAGAAAATTAACAATTTTATATCTTCTATTATGTTTAAAACTAATAAGTGAAAACACTGACATTTAATTAATTTACATTCATATAATTTATACAATTTATAACTTGTAAAATAGCATTACAATTATATTGTATATAAGGGAACAATGTATTTTTTTTATGTATAGTGTATCTCTCTATTCTAAAAAAAAAGTAACTACCGCTGTCACTGCCGCCGCCGCCGGTTTTGAATTTTTTGTGACCGGAGGTCTTTCTTCGTTAATATTAAGAAAAATAATGCATACAAAAATGTGAAAATCGGTAGTATTATACAGAAATGTTTGATAAACACGCTGATGCAGACAGTTTTTAGATCGAAGAATTATTTTAAGAGAGATTTAATGCTAAAGTTGGACAAAATTGTTCCACTAAAAAAGTTTTATAGGAGCAAAAACTGTTCATAGGAATTTAATCATTTTTAGATCATTTTATGCGTTAGAATTTGCCGGAGTGCAGATTGCATTAATTTTTTTATTTTGACTCATTTTTTGAGGTTTATTTCTAGAAATATTTTTAACAGATTTTAGAAAGTGATATTAATTTAAACTGTTGCCAACTGTATAAACAGCGGAAGCAATAATGTTTGCTTAAAAAAAAAAAAAAAAATTATACGTGTAAATAAATTAAAAAATTATTTACACGTTACTATTATAAACAGAAAAAAAACATTTGGAATTAGAATTAAATAATTATGTACAAAAAGCAGGAACCTATTAAAAATTATGTCATAAAAACTATAATTACACGTGAATTTTAAGAGAAAGGAATTTGTAAAGCAATAAATTTATTAACATGCGTTAGAAGTCTTAAATAGGAGAAATTACGTCATATTTACGTCACATTACAGTTATTACATAAAATGCACACACAATAATATTGCAAAACGGTTTAAATTTAGAAATTGCGCTAGACATTTATTTGATATTTTAAGAGGATACTTTTCAACTATTTTTGTTAGGAAAGTGCAAATAATATTTAATTTCTAACACAAGTATTTTCACGTGAATATTAAAAAGAGAAAGAATAGTTTGGTCAAAATTACGTCAGATTAAAAACTATTAATTAAAAATGTCTCATTTAAAAGAACTTTCTTTTCGCTTTGTTAAAAAATACCGGGAGACAAAGATTCTCTTTACTTAATTCCTTTTATATTAGCTTATTTTGAAATGTTGTTACACGTGTCTACGTCATCAAGTTATTTTTATTGCGACGTTTTATTTGTATTGTTATTAATGTTGTACTAATTTATTTGTTCTTTCGTTATTTAAAATAAAAATTATGTCAATTTGTATAATTTGGCGAAATTAGTCGATGGGATAATAAAGTAGTACCGCAGCGGATTTGGCGTTAAAATTTCCCCAATCAAAGAGAAATGAATAGAAATCGGTTTATAGGGAGATCGCCACTGTTTTTTAAATTATAATTCAATCTTTCGAAATATTTTTAAAGCCGATCACATTAGCGTGCATTTAGAGTCTGCGGTGTCTGGACGGGGGTTGGCGAGCGTAGCTCGTAGGGGGCTGAGCCCCCTAGTATAATATATAGAAAATATAGTATACAATAATGTAATTATGCATGTATTATACTTTTGAAAAAACCTGATTTTCCCCGGGGAAAATTGGGTTTTTCATGAAAAAACCCAGGTGGGTTGGGTTTTATCAGAAAAACCCGGGTTTTTGCGAACCCTGGGATAAGGGCAGGTCAGGAAAATTTGAAAACTTAAGAACTTCCAAGAAAAAATTTGGACATTTTTATTATAAAACTAAGGATTTGAAATTGCAGCACCAGGAAAATCAAATTTCGCTATAGTATTTCAATGTTTTATGCAAATAATTTTGTCTCCCTTTTCAATAGTTGCTTGTAACTCAGAGATTTTGAACTCCGTCACTGAAACTTTCTACTGAATCAGTTTCTCCCAGGTTTAAAAAAAGGCAGGGTGCTTCTTGTAGGAAAAAGGCACTTTTTGGATTCTAAAGGGCATGTTTTGGATTCTTAAGGGCACTTTTTTTTTAAAGGCATTCTTTTGATTTTTAAAATTTAATAGACAGGACGCTATTTTAAAGACAGCAATGATTCAGTCTTTATTATGCAAGTAAATTTTTTAATAAACAAAGGAGTAAAGGCACTTTTTTCAGCTAGGGGAACAAGGGTGCTATTGTTTTTTATCAGGGGCAAGAAGGGTGTTATTTTGTAAACGTAAGGGCAGGCAGGGTGCAGCACCCTCCTGAAACTGCCTAGGGGAATCCCTGCTGAATGTTGCAGGATTGATTAGATGTTTCAGTCTGATCACGTATCTTTGTTTTGGAACTGAACATTTTTTACCTTAATTTATTGAATATTTATTATTTGCATTAAAATATGTCGGAGAATCTGTATTTCACTGTAATAAAGAATTTCATCCTCAAGGGTAGGGAAATGTATCATTTTACTCGCCGCTGGTGAGTGAATTTTCTTACAGGGCGAGTAAATTTTTAGGTAGTCTTCGAAAACTGCAAACTAGAGATGTCGAAAACTTTTTATGTATACCAAGTTCTATTTTATATTAAACTTTCATCTCTTGTTAATATTTCTTAATTTTATAGGGAAAAAATATGAAAGTGCATAATAGTAATAGTAACCAACTATTTTTGAGTTATATTGTATTGCATAATTTTGTCATAAAAATTTTCAACTGTACGTTGCATTTTACTGGCTGAAATAAGTCCTTAGCTGGTAACATTTTCTAGGAATTCCCCACCCATGTTCATCCTGATTGTTCAAAATGTATAGAGACTGATGCTAAAAGTGTGTATTTGCAAAATGTTTAGCATAAACATTGTTAAACAATTTGTAAATTTTGCAACAATTTGTTTAACAATTCAGTAGTTGTTACTGCAGAATCGGTTGTGAAAGTTCTATTCTCAAATTCACTTTGAAAAACTTTCTTCAAAAAATTATTTCAAAACTTGTCTGTAAACAGTTTTTGTCTGTAAAAACAATCTCGATACCTGGAAAAGTCAGGGAAATTTGTTGCTGATCTGTAATAGACACATTGATTTAAATATTTATAAAATGGTTAAAATTAGTTTTTGATGAAATAGTGCGGAAATTTTTCATTCAAGGATTAATAACATCCTGTTTAGGATGAAATTGTCCTTTAAAAGGACCCTTCACAATTTTTCACTTAAGGACAGAAACCTTCACAAAGCTTTTCACCTTTAAAACAGGAAGGACCCTTCACAAAATTCTTTGTCTTTTTTTTCTCTTACTTTTCCACTTACATACTTAACCTTTCAGAGTCAATCATTTAAAAGTAAAATTTGACCTTTCATTAAACAGCTGAAATCGGCAAAGAATCTGATTTTAACGATCATTTCAAATTCACAAAATTATGATAAGGTTTTTCACAAATATAAAAAGCTTTTCACAATTTCATAAAAACAGGAAGGAACCTCTAAGAAATGTCTGGGCATTTATCCCTGCCTATTTTATCATAGTAATTTCTAATACCTAGAATGATGTCCATCATTATATAAAATATTCTTTGTCAGGCGTGGAGAAATATATTTTACTTGCCACTGGTGAGTGGATTTTCTGACATGGCAAGTTGCTTTTTAGTTACAAGGTATGTCAAAAACTTATTGGCTAATTATATTTTGCAACTTACAACGATATAAACATGGTATTTAAGTTTTGTTCTATATTAAACTTTCTTCTGTTATATTTCTTAATTTTATAGAAAAGTCTTATTCTGTGACACATTTTTCTGGCAAAATTATTTGTCAAAAAAAGTCATAGAAAAATGCCATTACCATTTTAAATTGTTTTATCATGCTGGCTGGCAAAATAAAACTTTGGTTGGGTAAGATTTTTTATTTCCCTATCATTTTCTCTCATTGTCATAATTTTTTTTAAAATTTGTTTTACAAATCCCAAAAGTCATAAGCATATCAACTGCCTTATAAATAATTGTATAATTTAAAATATAGTGGTAAAATCTCTTGAAGTTGTTTGATTATAACTATAAAACGATAATGTTAAAATAAGTAAAAACGAGTACATATTAAAACAATGGCATTTGTCTTTTGCAATCTTATCCAATGATGATTAGCCTTAATCAAGGAGAGTGGCAGTTAAAAAGTTTCGTGATTTATCATGTGTCCCTGACTAATAAGAAAGTATCAAACCATTCTTAAATCCTCAAATCCATAATTACTCTATAATGAAAAAAAGTAATACAGGCGGTGATCACTTAACAAATTTGATCCGTTCCAAAACAGTGTTAGCTAACCGAATTTTTCATTAACCAATCATATTTTTTTGACTTGTATGGTTAATTGAATCAATTCATTCAATTCTTAATAGCTAAATAATGTATACAAAATACAGTAGAACCTTGATTATCTGAAATAATTGGGACCAACCCTCTTTCGGAAAATCGAAATCTTCGGATTATTGAGAATGTTTCAATTTTAAGATTAAGGACAAATATATGCGCTATTTCTTATTATAGTAACAAATGCTTAATAAAAATAAAGCAATAGCAAAATAGAAACAAGAATAAATTTCCTGAATTTTAAAATTAAGTACTTTTTACATATTTCACAAGGGTTTGAAAAAAAGTTTTGTTTCTCGTAATTTCAATTGCCTTTGCTTTACAGCTCTATGACAAAGTTTTTTTTTTTTTTAAATACTATTAGTTCACCAGTATCAGTCTTTCTGGTGCTCCAGCAATGCCAAAACCTTTTGCAAAACATTCAAAAGTTTCAGAATTGCTAATTTGTTAGTCTTTTTCACCCAGATTTTTGTCTTCTTCGCTTTGATCAATGTGATAGTAAAAAAAATAGCTTTAAAAATGGGTTTTTCACAAAGGGAATGTGATAGTAAAAAATAAAAATGGATTTTGGTTAAGCGAGAGTTTCGGATAAAAGAGGTTGTACTGTAATATAAATCTTTTCTTTATAATAAGGTTAATATATGTCATCGTCCTTATTTTAATATAGACGCATCGTATTTTGATGACTGTCCGTGTTGTGTCATATTTAAAAAATAAATAGGATTGCATTCATTGACTGGCATTAAATCATATCAATTTGACTTTTCTAAAACTCCTTAGTTCTCTAACAGATCGTGTTTGCTGCAGGGCCCAATAAAGCACAAGTGGAGTCTAGAACCAGTTAATAATTTGTGAACTAAATTTCAATTAAAATAATTTGCAATTAAATATTTCTTTAAAAATGAAGGTACTTTTCTGTTATATGGACACCATGCCAAAATGTATGCTAATGTGCCAGTTATTTCAACCCTATTATTTGTTCATTTCAACAGTTATTTGTTCACTTATTTTAAGTATATATTTGATTTAATAAAATAATTTGTAAAAGTCTGTAATTTTCAAATGTTATCTTTTTAAAATGCTCATTGTACAATTGACAATGTCTTATTTTTCAAATGTTTCAATTCATGTTACTTTCATTTTGCGCCAACTATTACACTTGGCGACAATGGTGTTCGTATAATGGCAAAGTACCAAAATGAATACAAAATATAAAAATTGTTTCCGATCTGTTCATTCTAATTTGGGGCTCTTTAAAATGTAGGGCCAGAAAACCTGATAGCTCATGAATTAGGCTGTATAGTATACAGCTGTTAAAATGTTCCTAATTTGACAATGCACGCAATTAAATATAGTTCGGAAAATCTAAAACAAAGCATTGCTTCTTCGTGGCTTTGTTTTGTGAGGTCTTTGTTATCCGAACATAAAAATCTCTCGCGAAAGTGTTCGTTAATAATCAAACAGTTCATTAACTGATCACCCACCGTATAATGAACTGCAAAAATAAGTTTGCTGTAGCTGCACATAATTAGAGCCTACCATTTGTATTCTTTGAATGTTAGGTGTCGAGATGTACCACAGAAATTAGGTATAAAGATGGAAATAAATCTTATTTCCTACTTATATGTATCTTACAATCTAATAAAATATTTTTGAATCTGTATACAATGTATCTGTTTTTAATCGTTACTTCAATTGTTAAAAAATACTTTTTTGTTTTTTGCCCTTATTTCTCTGTATTTAAATTTAAGTCTATTCATCAGTTGTAATAAATACATCATGAGATTTTATTTTTCATTCAAATCCGTTTCCCTTTTCTTAAAGAGAGAACATTATTGTGAAGTATAAATCTGCAAATGGCAGAAAAAGAGATGAACCTTAATAAAAGTTCTCATAAACACATTCTTTTTATTATATGTTAAAAATGTATTTAAATGTACTAAATATTATATGCACAGGTTAAGAACTAAGTACTAAAGTGTCAACTATATAAAATTGTGTATTTCTAGTCATTCATTTTAACTCTTTTATGATTAAGTTAGTTTAGGATTACCCACACAGCTTTTCATAGTAATCTTTTTAGATATTGCTCATCATTTATTTATTATGGTTTGCAGATTTTCTTTAAAGAATGTATTCTACCCACAGTTTTTCGTGTAATCTTTTTAGATATCGCTCATCATTTATTTATTGTGGATTGCAGATTTTTTTGTTTTTTAAGAATTTATTCTACCTACACAGCTTTTCATAGTGATCTTTTTAGATATCGCTCATCGTTTATTTATTATGGTTTGCAGATTTTTTTTTTTTTTTTTTTAAAGAATATATTCATTTTATGTAACATACTTTTTCTAAGCTCAGTTAAGTACTCGCTAATTCCTTGTTAAAGCTCTTGTTACACCCAAGATTGTTATAACAGAGTGTAACTAACTTTTTATTTGAAAATAGTTTTTGGTATTTGTAAGATTTTCAAATGATGAATCTGTTATCCCTGTCTGAATTTTATGAGGAAAACAAGAACTGAAATTGAATCTTTCTGTATCTGTGTCCTTTTATGTATTTTTTCTGTTCAATTTATCTAAACATTAATTTAACTGTTTTATGTGATGAATCTGTTATCCCTGTCTGAATAATATGAGGAAAACAGTAACTGATAAAAGGTCTTATAAAAAGGTTATTACTGCATATATACTATATTTTTAAAAATACAATTTAATCATATTCTATAGGTGTCTTTAAACCTGTATCTTTTGCCAATGTACTTGATATAAAGGGAGATTCAGCATTTTCTGAGAAGCCTTTTGCGAATGCTTTTAGTTCACATACTTATTGACTTATGGAATAAATTGTACAAAACAAGGCTATTTTTCTTTTTCGAAACATCGGTCTTTTTTTTTTTTTTATGCCTGCCATAGATATTATTTTGCTGCAGTGATTGTTCAGAACACAGTAATTTGATGACTGTAATAATTCTTTAACCCCTTCCCTAAGGTATATGTACCTTTTTGTGTATATAGTATCCAAAATTTATATGGATTTGTAATGAGATTTTTTAAAGTATTTTATTTGAAACATTAACTTTTAATTTGACCTAAATTTAAGATTTTGAACTTAAGATTATAAAAAAATAAGTCTTAATCTAAAAGGGACTCGCCACTGGCTACTAACTCAGATTTTCTACTTTCAGGTCTATTGCAGGAAACTGAATTTTAATTAGGTTCTGGTTGAATTCATATTGTTTTGGAATGTGTAATTTTCAAAATTGTATTGCAGCTTGATTGTATAAGTTTTCTTAATTAGTCTTGTGCATTAAAAACAAAAAAATCTTAATTTTGATTTATTATAACTCTAGCGCAACTCTTCATTATAAAAGCACTTGGTGCAATAAATTGATGTCAGTTGACTTAGCTTTTCTTGGTTGTATTTAAATGTTTTAAGTTCTTCATCGGGTCAAGCTGATTTAAAACTCTATCCATGACCATGTTTCAAATCAGTTTGATGTTGATTTTTTTTTTTTTCAGTTATGGATCTGGTTTTGAGCTCATTTTTTCAAATGAAAAAATTACATGAATATTAATGCTTCATTTCTATATGAAAAATATAATTTATATTTAGAGATAATCAAATTTTTCTATAATTGTTTAGAGTATGGATCAATTTTCTTTCACTTTGAGTTTAGTTGCAGGTTACAATTTTGTTTTTGTGTGGTTCAGGTCTACAACCCAATCCATTCAGAACTCTTTGGAAAGACAGTAATGTTATTTAATTTGCCGATTTTGTTTGCCAAAATGTAATTTTTTTTTTTCCTTTTTAGCCATCCTGGTTATTTTGGAAAGGTTGGTATGAGGAATTACCATCTCAAGAAAAATCAGAAATACATGCCCATCATCAATATTGATAAAATATGGTCCCTCGTTACCATTGAAACGAGAGAGAAATACAAGAAAGACCCTGAAGGCAAAGCCCCTGTAATTGATGTCGTGAATGCAGTGAGTATTCTTATTCCAAAATAGAATGGTTTATTTGTAAAAAATGATTGAAATATGCTTTCCTTGAGATGTTATTTGCACATTCTAGAGCTTGTATTTTTATAAAATATCAGGTGTAGAAAATGTGCTAGATTAAATTGTAAGAATTTCGCTAGCACCATTCTATCTTGAATGGCATTTGATAGTAGATCTTTCAACAGTTGAATTTATTGAAAGTGTTTCTTCTAAAATACTTTTAAGTTTGCTAAATGAGGTTTAAAAAAAAAAATTGCACATCCTAGAGCTTGTATTTTTATAAATATCAGGTGTAGAAAATGTGCTAGATTAAATTGTAAGAATTTCGCTAGCACCATTCTATCTTGAATGGCGTTTGATAGTAGATCTTTCAACAGTTGAATTTATTGAAAGTGTTTCTTCTAAAATACTTTTAAGTTTGCTAAATGAGGTTTAAAAAAAAAAAATTGCACATCCTAGAGCTTGTATTTTTTTATATAAAATATAGGTGTAGAAAATGTGCTAGATTAAATTGTAAGAATTTCGATAGCACCATTCTATTTTGAATGGCGTTTGATAGTAGATCTTTCAACAGTTGAATTTATTTGAAAGTGTTTCTTCTAAAATACTTTTACGTTTGCTAAATGAGGTTTAAAAGAAAAAAAAAAGTTGCACATCCTAGAGCTTGTATTTTTTTATATAAAATATAGGTGTAGAAAACGTGCTAAATTAAATTGTAAGAATTTCGCTAGCACCATTCTATTTTGAATGGCGTTTGATAGTAGATCTTTCAACAGTTGAACCTGCTTTTAAGATATTTGAATCTATTGAACAAATGTGATGTCTGCTTTCAACTTTTACCTTCCAGTATTCTATTTTGATGCTATGGACAATTGGGGCCTAAATGTGCTGACATTGACATCATGGGTGCAAGACATTGTCTCAGGACAAATTTCAGTCTATTTTTGATGGCTAGTAAATTCTAGATAAAGTTAAAAATGCTATAAAAAGTGATAGAAAATCTTTATTAAGATTGACGATCGTTTCGTGACGATAGATTTTCTATCACTTTTTATAGCATTTTTAACTTTATCTGTTTATAAGTGATTATTATACATGTGTTTATAGTAAATTCTACTTTATGTACTTGGATAAAAGCAATTGTACTATCAAAAATTCTTAATCACTTTCTTTTGCTGTAGGAGATGATTTTTTAGCCATAACAGAGTTCCCAGCATCATGGAAAGTCGTGGATTTTCAAAATATATAGGGAAAGTCAGGGAATTTACAAATATTTTCTAAAAAGTCTTTGAGAAAAAATAAAGACACAAAATTCATCAAGTAGCCTCAAGGGGTGGGGGGGGGGGGCTGTCACAAAATTCATCAAACAATCGCTCAAAAAAAAAAAATGAAGAACGATTATAGAAAATTCTAATTTTGGCAAAGGATTGTGAAGAAAAGTAGCATATTTTGTGGTATACCCGTTGGTCAGAGATTTTTCTGAAATTTGGTCAGGGGAAGTGGGGTGATTTTTTGAGATTTGATCAGGGAATGTTATTAATTTCAGCCTTTAAAACTATAAAATGCAAAGAAAAGTATCAATTTCAAGTCAAATATTGAAGTTTTGAGTGGCAAATTATAATTAAAATTTATTTTGTAGGCTTGTATGGGCTGGGTTTGCTTCGGAGCTACCATATGTAGTATAGTCCATGCAACTTAGTCCTATATTAATGATGTCTCCAGTCTTTTGACTGATGAAGGCTGAAGCAGTGTATATTCCATAACCTTCTCATATGCTGTTCTGCAGCTGGGATTGAGAAGATAGACCATACAAAGTACAAAATATGTGTTTGCTCTAAAGATGTTGGCAAAAGTTTTGTAAAATTTGTTTGGAGAAATCGCTTGTTTTTCAATATTTATCATTTTTATGTGAAATGATGATAGCATTGGGCAATGATGAAAATGATTAATCCCTTTGGCTGATCACATATCATAGAACATTTTTTTTGTTGTTAACTATTGTAGTTACAACAACTTCCTTAATAAAATCTTATGTTAATTTCCATTTTAATTTGAACATATTTGCAATTCACGTTGCCTATATATTTAAAAAATTTCAATCATTTTGGAACACTGTATACCTTGTCTGTTATGAATCTTGTTCCTTAAAAAGTTTTTTTTTAAATGTAGAAATTTTAAGTAAAAAAAAAAAAAAACTTTTTTTTAAAGCTTGAGCGACATTTTAAAGCAGCAGTAATTTTCGCTAGTTTTTGTTTTTTGCTTATACGATTAGCTTCCATTATTATTGTTCATTTTGGTATTCTTATGTAACATTAAAAATGAATAATATTTTTGTGTACTTTAGTTCATCTATAATAATTAGTAATAAAGTGTATGAACCCTTAACCGGAAACGTCAAAATCTCATACACAAACAGAACACTTAATTTACCAAATAGTGAACTTAAACATATAATCTTTAATAGTAATGCATTAACAGGACCAATTTTATAATGTAACAGCATGAAAATAAGTTTTGAATGTTGAAGAGAGACAATATTAAGGGCAGATGTGTAGACGCAACAATCTCACAGATGGCACGTTTCCGGTTAAGGATTAAGTGTAATTTTTTGTTTAACTTTACTAAAGGAAATTTTGATTTGTACGTAAAATAATGTTTAATTAAATATATTTTACTAAATGATTTTTTATTTTATACTTTTTTGTTACATTACTAATTTCAGCCTTTCAAAGCCATAAAATGAAAAAAAAAATCTTAAATTTCATTTTCAAGTGAAATATTGATGTTTTGAGTGGCGAACTATACCTAAGATTTATTTGTAGGCTGTTATGGGCTGGGTTTGCTTCGGAGCTACCATATGTAGTATAGTCCATACAACTTAGTCCTATATTGATGATGTCTCCAGTCTTTTGACTGATGAAGGCTGAAGCAATGTATATTCCATAACCTTCTCATATGCTGTTCTGTAGCTGGGATTGAGAAGATAGACCATACAAAGGACAAAAATGTTTGTTCTAAATATGTTTGTAACTGTTTTATAAAGTTTGTAGAGAAATCACTTGTGCCTCAATATTTATCATGTTTAAGTGAAATGATGATAGCATTGGGCAATGATGAAAATGATTAATCCCTTTCACTGATCACACATCATAGCTACTGTAATGTTTGTTACAAAAACTTCATTAACATTGTTAATGACCATTTTAATTTGAACATATTTGCAATTTGTTGCCTATATATTTCAAACACATCAATCTTTTTGGAAAGTTCCATGTATAGCTTGTCTGTTATGAATCTTGTGGTTGCTTAAAAAGTATTTTTTTTTCTATGTAGAAATTTTAAGTGAAAAACTCATTTTTTTCGTTTGAGCTACATTTTAAAGCAGCAGTAATTTTCTTTAGTTTTTATATTTTTTGCTATACCATTAGCTTCTATTATATTGTTCATTTTGATATTCTTATGTAACATTGAAAAATATTTTTTGGTACTTTAGTTCATATATAACTGGTAATAAAATGTACTGTTTTTGTTAACTTTAATAAAGGAAATTTTGATTTGTACGTAAAATAACATTTAATTAAATATTTTATTAAATGATTTTTTATTTTATACTTTTTGTGACGTTACTAATTTCAGTCTGTACAAACCATAAAATGGAAAAAAGTATCTTGAATTTCATTTTCAAGTCATATTGAAGTTTTGAGTTGCGAACTATACCTAAGACCATAGCTGCCAACTCTTCCGATTTTTTCAGAATTCTTCCGAAAAATCGGCATGTTTTCAGATTTTACGCGCGTAATGCGTTTTCTTCCGATTTTCGGCCTTTTCTTATGCTTTTTACGCGAGTTTCGTCAAAGGATCGCGGGAAAGACGCAAATTTTGTCGGCAGATCGCGTAAGAAACGAGAATTCCCTCAAAAGAGCGCGTAAAAACACTAATTCCGTGAAAAGATCGTGAAAAAACGCGAATTTCGTCAAAAGATCGGGTAAAAAAAGCGCCGTCAAAAGATCGCGTAAAAGCCCTATTTCCGTGAAAAGATTGCGTAAAAATACGAATTCCGTTAAAGGATCGCTGAAAAAACGCTCGTTTCGTGAAAAGATCGCTCCCAATTTCACCGATGGATCGCGGAAAAAACCGAAATTTCGCCGAACGATCGCGGGATTTTGTCAAAAGATTGCGTAAACAACGCGTAGGGGTGATTTTGGTCCGAATTTTCCAAAAATTTAAGGCATTCATTTCCGAAAATTAAAAAAAAATTGGCCACCAATTCGAAAATTCGGACATAAAAAATATCGCGAATTTCGACATCTTCGCCGAAAAAAATTAATTTTGTCAATCGTTTGCAGAAAAATCGCCGATTTCGTCAAAGGATCGCGTGAAAAACGCTAATTTCGTCAAAAGATAGTGAAAAATGGCAAATTTCGTCAAAAGATCGCAAAAAAACGGCAAATTTCGTCCAAAGAATTGCGAAAAAAAACACAAATTTCGTCAAAAGATCGCGAAAAAAACACTAATTTCGGCTAAAGATCGCGAATTTCGTCAAAGGGCCGCGGAAAAAAACGCATAGCTAGTGTCGGAAGTGGATTCCCCCCCCCCTCCCCCCCTCCCCTGCTGTAACTTCTCAGAAAATTTGCGAATTTCAGAATTTTTTTTTTTACTCAGAATCACACTAAAAAAAAAAAAAAAAAAATATTAGGAGTCAGAAATTTTAAGTGTCTTTTAATGTGAAAGTTAGGATATCTATGGGGGGGGGAAAAAAAAAAAAAAAAAAAATTAGTAATTATTAATATATTCAAGTTATTCTTTTTTGTCATAATGTATGTTACGTAAGTGCAAATTAGTGAATATTTTATTTGAGTTTCTCTTTGAAATTTGTTTATAAGGATTCAGCTGTTTTTTTTTAATCCTTACTGAAAGTGTTGTAAAACTTAAAAAATCTTCTGATTTCTTCTGATTTTTTGCCAAAATCTTCTGATTTCTTCTGATTTTTTGTCCAAAATCTTCCGAGTTTTACCAAAATTTAGTTGGCAAGTATGCCTAAGACAGGGATATGTTTAGGAAAATTTTAGGTCCTTTAAAAGGACCCTTCACAAAACATTTTATCCCAAAACAAGACCCTTCACAAAATTATTTGTCTCTTAAATATACCTTTCATAGAAATTTTTTCACCTACCAAATTGAACTTTTCACAAATTTAATCATTTAAAAACAAAATCTGGCCTGTAAGTAATCATTTGAGCACACCAAAGAGCATATTACTTAGCTTTTTATACATGGAGGATAGGACATGAACGCATCGATAATTTAAAATTCACAAAATTATGACTAGAATTTTCACAAAAATAAGAAAAACTTCACAATTTCACAAAAACAGGACCCTGTGAGAAAAGTCTGGACAGACCCCTGTAAGATTTATTTGTAGGCTGTTATGGACTAGGTTTGCTTCGGAGCTACCATATGTAGTATAGTCCATGCAACTTAGTCCTATATTAATGATGTCTCCAGTATTTTGACTGATGAAGGCTGAAGCAATGTATATTCCATAACCTTCTCATATGCTGTTCTGCAGCTGGGATTGAGAAGATAGACCATACAAAGTACAAAAATGTTTGTTCTAAAGATGTTTTGTAAAGTTTGTGTGGAGAAATCACTTGTCTCGGTTATTTATCATTTTTAAGTGAAATAAGGATGATGCAAACTGAAATGAAAATGATTGAGCAATGATGAAAAGGATTAATCCCTTTGTCTTGATCACGCATCATAGAAATTTTTCTGTTGTAATGCTATAAAAACTTCATTAATATAATCTTGTGTTAATTCCGGTTTTAATTTGAACATATTTACAATTTATATTGCCTGTATATTTCAATCTTTTTGGGATTGTATGTATAGCTTGTCTGTTATGAATCTAGTGGTAGTGGTTCCTTAAAAAGTACTTTTTTTAATGTAGAAATTTTAAGTGAAAAAACTCATTTTTTTGGGTTTGAGCTACATTTTAAAGCAGCAGTAATTTTTGCTAGTTTTTGTATTTTTTTTTTTCCTTATACCCATGTGTACAAGACCTTCAGTCTTATTCTCAGGACTGATAGATTTTACTTTATATACTTAAATGGTAGCAATTTTATTAACAAACTTTTAATCGCTTTCTTTTATCATAGAAGATTAATTTTTAGCCATAATACAAGGCATAGAAATCATTTACCTCATTTCCATTTGATTATACCTAGTACTTGCAAATTTTTTCCGTCTTGGCCTGGACTTGCTATATTGTTCATTCTAATATTCTTATGTAACATTGAAAAAGAGTATTTTTTGGTACTTTAGTTCATATATAAAGTGTATTAAGTGTAATTTTTTGTTAACTTTACTAAAGGATGATTAATTTCAGCCTTTCAAAACCATAAAATGCAAAAAATTATCTTCAATATTTCCCTTGAAAATGAAATTTTAAGTTTTGAGTGGTAAACTATACCTAAGATTTATTTATAGGCTTGTATGGGCTGGGTTTGCTTCGGAGCTACCATATGTAGTATAGTCCATGCAACTTAGTCCTATATTAATGATGTCTCCAGTCTTTTGACTGATGAAGGCTGAAGCAATGTATATTCCATAACCTTCTCATATGCTGTTCTGCAGCTGGGATTGAGAAGATAGACCATACAAAGTACAAATATATATTGTTCTAAAGCTGTTTGTAAATGTTTAAGTCAAATCATTTGTCCCTTAATATTTATAATTAAGTGAAATGATGATAGCATTGGGCAATGATGAAAATGATTAATCTTTTTGGCTGATCACACAAATCATAGAATTCCTTTTATAACTCTTAATGACTGCTGTTTTATCTTACTTTTCAGTTTAATTTATTGCTCATTTTGATATATTTTTATAACACAAAAGGACTGTACCATTCTTCTGCACTTTATTACATAGTGTCGCCTCAGCGCAACAGTTTGACATTCAGTAATCAGACTTGGATAAAATGTAAAACTGTCTGCAAACTCTAATAATTTCTTAAAAATTTTCTGCAAAAAAACGCCGCGTCCCTTACGAGTCCTATATCGCCGCTAACAGCAAAAATGAACAGTTATTTGCGAGTGGAGTTATACTAAGCAACACCACTAAAAGAAAAATATTAATTTACAAGCATTATTAAGACTCAGTCAAGAAATGTAAGTATTGAATGATATGCTTAATACAGACAACTAATGAATGAAAGAAAAACTAATGAAAATTAAAAAATATATATATTTATTAAAATGTGAAATGTTTTAATTATTAACATAAAGATATCAATTTATGATTGCTCAACAAAACGTTATTTTATTAATCTATAAAATAACTGAAATACGAATAAATGAATGTTAAAATAAAAAAGTTATTAGTTCATGAATGGAAGAGATGAACTCTTACTCATTAGTTTATCTACTGTTCTGAGACAAACCATTCCTTAATAGTGTCTCTTCCTTAAAAATTAAAATTTTTCTCCAGTTGAAAAATAGTCTGCAGACCTTCTCAAGAGTCTGACGTGCATCGCACCCATTCTCCGCCCGGGTTCTTTTTTTTAGACCGGGGGATAATTTTTTTTTATAAAGAAAAATTTGTAAAAAAAACCCATCAAAACTGTCTGCAAACTTTGAAAATTTTCTGCGAACAGCGTTCGCGTGTTCGTCTATATTATCTGACTCTGTCAGTAATAATCGAAAATGAGATTTACTAGATGTCCAACTGTTGCTCTGAGGCGATGCTATAACTAATAATAAAGTGCCCAGTGTCATTTTCAGTTAATTTTACTTAGGGAATTCTTAATGTATGTATACATGAAGTGACACTTGACAACACCATTTTTCTTAATGTCTTTGCATATATTGTGTTCTCATATACATTAGCATTGTATTCTGATATTCAGAGTTTCAGAATAGTTTCTTAATGTGGCCCTATTTATATTGGATCTTTGTTTTAAATATTCTGTATGATTGATGCAAGTTTCATATATCATAATTTTTATTCTAATGTCACTTGCACGTGTTACATGTTTAGTGTTAACAACTTTTGAAGGAAAAAGCTTAGGGTGTTAGTTGTTAAAGAGCATTCGTTCTTAAGGCCAGTGCAGCAGAAAGTGTATTTTAATGTTTAGTAGCAAAAAAAAAAAAAAAAAGAAAAATAAAGTTTTTGAGTTGCAAATAAAAAAAATTGCAGTGTGATTAATTAAACGAATTTTTATAACTTTTGCAAGTTTTTATTCATACAGATTTAGATTATATGTATTACAGAGTAGACTTGATTTCTCTGGATTAAACTGTGAGTACATTTCACAATTTTTTAAAGTGTTGTGTCCTTATATAATAGTCTAGACTCTAGAGGGAATACCACTTCACAGTGCATAACAGTAGACTTGCTATTGTTTTGTCGTTGCCTTAGCAAGGGGTTATGTTATGCTAAAGTAAAATAAACTCTGAGGCATGTGCAGTGTATTTTTGACTTGCATATTTACCAGAGTGTGGCCACTCATTAAGAAGGCAACTGTTGCACTGATATTGATGTGTATTCTCAGGAATTACTAAAGTGATTTCAATATTTAAAAAAAAGTATTTGCAGTAAATAAACAATGACAAGAAATGAAAGTAAAAATTAAATTTGTTATATTGTGATTTCGGTAGTTTTTTAATAAGTTTAGCTGTAGCTAAATTAAAAATGAATTGTTTGGATGTAAATTAAAAATGCAAATTATTAATTCATAAAAAAAAACTAGATTTCTTTTTACAGAATTGAGTAACTATTGTATTTTTAAATTTCTTGCCGAATGATCCATTTATAAGTTCATCTGTTGTCAATGTTAAAAAATATATTGAAGTTGCTTCAATAATTACTATTAGTTCACACTCTCCCTATATTTATTTATTTATTTATATATCTTGTTCAAATTTTCAGTCGTTAAATACATCCTATCAAGTTGAAATAAATTTTTTAAAACTTGTACTGGATGACAGAAACAGAAATCACCCACTCGTTGACAACCTTGCGGTATAGGAGCTAAATGTCCACGAGGGGGAAAAGTACTGGATGACAATTGATGTTAATACAGTTTTTTCAAATATTAATTCATTAATTAAATTTTAGTTTTACATGGGAGACAAAATGGCGGCCATTGGTTATTGAAACATTTAATGCATCTTCATATCTATAAGGGGAACCCTGTTCTGTTGCCAAATACCAAGTTTGTTGCTGACTTAGCAATATATTGCCAAACTTGGCGACCAAAATGAGTTGCCAAAAGTGACGCCAACTTGGCGATATCTCTAATATTTTGCCTAATTCCCATAGACTTCCATTGTAAACCTACTTGCTTATAGAAAATCAACAAATTGAAATATTTGAATGCAACAAAAACTAATATTAGCTTAAGGGATTATATTAAATTTTTCTTTGACCTAAGTAGGAATTGATTTTAAAAACAAAATTTTTATTACTTGTTATAATCATTATAAAATGTGAAAATTGATGCATAACAGTAGACTTGCTATTGTGCAGTCATCGCCATAGCAAGGGGTTATGTTATGCTAAAATAAATTCGTATCTGATTCGTAGTGCAATACATTTTATCTGCATGTTTACCAGAGCGTGCACAGTCATTCTTTTGATTCTTGGTAGAATTTGTAGGTTAGTTTAGGGTATTAATCTTTTTGAAAATTATCTGTAAAACTGTTTTTGGCTTGTGATGATTAGTCTTACTGCCCCAGTCTGACATAAAATGAAGACTGGTACTTTTCTGATGATCATAGACAAAAATGTAAAATTTCATTCCATGTATCTTGATGATTTTTTTAATAAAAATCCTTTATAAAGTAAGTCAAATTATCCTGAATTTGTGATGATTAGTGTTACCGCCCCAGTCTGATATAACCTGAAGACTGGTACTTTTCTGATGCTCATACATTAAAATAAAAAAAAAAATGGATTCCTCATCATAAATATATATGCATTTTTTGTAACTCCTTTTCAAATTAGTCTGAATTGGCCTTGAGTTTTTGATTAGTTTTACCACTCCAATCACATGTGACATGACATAAAGAATGGTATTCTGTAGAATGCCGAATTTGATTCCTTGTCTTGATAATTTTGTAATTATCCTTTGTGAAATATTAGTCTAAAATTGTCCTGAGTTTATGATGATTAGTTTTACCGCCCCAGTCTGATATAACCTGAAGACTGGTACTTTTCTGATGCTCATACATAAAAAAAAAAAAAAACCATTTGATTCCTCATCATAAATATATATGCATTTTTTGTAAATCCTTTTCAAATTAGTCTGAATTGGCCTTGAGTTTTTGATTAGTTTTACCACTCCAATCACATGTGACATGACATAAAGAATGGTATTCTGTAGAATGCCGAATTTGATTCCTTGTCTTGATAATTTTGTAATTATCCTTTCTGAAATATTAGTCTAAAATTGTCCTGAGTTTATGATGATTAGTTTTACCGCCCCAGTCTGATATAACCTGAAGACTGGTACTTTTCTGATGCTCATACATAAAAAAAAAAAAAAAAAAAAACCATTTGATTCTTCATCATAAATATATATGCATTTTTTGTAAATCCTTTTCAAATTAGTCTGAATTGGCCTTGAGTTTTTGATTAGTTTTACCACTCCAATCACATGTGACATGACATAAAGAATGGTATTCTGTAGAATGCCGAATTTGATTCCTTGTCTTGATAATTTTGTAATTATCCTTTGTGAAATATTAGTCTAAAATTGTCCTGAGTTTATGATGATTAGTTTTACCGCCCCAGTCTGATATAACCTGAAGACTGGTACTTTTCTGATGCTCATACATAAAAAAAAAAAAAAAAAAAAAATTGATTCCTCATCATAAATATATATGCATTTTTTGTAAATCCTTTTCAAATTAGTCTGAATTGGCCTTGAGTTTTTGATTAATTTTACCACTCCAATCACATGTGACATGGCATAAAGAATGGTATTCTGTAGAATGCCAAATTTGATTCCTTGTCTTGATAATTTTGTAATTATCCTTTCTGAAACAGTAGTCTAAAATTGTCCTGAGTTTATGATGATTAGTTTTACCGCCCCAGTCTGATATAACATGAAGACTGGTACTTTTCTGATGCTCATAAATAGAAATGCAAAATTTTATTTCTTGTATCTTGAGGATTTTCTATTTCTGTTTTTTGAAATGCAAGTCTTTTTCCTGAGTTTGGGATGATTAGCTTTACCGCCCCAGTCTGATATAACATGAAGACTGGTACTTTTCTGATGCTCATAGACAGGGACCCGGAGCTGTGTTTTCCCTGGAGCTGGAGCTCTAAATTTTCCCCAGCTCCAGGGCTGCTTTAGTTTTTAATATTCTTTTAAATCTTTTTTTTTTTTTTTTTTTTCCCCAAGTCTTTTAAATTTCTAGGCTTAAAATATTTTAATTACATCATTATTCAGTATTTTGATTATATCATTTTTTAGGTTATTAGAGAAAGAATACTTCTCAAAACATGGTAACACTACTTTACTTCTACTTGAACTAAGTGACAACACTATTTGAAAACAAATATGGCCGCCTGTTGTTTACATGTGTAGTTGTACAATTTTGGCTGTTTGAAAAATGTAGAAGAAATTTAAGATTTTTGTGTTTAAAATTCCACCAAACTTTCTATTTTAAAAGCAAAAGCTAAAAGATGTCATATTTTCTGAACAAGCATTTCAAGTTTGATGAGAAGAAAAATGCATTTTCAGATCTTTAATGAAGGTAGAAAGTATTTGTGAGCAAAAAATTAAACGTGTAAATTAAAATCTGCAACTCAAAAGCGTGAAGTTGGAGCCGGAGCTGGGGCCACAGTATTTTCTCTAGGAGCGGAGCTGGAGCATCAAAAATTGTTCGGCTCTGGGTCACTGCTCATAGATGGAAATGCAAAATTTGATTTCTTGTATCTCGAGGATTTTCTATTTCTCCTTTTGAAATACTAGTCTGTATAATTGTGTTGAGTTTGTGATGATTAGCTTTACCGCTCCAGTCTGATATAAAATGATGACTGGTACTTTTCTGATGCTCATAGATAGAAATGCAAAATTTTATTTCTTGTATCTTGAGGATTTTCTATTTCTGTTTTTTTTTTTATTTTGAAATTCTAGTCTTTGTCCTGAGTTTGATGACTAGCTTTACCGTCCCAGTCTCATATAACATGAAGACAGGTACTTTTCTGATGCTTATAGATAGAAATGCAAAATTTGATTTCTTGTATCTTGAGGATTTTCTATTTCTCCTTTTGAAATACTAGTCTGGAATTGTCTTGAGTTTGTGATGATTAGTTTTACCGCCCCAGTCTGATATAATGTGAAGACTGGTACTTTTCTGATGCTCATAGATAGAAATGCAAAATTTTGATTTTTTGTATTTTGAGGATTTTCTATTTCTCCTTTCCGAAATACTAGTCTTTGTCCTGAGTTTGTGATTAGCTTTATTGCCCTAGTCTGATATACCCTTGAAGACTCGTACTTTTCTGATGCTCATCTTAAAATCCCCATCTTAATTATATATTTTTTATATACATCGTTTTCAAATTAGTCTTGAGTTTATGATGATTAGTTTACCGCCCCAGTCTGATATGACATGAAGACTGGTACTTTTCTGATGCTCATAGATATAAATGTAAAATTTGATTTTTTGTATCTTGATAGTTTTCTATTTTTTTAAATACTAGTCTGAAATTGTCCCGAGTTTAGATTTACCACCCCAGTTTGATTTGACATGAAAGCTATTTTTCTGATACTCTTATTGAAGATCTTTAAATTTGAATTATTAATGTAATTTTATAATAAATAAAATGAGTGTAACTAAAAAAAGTAAAAGTTAAATATAATATTTTATACTTTTTAATTGCCTATTCAATTATTTTATGAAAAATCATGTAAATTCTTTATATGATGAATCTGTTATCCCTGTCTGAAACTTATGAGGACAATAGTATCTGAATAAGAATGAATGCCCAATCTTTTTTTGAGTAAAATTTTAAACTAATTTCTAACAATTTTCAATGTATAAAATTTTTGTTCAATTTGTTTGCCTTTTTCTGTTGGTTTCTCTTATAACTTTAAAACACTTTTCTTTTGAGAGGGCGTGCTAAACCAATATGCTAAACTTTTAATAAAATGCACCTACTTGAAATGATGAATCTGTTATCCCTGTCTGAATGTTGTGAGGAAAACAGTAACTGAAAATGGACATAATTTTGCTTGAAGGTGATTTTTGGTATCTTTTTGTTTATTGTAAACATTTATGCAAGTAATGAATCTTATATTAATGAGGAAAGCAAGGGCTGATAATTACAGTCAAGCTCTGTTATAAGGAGATTGAAAGTACAAATGCCTTCGCTTGTTATAAAAATGACAACTTAATTGTTATCATATAACTTAATATAAGTAAAAAACCTAAAACATTGCACTTAGCACATAAACTTTTAAACTGAAGTAACTAAACCAAAATTGTGATTCCATTCTTAGAAGACTGTAAGTAATGGATTATCTAAGTTATATTGTCTCACGTAATTGTTGGTTTTGCATTTAAAATATCCACTTCAAATGTAAAGCTTCAAAAAAGTTTTTTTCTTTTTTGGCAATTTGCAGGATGCAAAAGTATTGTGTACAAAATGACACAGTCAATAACAGTTAACAATTCATTTACACCTGTTTTGACTAAAAATATCAATCTCTGTGATATGAGAGATATTTATCGCTGAATCTTGGTTTTATCTGAAGTTTACTTGCGATAAAGTGTTGTGCATTGTGTTACCAACCATTTGCTTGCTAATTCTTTGTTAAAATAGTTCACATTACATCTTAACTTGTTATAATAGTGTGCCTGCATGTATTTTTTCTTTGAAAATAGTTTTTAGTATTTGTACTATTTTCAAATGATGAATCTGTTATCCCTGTCTGAATTTTGTGAGGAAAACAAAAACTGAAATTTTAGTTTTTTCTTTTTAATTTATATAGACATTAATGTTTTCTTTTATATGATGAATCTGTTATCCCTGTCTGAATAATATGAGGAAAACAATAAACTGATAATAATAATAATAATAAATGTTTTATGTACTTTATTTCAGTTTTTATCAAATTGCATATGAAATTTTTTTTTCTTATTACATGAGATGCTATCTTGCTAACATGTTTCTACTTGGAACTTGTTGTAGCCTTATACACTATTTTTCAAGATTTAAATGATGATTTATAGCACAGACCTGTTCTGAAAAATCAGTTGATGATGCAAAGCTATCTGAAAATCTGTATGTTTGAAATTTGCACAAAATAAATTGGCAAATTTTAAAAAACAAATAATTTCTTGTAATCTATCCGGTCTTGTTAATTGCAATGGCCAGCCAACCTGGGGGAAATTCAGCAACACTGAGGGGAAAGTCTGGGAATTTGGATTCAAACATAGTCAGGAAACCTGTTAATTTCGATACAAATTTAAATCTTACAGATAATGAGACTATTTTATTGAAGAGAAAGGTATCTTACAAATTGTATAAAATGTTTTAAAAATTGCTTTCTTTCCTAATTATTTTCCAGGACGTTATTATTATTTTTTTTTTTTGCTAATCAAGCAAACTGTAAAATTTAATTGTTTGTTAATCACGAGTCTTTAGTTTTCTGAAAGTAAAGTAGTATTGTTTGTATATTTTAAAATGGTGAAATTTTTCAGAAAAGGCATATTGAAAAGTTAAGGAAAGTTACCTACAGGGTTCATACCCATCAGGGGATTATGGGATTCCTGGGAAAATCAGGAGATGAATTTTGGCCCTAAAAAATCTGGGGAATCTCAGGGGATAATGCAAAAAATTCCCAAAACCTGGCAAAATGATTGGCTGCTCTGGGAAATTGAGGGCAATCACTGCAGTTTGCGTGCTTTGCGAAGTCATAATGAAATCAAACTAAGACCTGTCTTCTAAAGCATCGTGATATATAGAATTGGAAACTAGCCACTCCTTCTTACAGATTAGATATAACATATGTTATATTTAATATGTGCTACTTCTAACGTCTGGCGACATCCATTCAGTCACTAGACATGCCTTCTAACATCGTGAGGTTTGAAAACTGTTAAAGAGGAACTTAAGAAAAATAAAGGATATTTTAAAATTGATAGTGACACTTGAGCCTTCATATTATTCATAATACTTTTCAAAGAGGTAATAAAATCCCAAAGTGGAAATTAAATTCTTACAGCAATCTACCAAGTTTTTAAGAAGAGCCCCACAAGGCATGCAGACTTCATCTCTGTTGTACACAAATTAATTTTAAATAGTTTTTCCTTTAAAGTTCTGTTCATATTGTTTATATAGGTTATGTATAAACTGTATTTTTGAGAATATCTAGTTTGTATTTTTTTAAAGGGGAGGGGGAGCGAGGGGTCGTGATACTGGTTTAAAAAATGTCGTTAATTGTTGACACGGAAAAATTATGCATCCCTGAAAATACATCAGGGGATTCTCAGGAGATTTTTTCTTGGAAAATGAGTATGAACCCTGTACCAGAGGTGGGGGGAGCAGGGGAGATGAAAAAGTTGATTCTGGCAACATTGAATTTTTAAATACCTTCTTTAAAATCATGAATCTGTTTTTGCTGTCTGAATTATTTCAGGAAAACAAGGACTGAAAATATATTGTCATAATTTACGAAGATGGTCTATATACTGCTTCTTAAATAGCTGAAAATTGAAAGATGTTAATTTCTAATCATAACATGTTTTGCTTGGAGCTTATCTTTTTTTTTTATTAAGATGATGATCTATAGCACAGACCTGTTCTGAGAAATCAATTGATGATGTAAAGTTATCTGAAAATCCACATGTTTGAAATTAATAATTTTATAATTAAAAATGCCTAAAATTAGATAGAAAAGTATATGAATACATTTTTGTTTTTATCTGGTTACTGAATGTTTTCTAGAATGATGATACTACACAGACCTGTTCTGACTAATGATGTTTTTTAGTATCTGATTTGTAATTGATTTTAGTCCTGATTCTGTAACTAACTTTTTAAATATTGCTGGTCTGATAAAAAGAAAGGAGGGAGGTTGGGCATGTTATCTTTTAAAATTGCATTCGAACTATTCCTGTGGAATTGCACATAATTAGAGCCTACCATTTGTATCATTTAAATGTTAGGTGTCGAAATGTGCTACAGAAATCTGGTATGAGGATGGAAATACATATCTTATTTCCTGCCTGTATGTATCTTACAGTTATTAAAGTGCTTTATAATTTATGTAATTTTTTTTTTTAAATCTGTACTTCTTTAGACCATTCTTTTACACATTTTTATAACTTTCTCATTGATGAATAAATTGCAAGATGTGTATGAAGTGAGATTTCTGAGTTTTCTCACCTCTTTGTTAGTAACACAGCACAATTATGAATAGTGAAATATTCCTTGTCATCAAATAAAAATTGTTTTTTGAACATTGTTACCCTGATTTATTTTATCGTACAAATATTTTGTTTAAATATACTAAAACATGCCTATGCACAGGTTAAGAACTTTATCTACTCCCAAAGTAATTAAAGTGTCAAACTGTGCTATATGAAACTGAGTATTTCTATTGACTGACTTCTCTAATTAAGTTATTTTAGAATTACTCAAACAGCATTTTATGTTTCTTGGAAGTTTATTACATTGTTTTATTTTTTATTCATAAACAATGTTGTCTGTAAATATCTTTTGTTGTTGTGTTTAATCGGTTTTCAGAATTTTCTTGAACAATAGGAAGGAAGGAACACTGTACATAGAATGTGCAAATGAAAGTTGAAAGGGAAAATATATGTAGTGAAATATGTTCACGAAACTGAGGGGACTGAAATTTTTTTTTCAAGTTAAAAGAATTTTGTGTTCGTAAAAAAAAGAACAAAACTTACCAATATTTTCAATGTCATCAAATTTTATTTCGACTTCCTGTTAAACTACTAGCAGGTTGCATCCATTAGGATAAAAGGCAAGTGAAAAATTAGATATATTTTTTGGAATTTTTTTTCAGCACCATATTGTTTGAGATCATCTATTGTTTTATTCATCTCTTCATTCGAAAGCACTTCTAAATAACTGCACACACTTTTAATTATTTTCTGCATTTCTAAATTAGAGAGGACAGGAATTGCATCGTTGATTGCGTTGTCAGATTTGTCGTCGAAATCTGCATTTCACACTAAATTTTTCGTGTTAAGCGATTTTTGTTTCATGTTAAAAGAAAAAAATGTTTTAGTGTTCTGTCTGGACCACTATATCATTTCATGTTAAGCATTTTCGTGTTAAACATATTTCAATGTATATATAAAACTTAAGCACAAAAGTCAATCCCCACCCCTCTCACCCCATGCCTCAGGTTAGGCATCAAAATTAGTATTTTTTTATTGTGGATGTTTCTTAATTTTTCTATTTTACAGTAATTTGATTTTTTTTATGACTAAAAAAAAAGTCATAACTTTTAATTGTAATAACTTTTTCATTTATTTTCTTCTTAGGGTTACTACAAAGTTCTTGGTAAAGGCAGGTTACCAAAACAGCCTGTGATTGTTAAAGCAAGGTTCTTCAGTAAGCAAGCCGAAGATAAAATAAAAGCTGTTGGAGGTGCATGTATCTTGACGGCATAACTGTAATAAAGATATTTAATATGTTCAGCTTTGTTTTTTTTAAATCTGCAAAACAATGTAAATATAAAGTTTTATTATTGGGTTCTTCTATTTGCATTAATTTTTTAATACATTCACTTAACTTTCCATTCCACTTTTTCTATTCTACATACTAAAACATATATTTTTTGTTATTTCAATTTTGTCAAATATGTATAAAAAGTTTTAAAATTAAAAATTTTCGATATTACACTTGATGTCTCTTGAATCTGCCGTTTGTTGTTTTCCTACCTCAACAAATATTACTTTCATTAATTGGTAACTAGCTTTAAGATTAAAAATAAAATGGTCAATGCAATCTGCATTTGATAGGGCTGCAAAAGCATAAGCCTGGTAATTGTATATGTCAGTCGTGATTGTGTTTGGGTAATGTACCTGAATTCAGGTATTTATTTCATTTTCCTGATAGTTAAATTTATGAAATAAGACTAAATAATTGCTAAACATAATTTTATATATATATAATGAGAAAATTTGATATCCATACAATAAAAATATAAATTATGTTATCTCCATACGAAAACTTTTTTTCTCGCTAGGATTTCGGGTATTTTTTCACGAATCTGGCCCATGATAACTTTAAATGTATCTAAAATCAGTGTTGAATGAATTTATATATTTAAATGAAAATCTTTCTAAACGAGTGTAATGTTGGGGCCTCACTGCCTTCAACAGCATAGACCCTCGAGTTTGCAGGATTTTATATATTTAATTGAATTAATGTGGCATTTGGACACATAAAACTTTCAATTCTCACCAACGGTTCCTCAGAAAACCTAAGTAATATAAAACACCTCTCCCTCTTTTAAACTCTGACAGAATCTCTCTGATCAAAATGTATATAGTGCATGTGCGGGGGGGGGGGGGGGGTGGACCTTCTAAAGCTGAATAGAGAAACTTCTCTTCAAAGGCACTGATATAAACAGAAAAAGTGAATCTGAAAAGAATTTTTTGAAAGGATTATTATTATTTTTTTTTTTTTAACACGTTCACTGCCAAAGCTGTTCATACACACCAAGATCATACTGCAATTTAGTGCTTTTAAATTTTATGTTTCATTATTTAAATATATATATGACAAATTACTTTTAGCAACATATAAAGCTCGTTATTGGCAAATAAAACATTGCAGTTATTTTCTATGGCACTATGCTCGTAATCGGTGATTTAGATAATAAGATCAATAATGAGTTATCTCGTAGCTGGCAAGGAAACCCAGTTTGCTAACTACGAGTTTCTCGTAGAATGTGTTAAACCAAAGACATCATTTTAAAGCTAAATATATGCTAGTTGGTTTGGTATTTATATTTTTTCGCATTTTGGTATGATTTTTAAATATTTCAGAAAAATCACTGTAACGACTTTCCTTTTTTGAAAGAGTTAATATTACATTTTTTCAAAAGGATTGCACCATTGAAAAGTATACAGATGTAGCCTGGTATTTTTAGTTTTTTTTTATTTCAATAGTTAACCCAACGCCAATTTCGAAAAATGGGGGGAATATGAAAAAAAATTTTTTTTAAAGGTTTAATACGATATTTTTCAATGGATAGCACAGTTAAAAGAAAAGTATGTAGATGTGTTTTGGGTTTTTTTTTCTCCAATATTTCAAATAGTTAACCTTGTGCACACTGTGAAAGACTGAAAAAAAAGCCACTTTTGGTTCTTCAATGATAGCCAGTTTCGAAACTGCATACAGAATTAAAGAAAGACATTGCATATAAACCGAAACTATAGTACAAAGAACATTAAAAATGTTCAAATGTTTTTGGTAGTAGGAATAAGCTTCCTTTTTAACAAGTTGAAAAGGTTTCTGAATTCAGTTTGTCTGGCTGTCCATGCTCTAACTTGTATAAATATACTGATTGCCAAAAATTAATTTATTTTTTTAGGCTTACTATAGTATGTTGAAAATGAAGTGTGTATTATTCATAATTTGCTTACAGGAACACTAAAAAGAATTTTGTTACATCATGGTTCATGAAAGACAATAGTTTGCAACGTATTTTAATGTTACATTATATCAAACATACTGAAATACATAACTGATGTGCTTAGGTGTGCACATTTATTGTTCATTTGCAGTTACGTACAAAAGAATTTAGTTACATAACTGTCTATGAACATTAGTTGCTTCAAGGAAGTTAGTTTTCCGTTGTGGTATGCATTTTTAAATTTAACCAATTTTTTGCATATTACTTTTTGTTTACAAGTTGAACCTTTTGGAACAAAAACATTATTTCTAGTACACGTGAAAATTTAAATAAAGCCACATGAAATAGCTTTTGTTATGATCCATTAAGGCTGTTGGTGAATGGATTCTCACTGATCACAATCGCTCCTCTTAACTCCTTGGGGACGAGCGACTAGTATACATGCCGCGGTAATGTGCTCGGAATCCGTGATTATTCTCACCAGTAAGTTTTGCCTTATTTAATCAGAGCATTTTCCTGATTTAATTAGGCAAACATTTCTGTTTCGAAAAACCGGTGATAAAAGATTGAAAATTCTGTAAAAGACGCTTGTTCCGAAGGGGCTAAAGGATGTCTCATTTTTCTTAATTGTCAAAATATATACTTAATTTTATGAAGTGTTAAAATCTTAGTTGCAGCTTGTAACATATAAAATATTAAATTAATCATAGAATTTTTTAAATATTTTGACAAAGAAAAAAATAAAATAGGGACAATTCCTTTAAAGAAGAGTACAAAGAAAAGAGAAGTTGAAAATAATTTCCTGAAGAGATTTTAAATCTATGAATGCATTTAATGCCCATAGGTTTAACATTAGTGATGGGAGTTGACACACCAACAGCCTTAAGTTATGGGTTTTGTTAAAAACTGGCTCATTATATATACAGTGTGGTTATAATTAAACTTCCCCTATAAACAGCATCCTACAGCACAAACGGGTGAACGGAATGCAATGAAATTTCATATATAGACTACACGAGAAAAAAAAGTTAGTTCCAAAATGTCCACCAGGGGTACTTTTCTGGAAAAAAACTTTAAATTTAACACAATAAACGACCAAAACTGAATACAGAAAGAATATTGACAATCCAGAACAAGAATTATGAGTAATGTAAAACCGCCTGTTTCAGCCGTTTATTGTGTTAAATTTAAAGTTTTTCTGGAAAAGGCACCCTCTGGTGGACATTTTGGAGCTTAATTTTTTTTTTTTTTTTTTCAAAATTCTGTTAGCGCATCTTGTGTATAGTCTATATACCAAATTTCATTGCATTCCGTTCATCCGTTTGTGCTGTAGGATGCTGTTTATAGGGAAAGTTTAATTATAACCACCCTGTATATAAAAAAAGTCCTAATTAATTAACACACTTTTGTTGCAAAATACATTTTTTAAATGGAGTGTAAAAAAATGTATTGGCCAGCTGCAAGCCTGCAAAAAATTATCAGGTAATTTAAACTATTAAAACCTTATAATAATGATAATTTCAGACATGAGCTGTCCAGGAAAAAAACAAGTTAATGGTCTGTGGTATGCGAATGCATGGAACTGCAAAACATATGTATTTAATAAACTGAGATGGCTTGGCTATTTTCATAAGTATATGAAAAGCATAAGATATTTTTGATTTACTTAGTTTAATTATAACTCTTCATATAGTTTGAGTAGAGTCCTGCACTGGTCGGGTTCTACCCGACACGAACCTGCAAAAATAATTTCAGGCAACCCGCAATGTAAAGATTATTAAGCATATTTTAATACCATAAGAAGAAGCATATTTTAATACCATTAAGAAAATAATCTACAACTGTATATCTAATAAAGTTCTGCACCGGCCCGAGGCAAAATTTCAAACTGGCCAGGCCGCTTTATTAGGACAGTTTTTTCAACGGGCCGAAGCGGCAAAAAAAGTTAACTGCCAGGCTGCGCCGATAACTACAATTAAGCGGGTCTACTGGCCCGATATAAATATTTAGACGAAGCCGATAAAATTATAAACGGGACATGCAACGCTAGGGCCAAACTTTTAAGTTTTACACGGGGCGGGGTAGGCCGTTCCCGGGCCTGGAAATTCCAGCCCGTGCAGACCTTTAATTCTCTACCATTTTTATATTTTCCATAGAAGAATGAACAAATCTATATTCTTTAATATTCAACAATAGTAAAACCCTACCCGATGCAGGACTCTAAATGGTATAAAACTAAAAATTTAATCTTTAAATATGCTTTAAAATTAGTTGCGGTTTCAAAAGTTCCACTTATAACGATACACCTTGTTTTACACAAATGGCCATCTGCCTTTAGTTTATCAGCAGTTATTTTGAAATTTTTTCCATCTAACATAGAGCATTGCGTATCACCACAATTAAATTATTCACTTGATACATTAGACAGGAAGGACCATTTAGCGTTTTGCTGCATATTGTATTTTTAAAATACGGTAAAAATATAATGCAGTTTGTTATTTTGAAGACTCGTGAAAGGATGACTAAAGACAAAACAGACAGGCACATATTTTGCTTTTGTGAAACTTTGATCTGCGGTTTGTATAGGTTTTTAACGGGGAAAAAATATTTTCCACATTCTTTTAAAAAAGCGGGTCAATCTGAAGTCGACCCGAATTCGAAACAATAAAAGCCAACCCGACCCGCACAAAAAAAATTTAAAGTCAACCCAACCCGCAACGGGAAAATATAGTGCCAACCCGACCTGAGGGGTCGGGTACGTGTAAAAGCGGGTAACTCGACCCGATGCAGGACTCTAGTTTGGAACATAGCAAAGCTAATTTAATTTCAAGTAATGAAATTGAATGATGAATTTTAATGAATGAATGCAACATGCTGTGCTGCATGATTGCAAGCAAATGTTTAAACTGAGTTATATCACTGGTGTAATTCATCTTTGCTTTTGTATATACCGGGTGTCCCAAAAAGGACTGACTGATTTTAAAAAAATTCTTGCAGGAGGGTTATGCATAAAGTCAAAAGTTTTTTTACAGTGATTTTTGATTTTAGTTTGAATTACAAACAATAGATGGCGCTGCGATCAATAGCGGCTAAATTCAGGCTCGATTTTTGGTACTTCGTGGCCCGGATAATACATTTCCATCTCTTTTTTCTGCATGGAACAACATGAAGGACCAAAAATCGAGCCTGTATTTAGCGACTATTGCTTACAGCGCCATCTATTGTTTGAAATTCGAACTAAAATCGAAAATCACTGTAATAAAGCTTTTGACTTTATGCATAACCCTCCTGCAAGAATTTTTTTAATATCTGTCACCGTTTGGAAGTTATTGAATTTTAAAATCAGTCAGTCCTTTTTGGGACACCCGGTAAATAAAAGTTGGAGAAAGAGAGTGCATGGCTAGACAAATTAAAAACTTTAATACATTTAAACTGATTTGAAAAATATAAAGACATATCCGAACCTTAATTGTTATTCTCTGCACTTTTAATAGTGCTATGTATAATGCTTGAAACCTTTTGCTATTTAGTAAAGAAATATGACTTATATTTAATAACACATTGTTTTTTATTAATTTATTGTGGTGAAACATCAGCTTAGAGCTTAATTTTCCAAGTTTATATATTTATATTTAATGTACTCTGGTTGAATTTTACAAACTCAATCATAGCAGGAAAAATAAATACATATTAACCCCTTGACGACCAGGACGTATGCCCTCTCATTTCAGTAATCAACGTATGTTGTTCTTGTCACAGAAATGGTTGCATATTTGAATCCGATTGGTTTGTGATATACAACTGATATAACAGGGCACTGGTCAAAGGTTTGTTTTATGACACAAACATTTTGCTCCAGATAGCCTTGTATATAAGCCTTTCACTGGCGAAATTAAGCCTGGAGGTCAAGGGGTTAATCTATATTAAAAATTAAAATCCTAACAGAAACTGAATAATTGCAAATTTTAATGAAATTACTTTCAATCGGAAAAACTAGAAGAAATAATTTCTCTTTATTTATAAAAAAAAAATTAAAATACAAAAAGGGATATACAAATTGCATCCTAATGTTCAATCAGCAGGATGACAAATCTGTTGCATGATTGTACAGCACAAGTCCATTAACTGTAAATATTCGTCTCCTCCATCCACAAGGCGTTTATCACAAATCTAAATTACAAATAAGATTTAAGCATTTTAAGCAGCCAAAAAAAATCTATATATAAATGATTTCTAAAACATCCTACTATCTTTAAAAAATGATACTTTTAACTAATAAGCATAATTGAATTTAAGCATCAAAACTTATTATTTAATTACATTAAAGACTTGGTAATTTTTCACTCTAAATCATATTGAATTTTAAATACAGAACACCTCAAATCTACACAGCTTGAGACCAGAGGTTGTGCAGATTTATAATTTTGTGAATTTCACTATTTTGTTTATATTTTTAAACAGTAAATGAAATAATGCACTGGAAATTATAATGAATTCTTACAATAAAGTACAATATTAAAATAATAAAATTAAACAATCAAAATTAAGAAAATTTAAAAAATGATTAAAATAATAAAAGTAAAGGTGAGGCAAATAATAATGCAATAACTAAATATGCAAAATAATGAAGAGATAAATATTTCTTGAATTATTCAATGAAACTCGCGTCATAAAAGTATGTTAATAATTTACATCAGAATAGTACAATAATGAAGTTTTATTTCATGTTTAGCCAGATTTAATACTAAAAAAGTTTGGTTAATTAAAAATTGTATTCGGTAAAAACATCATGCTCTAGATCAGCACCATCTAGAATTTTTTCGAAATAAATTTATACTTCTTTCGTGAGAAATCTTGAGTTCAATCATTCTACAGTTACATATTAAAATGTATATGGAATGATATAAAAATAATTAAATATTGAAAAACCAGCAAACAAAGAAAAGTAAATAATTCGGTTATAATTATGCATGCGAATATTGTGCAGAACCTATGACGTGCCAAGTTTTTGCTCTAAATTGCATCAAAATTGTAAACATCGACAATTTAATGTATAGTTAGAATTATATGCCCCCCCCCCCCCCCCCCCCCCAAAAAAAAAAAAAAAATATATCGCTGCAATCAGCATCTTTAATTTCCTCCCCATAACTACACTGTTTAAATCTGCAACGATGTGCAGATTTAAGAAAGTTTACTTACTGTATTAAGAATTTTTTTGTTTCTGAAACTGTATAATTGTATTCTTTACTTACAGTGCTGAAAAACACATTTATAGTGTAGTAAAGTATCTGCATGGGTGGGGAATTTTTGTATAATCTTGCCAGCAAGATGCAATTTACAGGCAAAAATAGTTATGGCAAAATTCATATGATTGCAAAAAAAAAAAAAAAAAAAAATCATTATTACAATGCATTGCCATACTAACATTTGTACAAAATTAACAAAGTAACAGAGAAAAGTTCAGGTCAGAATTTAGTGCTGTGTTTACATTGTAAAAATTGAGGAAAACACAAAATATGGCCAATGAATAAAAATATATAAAAGTTTGTGATACATCTTTCACCGACTGCCTAAAATTTCACTCACCAGGCAGTCTTATTATTTATTTTCATAAGATAAAAGAAATTTCCACACTATTAGTAGGAAATGGGTTAGCTTTGGAGGAAATTCTGCACAGTATTTTTCATTATGCATGACCTTCCTTTTTTGTACAATATTTCAAACTCTACTCCTCAAGAAACTCTTAAAATGGCACCCGGTTTCTAAGGAAGGGAATTCCTGTGTAAATATTTACAGACGCATGATCTACTAGTGGTTAGTATCCATTAAGAGAATTTTATGTTAAGAAGTTTGTTTTGCAGCCCAGATTTTTTTTTTTTCCCTTCAGCCTTTTTTTATGTCCGAATTTTCAGACCAATGACCAACTTTTTAAAACCTTTGTTACTGAATACTTAAAATTTAAGAAATTTCGGAACAGAATCACTCTTAAAAATATTCTACGTGGACTAAAAATCGCAACTGGAAGGAAAATGAGTTTGTATTTCCCTACCAAAAAAGTCATAGTTTGAGACCAATTTCCGTAGCATCGTAGTTTATAGGTTCAAATCGTAGCAACTACGATTTTTTCATAGCAGTTGGCAGGTCTGGAAATAGCCCATCATTAGTACACATCCATGATCAAGTTGGTTCCTATGTACTTCTAAAACTTAGTATAATTGTATTCTTTATTGACAGTAGGAAAAAATATATCTTTGCTGCTGCAGCATATATGTTTTGCTATGAAACCATACACTATTTAATAAGATAAGAAAGTGTGATCATGCTATTAAATTACAGTAGACTCCCTCAAATCAGTAACCCTAAAATCCGCACATCATCACTGATGTAAACAATAAAACTTTCAGTTTAGATGTAAGGACAAAATTACAGAATTTTTTAGTTATATCATTCTGTGTGTATTTTAATATGTAATTCTCGATAATATGACTGAATTCGTGGTTTTTCATGAACGAAGTATAAATTTATTTTCTGAAAAAAATCAAGATATTGCTGATGTCATTGGTAACTACAATCTTTTTACCAAAATATATTAATCAAGCTTTTTTGATTATTAAAACTGTCTAAACTTGAAATAAAAAACTTCCTTACTTTATGATTTTGAGGTGAATTAATAGGATATCTTTAAGAGGAAAGTTTCATTGAATAATTCAAGAAAAATGTATCTCATCTTTATTACGCCTATTTAATTATACATTATTAATTATTTAGTTGACCTTTTACTTTTAATAATTTAATCAATTTTAAAATATCTTACTTTTTATTATTTTAGTTTATTACTTTACTTAAATATTTTACTATATTGCAAACATTCATTATAATTTCGATTGCATTATTTCATTCAAATTACTGAACAAAGCAATGACCTGAAATCCGCACGACCTCTGGTCCCAAGCTGTGCGGATTTGAGGAAGTCTACTGTATTTATGTGATTAGCTTATAATATAATGACTATGTAAGATAAAAAGTAACTTACAGCAATTTTATCGCAAATGACTGATTTCTGTCTATCATTTAATGCATCATGAAAAACAACTTCATCATGAAGTTGATTTATAACTTGGCCAGTAGTGTAGCCTTCATAAGTTAAATTCTAAAAGAGAATTTTTATTAATATAAGTCACAAATAATGGGAAGATATTGCAGAATATTATAAAAAAGATATTTATAGATTTCAAACATATATATAAAATATAACATTTCGGAAACATAGAATATACTGAATGCAAAATGTCATTGGTTTATAAAAAAGAAGCAAAAGATATTCCAGATTCAAATGCTTAAACAGCTTCAAGTTATAATTTAAACAGGTATGCATATTTCTACCTCTAAGTTACTCCTTAAGCCTGACATGGGGAAATAGTTGACCGATTACCTGCCTCAACAACTTTTAACTACAAATATTTATTACAAATAGGCCATACTACTGACAAAATTGCAAAGAAAAGAAAATCTGCTTTATTAGTTTAACATTTATAAAAGGAAGTAAAAATGCACCATCAACAGGAATTAATTGTAAATAAATTAGATGGAATCAGATATTGATAAAACCTATAATAAAGGTAAGGCTTACATGAATTCTTTCTAAGACAAATAAAAATTCAGGTTTTACCTATTTAGGAAATGTTTCAAATCATGTAATAAAATAAATGTTTCAAAGCATTTAGTTTATAGGAACTATATATATTTTATGCAAAGAGTCAAAAACTATAATTTAAAAAAAAAATTGTGACAAGTAACCAAAAAAATTTAATTGGTATTCTAAACATTATAGCTTTAAAAAGTATATATTTTTATTGATCTGATTATTTATTTTCAGACAGCATTTCTACACCATCAGAAGAAAATAATTTTTTTTTTCTACATGTTATAAAATATGCAGGGTACTTACAAACAAGTACGGTATTTCAGTATTCTTCTTAAGAGGCTATTTCATTCACACGGAAACATCCACTCGCTAATGTTAATCCAATGGGAGATAAAATTTTAAGTATGTCATTTGCATTTCGATATTTTTTAATAATTTTTTTCACTTTGGATTGTTGAAGTCAATCTTAACAAAGGCTGTTTGAGTATTTTTTTTTTTTTAATTACGATATTTTCATTTTCACAATGGGTTTCAAAAGTGAAAATATCCTCATAAAAAAAAACTTACAAACAAAACTAAAAAAATCCCGGCCTACAGGCGGAAGTAGATTTCAAAGTTAAGTGCTAAGTTCACCAGCAAAAACTAATTCAAGATTAGAGATAAACCCAGTTTAACAATTTTATCTGGCCGCTTTTGATGAGTTTTTAATTTCATTTTTCTGTAAAAGCTGATTTTATCAAATCCATGTTAAAACAATGTCATGACAAAAAAAGTATTTTTCCACACTCAACAACTCGAAATTTTCTGACACAATTTAGGACTCACTTTTAAAAGTAAAAACATGATTTATAATAAATTTAAGTGGATTGGATATCTTGTGAATTGATGAAGTTGTGATTTTTTTTCTTCCCCCCCCCCTCTTTTTTCCCCCCATAAATAAGGGTTGTTATCAAAAACTTGTCAATATAAAAGTTGTAGAGAATATTAAGAAGATTTATAATAAGTTCAATTGAATTTGATATCTTGAGAATTGATGAATTTTTTTCTCCTCAAAACTTTACTTTTTTCGCTTCTTGAGCCCATTTTAAATTTCATCAAAAATCTGTGATACATAAATTTTTGGCCCTTTTCCTATAAGTAATAATAGTAACTTTAAACTGATTTGATATGCATTATAATAAAGAAGTTATGTTTTTATTTCGGTTTTTATAAAACCCCTCCCTATTTCGACCCCCTTGGTCTGATTTTGCCTATTAACTAACTTGACCGAGATTTGTGCAGAATTATGGAAGTTATTGTGTCCATAAAAAAGTGATATATATATATATATATATATATATAAATATATGTGTATGTATATATATATATATATATATATATATATATATATATATATATATGTGTGTGTATATATATATATCTATATATATATGTGTGTGTATATATATATATGTGTGTATATGTATATATATATGTGTGTATATATATATATGTGTATATATATATATGTGTATATATATATATGTGTATATATATATATATGTGTGTATATATATATATATAAGTTAAGAACAGGGGGGGGGGGTTCTAGTGGTCATGATCGGCGTAGATCTGCAAAAATTTTTCAGAAATTCGAACATAGGGGAGAATGTAATAGGCAGCATTTCTTACAAAATCTCCTAAAAATGGCCTTTGTAGACATTGACCTCGGCAACCCAATGCAAAAAATTAAAAATATTAAACTGCAAATGAGATATTTAAAAGAAATTTCTCCCATTGAATTAACATTAGTGAGGCGTTGTTTTCATGTTGATGAAGTAGCCCTTTAAGAAAATCTGCATGAAATAGCAACTCATGCATAATACTAAAAATCACATGACACAACGAAATTTTGTTTTTAAAATCTCAATAGATTTTGAGATGCACTCCCTTGATAATTTATAAGGTATTGATAAGATACTGCAGTTCAATGCAGCAAATACATTACTGAATGTATAGAGTAAGCAAGTTTTGTTACAATGGAAGTATTAGGTTCATCTTTTGCACGCAACAGCTAAACATACCAGGAACTTCATTTAAAGTGGAATCAGACTTACTACAAAGATCCATGCTTAAGTCAGGCCTCAAGCCTGAAACCCTTTATCCAGTAGCCAGCTTTTTATCCTCTAGACAAGCAAGTGGATTTGTGTAAACAAGAGAAAATTTCTATAAACTTAATGACAGATATTACTTATTTTTCTAATACAGTAGACACTGCCATATCCGAACTCTCTCATATTCAGACTGATAAAAGTTCAAAATGTATTAAACATTCGTACACTCAATTAAAAAAAAATTGTATATTGCAATTTTTTTATTTTCACATTAGATAATTGAAGAGCTGAGTGGATGAACATGTTATGCTACATTTTCTAAAAATTTTTTTTTTTCTTTTGGATGAAAGCGTTATGAGGTATCCTATCACATGGTGAAGCTAAAATACTAAGATTCTACTTAGTCTTGAAGATTTAAGACATTATTCATTAATATTTAATATTTCAATATTTAATAATTGAAAATTAAATATGAATAAGTTTTTCTGAGAGAGTTTAGTACTATACGGTTGTGTTTATGACGGCCAATTATCAACACGAGGGATATAGGCCCTAAGGGGGGAGGGGTGCCCTTCGTGGGGTCTTTCTAAGGGAACCTAACTCGTATTAACGCTTGGAAATCCAAGGTTTGAAGAAAACCACGAAAACTCCGAACGATTAGGCCGACGGGCACGATTGGGTTCGAGCCCAGCACCTCCCGTCTACCAGCTTCGAGAGCAGAACCTCTCGGCCACGTTTAGTACTATACCTGTTAATATTTTAAACACATGGTATGAAACAGAAAATAAATCATTAAAATTTACAGCAAAAACTTTCACATCAAATTTCTTGAAATGTAATTTTCGTTACTTAACATGTTCTTCCACTTAGCTCTTCAATTGTGTACAGTGCATTCTAAACATGTGAGTAAAGGGAAAATAAAACTTACACAGACAAATTTCTCCACTTTTTCATAACTATCAGATTCACAAACAGTAATTAGATCTTTTATGAACTTGGAAGGTACAACCTGTAACAATAAGTTTACATAAATAAATAAGTTAATCTAAGATATCAACAGTTTAATTCTTTTTTTTTTTTTTTTTTTTTTTTTTTTTTTTTAAATAAAAGAAATACTGATGAAATCGTTAAATTTAGTTCAAAACAGAGATGTAAGATACTGACAAACACCTGTTATTTTGTTAAGATTTACTTTTTTATCTGCAGCATTTTCCAAATTTTTTTATCTATTTATTTTTTTAACACTTTCCCCAACATAGTTGAAAAGTGTTCATGAATTCAGTTTGTATGTCTGCCAGCTGTCTGTGCTCTAACTCATGTAAATATTCTTGAATTTCCATAGAATTGATATATGATGTTATGGTTTACCATGGCATGTTTGGTGTTGAAAATGAAGTATGTAGCATTTATAGTTCTTTTACAGCAGGCATGTCAAACTTGTCTATCGCCATGGGCCATATTAAGCATTATATACAAAGCAGAGCACATCAAGCAAAGTGGATAATATTATTACAATTGCACACAGTAAAATCTGTATGTACAAAACTCAGCCATTTAAATAAATATTAAAGTACAGTTTCAAAGTTATTATTATCCATAGTGTATTTTATCCGATTTTTCAAAAAAAAAAAAAAAAAATTGACATTTTTTATCAACCAAATGTACAAAATTTAATTGGATTTTATAAATTGTATTAATTATTTAAAAAAATATTGTACATTTTGTCTGTTAATCTAGCAAAAGTATAACTTTTAATCTTCCGGATTTTTTTCAAGTAAAAAAAAAAAAATTTTGAATCAGAAAATTTATTTGATAAATCGTATCTTGTATCTATGCGCTAGGTACTTCATTTTACTTATTGAACACATTTTCTCGTTCAAATTATGTTCATTTAACCAGAAAAAAGTTTTCTATCTAAGATAGCTAATATATGCCTAATTGCTCACCTTGCCTAATCGTTAACTTATCACTCAGTCGAAAAATTACAACTCGTAACTGAATTAAACACAGATAAAATGTCAAAGGATTGGCAGGCCATGTGTTTGACATGCCTGCTTTACAAGGACACTCAAAAGAATTCTGTTACATTATGTTCTATGGGAAAAAATTCTTCGTGGTGTATTTTAGTGATGTTACACTATTTCATCAATATATATCACTGTGGTGCATTACAAGATGCTAATTACAGAATACCATTCATCTACAGAGACACACGAAATAATTCGGTTATAGTAATGTCTAGGAAAAATAATTTCTGGAAGTGCATTTTAAGTTGTGGTACGAGTTTTTAAACATAACTAATTTTTTGCATATTCCACTTAAATTTTCTTATACCTATATTTCAGGCATTATAGTAGCCACCAGTATAGACACTTTTATCACATTTGTTTTGCATTAATATATAAAGATTCATGACACTTAATTTTCATTTTAAAAATCTTTTATCTTTCTTTTTGTACATATTAAAATCGAAAGTTATAATTTACATTTCTTTACTTTTCTTAAAAACAAAAACACATTTTTTTACTTAAAAAGGACATATATATTCTGGTATATCGTTAAAACTATGCTATTTATAAATATATACTGCATTGTCCATACTCTTTGGCACTTCTCTGAAAAAACGTTTTCGTCCATTTCTTGGACTTCATCAGTTTCAATTGGCGGCTCGCAGTTTCACTTTCGACCTTTTATCATCTCTCTCTTTCCACTTTTTCCCCCCTTCTCCCTTTTCACTTTCCCCTTCTTTCCAGCATTTTTAGAAAGGGGAAAAAAGTGGAAAGAGAGAGATGATAAAAGGTCGAAAGTGAAACTGCGAGCCGCCAATTGAAACTGATGAAGTCCAAGAAATGGATGAAAACGTGTTTTCAGAGAAGTGCCAAAGAGTATGGACAATGCAGTATATATTTATAAATAGCATAGTTTTAACGATATACCAGAATATATGTCCTTTTTAAGTAAAAAAATGTGTTTTTGTTTGTAAGAAAAGTAAAGAAATGTAAATTATAATTTTCGATTTTAATATGTACAAAACGAAAGATAAAAGATTTTTAAAATGAAAATTAAGTGTCACGAATCTTTATATATTAATGTAAAACAAATGTGGTAAAAGTGTCTATACTGGTGGCTACTATAATGCCTGAAATATAGGTATAAGAAAATTTAAGTGAGCATTAAATGAGACAGAAATTACTGTCGAAAAACACTGGCTAAATTTTGCATATTACTTTTTGTGTTTCATTTCTATCGATCCTATACAGAGCTGTACAAAAGATATCAAGTACATTTCCATTCATTGATGGAAATAAATTGAAGGAGAATTTTCAACTGTGCTATGTGTTGCCTAACAAACTAATTTTTTGCATATTACGGAGTTTATATACAAATCTGTAAGATATATATAGGGCTGCACAAAAAAAGTTATTTTCTTGACTATTAGAAGTAATTGCTAAAGTGGGTTTTCAAATGTGTTATGCATTTTCTAAATTACAATGAAGCACAGTTTATACGTTTTTCAAGAGACTAAGAAAAATAAATGTATAAATGAAAAAAACGTCAAATAAAAAAAAAAAAATTGTATGGAAAAAAAAAAAATTCCATGTTTAATATGAAAAAATGTCTAAACGAAATTCACAAAAGTACAAGCATTTTTTTAATAACCAACAATAAAAAGTCAGAGGTAAATTAAAATATTGCATAAAAATGAAATCAAGAGGTATTTAATACAGTACAAAGTCCCAAATCCAGACATTCGGAATTCTCCAAAATCCGGACGTTTTGCTAACTAGCGTTTTTTTTCTTTCTAAATATATATGTATAAAAAGAAACAGAAAGAAAAGAAAAATATTATAAATTTGGAATTCTTAAAACCAGATCAAAAAGCTCTCCTCTCGTCTAACAATTTTTAACCCTTTGAGTGCCAAGAAGCGCAATCTCGCTCCTGGCTCACGTATGAACTAATACGATCTCTATTTCATACTTGTCGATTCTTGTTTATTGTCACTTATGTTGAAATTATAATAGTATTTATTGGAATTATAACATTTATTTTTTGTTTTTGAAATATTTTTCATAAATAAAATGTACCGAATTTAACTAAGAAATATATATATATATATATATATTTAAATTTCTACTTTCCTCTAGAAGCATGGCACTTGTAGCTAATTCTCTAAAAATCATGTTGGCATTCAAAGGGTTAAAGAACAAGATACTCATACTCATTTCATTCCATGTGTCTAGTTACGGCAAAGTGATCTTATGATCGTTCTTCCATAATGCTTTTCCAACCCTGCGAAACCAACATCAGCACGCGTTGCCAGGACGGCTTTTTAAAAAGCCGTGATGATTCAAAACTCTATTTTTAATTTATCATTTTTTGCGCACTAAAAAACTATTAAAATTATATTCTTTTAAATATAAAAAGGACTTTGTGAAGGTGTCAACAAGTTTGCGTTGCTTACGTGCAGAAAAAACAGAAACAAAACTATTGAGTTGCAAGCAAATAATCAAGAAAAAGAATGAAAAACCAAACTTTTTTTTCCTTACTGTTAAAAAAAAAGGAAAAAAAAAAATCCATATCTCGTATGTAAATTGACCGATTTCTTTCAAATTTTCAGCAAGTTGAAAAAATAATAAATTAGGCTGTGTAACAATTTTTTTTAAAAATTAATCAGTTATTAGAAAGTTAGAACGCCTTCCAAAAATGCCCACTTTACAGAAACAACGGAGAAAAAGTAGGGAGCTATCTGTTGTTTTTTTTTGTTTATTCACCTCACTCCGCGAAATTGAAGTCGAGTGTTTACTCAATGAGTTCATCAACTTTGAGTGGATAATATGTTTTGCTATGCAGAAAAAAACCATGGATAGATTATTTTTATTTATTTCTTTTTAACTAAAGATAAAAAAATACAAAATACTAAAGTATACCATCCAAAACAAGATATTTATATTTTAATTTACAAAGCTTAAAAAATCAATAACGAAACTGAAAGTCTTTGAAAATGGGGGGAAGAGGGGCTTACAAATGAGTGGGGTTGTATTTTCAGAACTTTATGATAAATAACTAAATGCTTTGATAATTAAATCCGGACGATGACGTCAAAGTCAAATTTGTAGCGTAGTATTTTTTCCGAGGATGTTGTAACAAACAAATTCTCTTTCTAATATTTTATATTTTTCAATTTTAAAATTTGGCAACACTGACCCGACATGACTTGACTTTTGACTCCATTTGATCATTCTCTTTCTTATGATCGCAGAGTTAACACGCTTTTTTAAATTTTCTAATCCAGTTTCTCCATTTTCTTATTCTTAAGTTAAAACAATTGCTTTTAATATGTCAAAGAGAGCTAGTAATTAAGATGTTACAAGTTGTAAACAAAAGCATAACTTTCTCGAACGTGGGACCTCAGTTCACAAGTTATGTGAGGAATATGGCATAGGGAAATCTACTGTCTATGATCTGCAAATGCAGAAAAAAGAACTTCTGGAATTTTTTGTTGACAGTGGCACACCACTTGAAATGGAGAAAAGAAAAACCATGCATTCCGTAAAAAATGAAGACTTGGATAAAATTATGATAGAGTGGTTTCGCCAACGTCGTAGTGAAAACATACCCTTGACTGGACCAATGTTAATGCAACAAGCGAAGAATTTTCACAAGGAATTGAATTTAACGACGGATTGTGAATATTCTACTGGATAGCTAACGAAATTCAAAAGGCGCCATGGAATTCGGCAACTACGTGTGTGTGGTGAGCATGCATCAGCAGATCATGAAGCTGCAGAACAGTTTGTGGAGGATTTCAATCAGATAATTTCTGAAAAAAACCTAACTGCAGATCAAATATACAATGCAGATGAGACTTCCTTATTTTGGCGGTATGTGCCTAGGAAAACATTAGTAACGGCAGATGAAGATGCACCTAGTGGCGTTAAAGATGCTAAGGAGAGATTAACTGTTTTATGTTGTGCAAATGCCGCCGGCACACACAAGTTAAAGCTCGCAGTGATCGGTAAAAGTGCCAAACCACGAGCTTTTAAAGGGATTAAAACGTTCCCCGTGCATTATAAATCAAATAAACGGGCCTGGATTACACAAGAAATCACGACAGATTGGTTTAAAAAACACTTTGTGCCGGAAGCACGTGCCCATTGTAGATTTGTCGGTCTTTCAGAAGATGCAGAAATAGTACTACTACTGGATAACTGTCCTGCCCATCCCCCTGCTAATCTACTTGAAAGTAAAAATGCATCTGTTTTATATTTACCGCCGAACTGCACGTCTCTTTTGCAACCCATGGATATGGGTATTCTGCGATCCCTGAAATGCAGATACAAGAGTCATTTCCTCGAAATAATGTTGAACTTTGTAAATGAACATAAAAGTGTGCGGGATTACATTAAACAGTTCAATGTTAAAGATGCAATCTGGAGTTTAGCGCGAGCATGGGACAGCGTTACATAAGAAACTTTAAAACATGTGTGGCACAATTTATGGCCAGCAACTTTGTTCACTGATGATAATAATGAGAGTGATTTTCAAGGTTTCCATAATTCTCAAGTGTGTGCCCTCAAAAGTGAAATTTTTGATCTGATAAGTTATGCTAAAAATTCAATTCATTTGGATTATAAAGACATTGAAGAGGTGATGGACATTGATAAGGATGCACCAGTTGTTAGCAAATTAACGGACAGTGAAATCTGCGACATGGTACTGAACCAAAATGAAGTGGATTCAAACAGCGAAAGCGATGATGATGATTGCAACACTGTTGAGGAAAAAATTCCATTAGAAAAAGTGCTCAGTTCGTTAGATGATGTCATCAAGGGATTGGAGCAGCGGAAAATCGTTACAGGCCAGGAACAGGAACTGATGTCCGTTTATCGCATTAAGGACAAGATTATCGCCGAAAAGTCGAAACTGATGAAGCAGCGCAAAATAACGGACATGTTCAGTAAAAAAGCATAGAGAAAAATTAAGTTTGTAAAATTTTCTGTAATTCAGATAAGTTTTTATTTACTTTTACAAAAAAATTTATCTCAAATATCTACTTTAGTTTTATTATTTTAAAGTATTATCTTTTTTTTTTTTTTTTTTTTTTTTTTTTGTATTGTAAACGTGTTTCTGATGTAAATAATTCGTGGGGAAAGGGGGTGTTCAATGTGGATAGATTTTTTTACTTTACCTTAAAAAAATCTATTAAAAAAATCTGTTTTAATATTATTGTTTTTTAGTATTAAAAATGCATTCTTGACATAAATCATGCACTTTTTTTGTTTTTGTTTTTGAGGGAAGGGGGGGTAGATTAATGTTTTTTTGACAAATAAACTGAAAATGATCCGAAATTCAGAAAAGTCAGAAATTCGGAATTGCCGAGGTCCAGAGGGCTCCGGATTTTAGATCTTGTACTGTACTAAACTTCCAGATTTAATGTACATCTAGTACTTCTACTCATATTCATTCAACATGTATAAAATATTTTGTTATTTTAGAATTATTTATTGAATTGTTATTTATTTTTTAGGAATGCATAGAAAAGTTCATTGCGCACAGTTAAAAATGCCGCCTTAACATTATCATTTAAATCACTGCAAATGAGGTATTCTTGCATGGTGTTAAAACTGCCAAAGCTTGTTGAAAAGTTGGCAGTGGCTTTTCAGTGCAATTATCTCTTCTTCACTACTAGATTCCCCATTTGCGATCATTTCATCAATTATTAGAAAATAACATGTTGAAAGTTTCAATTGTATCGACTGTAGACCAAATTAGCAGGATGCAGCACCCGGCAGTCCTTTTTAAATAGTTTTATGTGCCAGCGGCCCTTTATAATTATTTTACTTTAGCTTTTTAGAAGCACTAACTAGAACCACTTTGATGATAGCTTTCCTCGACGATTTTACACTTATAAATTAGCGTGTTTAAAGTTGAAACTGGTAAACCTAATTCTTTGGCAATATCTACTCTTTTACAAGGTTAGTTTTCATCTACTTAAAAAAAAAAATTCACATTTTGCCTTCAACGACAGAGATTTTCTATTGTGCAGAGTCATCATGAACCACAAGTGAACGATAGAATACGAACACTGAAGCTGACAGGAAAAGAACTTTCCTCCTGCTGGACATGGGGAATGTGGAAAAATAACCCTTATGTATACAAAGTGGGATGATCACATTACTCAGGGGTATGGCTTTTGTTCAACTGGGAAGGTTTTGGTCAAGGTCACATGCCTTTTCTAAGACTGGGCAATCAAGGAGGTGGGAGTCTGAAGTTGAAATGCACATTTTCTCTCTTTTTGACTTGGGGGGAAAAAATGCAAAAATGAAATTTGCGATTTCAGGAAAATGTATAAATGAAATTATTTAATGTTAAAATCTACTGGACGTTTCAAACCATCCGGACCATTCAAAAAACGTATAAACAGTGTTCCACTGTTATTTACCAAGACATCATCTTCTAAACTATCTTTTATAACCTACGCTTGATTTTCCTTTCTTATTTAAAACTAGATCAACTAAATGACTGCACTCATGGGCATAACTACACGGGTAGCAACTAGAACATTTGATTTTCTCTGCTCTAAGGCTAAAAAGTTAACATTTTCCCCTTAAAAACTCACATATTTGAAGCTTCTAGATATCGATTTTTGTTAAAATATTTGAAGGTTACAATTCATATTTGTTTCAAAGAATTTTTTTTAAAGATATCGATTTTTAGAAATTTCAAATATATGAATTCATAATTACAGCTCATTCCATTAAGCACTTTCGAGTTATGTTTCAAAAACTAACCATATTGCAATCTGTTTTGCAACGATTACAAAGAAATTTAACATTAAGAGTTCCATACAAAGAAATTTAACATTACGAGTTCCAAACTTTAAAGCTTCTTAATTTCTAAATTACTTGATTAAATATTCAATGTTTTATCATTTCATATCCTACGACAAAATTTACCAAAAAAGAAAAATATGGTGTGGAAACAGGTGTTTGCTCCTAAAACTTCAGAGTTTGGTACTATTTCATTATGAAGATGACCTCTAAGCTCACTTTTTAAACATAAATTGAAGGATGATATAATTTCCACTCAAATGGGATTTCTGGTTTTTATTTTATTTTATTTTTTTTTTCCTGTAAGAATTTGGAGATTAAAATGTATGGGATGTTGTCTTTTTTTTTTTTTTCTTTGGCTGATTGTGTGTTATTGTTTAAATTATTTAGCAGTTTTAAGCAAGCATCAAGCATATTTTTTATAGTTAAGAAATTAAAAGTGTAGATTTGTAAATATACAAAAACAATACATAAAAATTTCAAATTGTAGAAACAGAGAATCTTGATGAAAATCAAGGGCTTCAAAATGTTTCAATTTTATCTACTTAGATTATGATTTATTATAAAATGTAAAAGACTTCTAGGTTCCTGCAACAAAGTAGTTTTATGAAAAAGAAAATATTTTATTATAAGGAAAATGAAAATAATATGAACAATTAAAATTATATACACTTGGTCATGTGCGAATAAATTTTTACTGAGCATTTCAGAAAATAAATTCTTCTTACCTTAATTACTTTTATAGTAATTCTTTTTGTGATAAGTTACTACTGCATAAAAAGGAAAGAAATAAAATAATACAATATACTCACTCCACTGATATCTGTAATATCTTCCACAGTTATACCCTCATCACCTTTTAGGCGGTAAGCACTTTGTAAAAGTGTGATGGCTTTTCTCAAGTCACCTTCAGAGAAATCAATTATAGAATCTAATACCTGAAAATTCCGAATATATAAAATTTATTTTCAAATAATATACAGTTGATGAATAATTTTTTGCAAAAAGTAGTAGCCTATTTTAAAATGGATTATATTTTCAATTAATATATATATATATATATATACAATAATCCCTTAGCATTCGCAAGTTTTCATTATTCACGAATTTTGTTTTATAAAGAAAATTTTTTTTACAAAGTAAACTTGCTTTGTTTTACCAATTCCATAAACTATTTGGCACTGGACAGCTGCATTTTATTCTATAGCCTAAGTTCCGAGAATTTCAACCCTTGTATGGAGGGAAAATATAGATATCAGTAATTCCAAATTTTCTAAAATTCCAAATTTTTATTGCAAGTGAAAATATTTTTAGAAAAATTGTGTGGGGAAATTTTAAAGCTTCAACAACAACATGTTGAGAAAGCAATAGAATGTGATCCTTCACTGGTGGGGAGTCTTAAATTTAAAAGAGAAATCAAGACTGGAACTTTTCCTTATATGGAAATTCATAAAGAAAAAATCTGTTCTTCCAAACAATCATATATCAATAAAATTTAAACCAGCAACTAAACTTTGTACAATATGTTTATAATTATTTAAATTAAATTTATTTACAGCATGTACCAATGCGTAATAAACATAGCTTTACATTTCAGTTGCTTTTTTGCCATTAAAAAAATCATAAAACCTGACTTTTTTTAAGGCATGAGAAGATGATCTCAACATTTGTGATTTTGATATTCGCGGAGGATTCCGCGAATCTAACCCTTGTGAATGTTAAGCGATTACTGTATATATAAAATCAGAAAACCCAAAGAGAAATAGAGACAGTTGGAATTTTATCAGGAAAACTTTATTTTACAGTTTTTTATGCCTGTTTTTTACTACTGTTATTTTTTAATATGTGGTTTAATCATACAAAATCAAAATTTTAAAACTATGCCTAATATCAAAATAATTATTTTGAAACTTCAGTGCTTTATTTTTTATTTTAAAATTGTTTGATAATATTATCAATTAAATTTGTATAAAATATGTGTGATATAATCTATTGTACTGATTACAAAGGTTGTTTATTTACTTAATGAGATTATTTATAGTAGAAAATGACATTTGACTTAGCATTAAATTTTAATTTGCGAAAAATAAATGAGTCACACATATTTATATCAGTATACAGTAGGAAGTGTTTAACAACTAATATTACAAATGAAATATAAAATTTGTTTTCCAAAATAAGAAAACATACTACTGACTGTTTATTGAACAAATGAAATATTCTAATATTTCAGATTAAACATGGTTATTTTTAACTTACTCCGTCTTCTAGATTAACATTTTCTTCTGCAGCAATGAATTTCAATCTGTCTGTTAATGTTTCTCTTGACAGAGGTTTAAATCGGAATTTAGAACACCGAGAAGTAAGAGGATCTATTATTCTGAAAAACAAACAAACAAAAGATCTGTATAATACGCATATAATCTAAAAGGTTAAGACTGGGCTAAAATTTCTTAAATCTAATTAACGTAACATATGAAACATTTAAAGGTAAAGTGGTTAAGTCTCCAATTTTGAAAAATTGAGTTACGTGGATGGAGGGTATCTAGAGATATGATATCCTATACTCACAGCTACATCGATATAAACAATAGATTTTCTTATCAATCACTAAACTAATATAGTGTAGACTCTAAGCCGCTTTAGCAGAGTGCAGCGCCCAGAATCCTTTATTTCTTTTTTGCACACCGCTGCCCTTTTCAACACTTCCTATGTGCCCCATGGCAATTCAATTGATCACGGGAAAATATTGCAAATTCTAGGTACTCTAAACGAAACAGATCAAAATATTTTTGTGAACAAGGTACAAGTGTGCCCTTTTTTTGGAATAGTGTTTCCTTTTTGAAAAAAAAAATGTACCCTTTCTTAGAATAGTGTTCCCTTTTTGAAAAATGTACCCCTTTTTTAGAATAGTGTTTCCTTTTTGAAAAAATCCCCGCCCGACAGCCCTTTTTTCTAGAGTCAACACTATAATAAGAAAAACTTTTTTCTTTCAAAATAACAACTACATGGATTAAGTCAAAGATAAAATTAAATAGGTGTTTTCTCAACTGTATGAAACAAACTACTGCAATTAAACTACTTATTCATTTTTAAATTATTTAATTAAATGTATTTATTTATTTACTTTTTACTTTTATTGGATAAGGCACCAAACATGAGAAACTTAAGAAAAATTTTTATTTTAATTATTTTAGTGTTTCATGATCTTTTTTTTTTTTTTTTTTTTTTTTAGTTTGAAACTTGCATAGCTTAAACTTTTTAAGTGTCTTCCTAAAGTTAGAATTAAAAGAATTTGTTGTGCATTGTCTAACAAGGTTAAGAGAAAGAAAGGCTGAGTAACTTACCTGCTAACATAATTACAGATGAGACAAAATCTAGTAGATTTACTAGCTTTCTCCATAGTTCGCCTCAAAGCCGACTAAGAGGGGGGAAAAAAATATATATATAATTTACGAAAAATTAAGAGTTTATTGAATATATTTTCACTGGTTTCATACTCATTTTCCAAGAAAAAATCCCCTGAGATGTTTTCTGGTATGTACAATTTTTTTTTAATGTCAACAATTAGTGACATTTTTTAAACCAGTATCGTAACACTCCCACCTCTTCAGAATAAAAATAAAATAAAAACAAGGTAATCTCAAAAATAAAGTTTATACACCACCAATTTAAAAAATATAAACAGAACATTAAAGGAAAAAATTTATTTGTGTAAAACAGAGATGAAGTCTGCATGCCTTGTGGGGCTGTCATTAAAAACTTGGTAGCTTGCTGCAAGAATTTAATTTCTACTTTGTGATTTTATTACATCTTTGAAAAGCATTATGGATAATATGAAGGCTACAAAGTGCCCATATCAATTTAAAAATGTCCTTTATTTTTCTTAAGTTCTTCTTGAACAAGATTTCCTCTAGTCAAGTCTCAGGATGTTAGAAGGTGTGTCTATTGTCTGAATGGATGTCGGCAGATGTTAGAAAGAGCACAGATTAAATATAACATACATTATATTTAATCTGTAAAAAGGAGTGGCTAGTTCCCCATTCTATGTCTCACAATGTTAGATTAGTTTGATTTCATTATGATATCATAAAGCACATGAACAGCAGCAACTGCCCTCAATTTCCCAGAGCAGCCAATTGGTTTGCCAGGTTTGGGGAATTTTTTGCAATATCCCCTGATTTTTAAAACCAAAATTTATCCCTTGAATCCCATAAAATCCCCTTATGAGTATGAACCCTGTTTCAAGAATTACAAAATGCATACATACATATATATATATTGCCAAAGAAAAAAACAATACAAAAAAACACAGTTATTTAAATATAACAAAACTAAATATTAGATTACTCTGTGTGAATAAAAATAAAACCTAGGCATACTTTTTGTATTAACATGCATAAAGCCTAACACATTAAACTTTAAAACACTGAATAATAACCTTTAAAAATATGGGCTGTTTGAAGTGATATAAAAAAACACAGGCAGCATACTGTATGTGGCATGCTATTTAAAGATTGAACGATCCAGTAGTATATAAGTAATAAATATCAAATTGATAAAAACAATGGCATACTCCATACACCAGTACCTTTCAAAACTAAATATCAAGTTTTGATGATATTCTCCTTTAATGGAAAGTCTAGTAAGAATATAAAGGTAATAAACGCCAATAAAAAAATAATGAAGAAAGAAAATGGATTTCACAAATACAGACATCATATTTTCTATGCCAAAGGTGACTTATCAATAAAAAAAATATATATATAAAAGAGAGATTAGACAAAATTGCAAATTGGGAAGATGGAAATGAGGCACATGTGTTAAGCACATATTAATTAGTTCAAAATTTGCAGCTGTTTTACCAATTAAGTGGTACATTCTGTACGCCATCTGTATTTTTAAAGGTTAACAGCTTTCTCAGGGTTGAAATTTTTTAAATAAGTTGCTTTTAAAGATTAATTATCATTAAATTTTAAAAACACTTATTTCTAATTGGTTTCAAATAAGGTTTGCATAACCTTGACGCTCCTTATTTCACATAAAGTTGAGGAAACTGGTATAACAGCTATTTTTTATCTGTGTAGCCCACAACACTTACTTTACCTGCAACCTATCTAAGATTACAGAGATACTAGAATTTAAAAATTTCAGAGGTACTTTTCAGTTAGACGGGTGCCAATGTTACATAACATATATATCAGGGTTCCCAGTAAAACATGACTGGCAAATTCCCTGACCAAATCTTTAAAAAATATCTGACCAAACGTGCATACAACGAAATTTGCTACTTATTTTTGCAAATCTTTGTCAAAATTAACAAGTTTTTTTCCCGATCGTTCTTCAAATTTCTCGAAAAAGAAAAAAAAATTGTGATCATTTGATGAATTTTGTATCATTATTCATTTTTTCTCTAAGACTTTTCCATGACTTTTTAGAAAATATTTGCAAATTCCCTGACTTTTCCTATATATTTGGAAATTTCCCTGACTTTCCCTGGCTACTTTGAAATTCCCTGACTTTGTATGACACTGGGAACCCTGTATATGTATATATAAAACACTGGCGCACGGCTAACTGAAAAGTACCATTTCAGATTATTAAAACCATTGCCATTTTCTTAAACATTTTGGATAAATTCTAATAAAATTTATACAGTGTCTTTAGTATGTTGTCAATTTTCGAAAACTGTATCTTATACTATAATGTGAGCAAAAATTGTGTGTGTGTGTATGTATGTAAATTTTATCTTGAAAATGGCTCAAACGATTTTGATTAAATTTTGCACCCTACCGTTTTTGGGCACGAAAAGACCATTGGGATGGGTCACGTGTTCGAGAAAATTTGATTAGTGAGTCATTTTGGGACATAATGGGTCAGGGTCAAGCTGACATCTAAAGAACGGCTCAATCGATTTAGACTAAATTTTGTATCCAACCATTTTCAGGTACGAGAAGACTATTGGGCTATGTCACATGTTCGAGAAATTTCAACTTGTGGGTCATTTTTGGGTCACTGTGGGTCAAGGTATTTTTATCTAAAAAACGGCTCTAACGATTTTCACTAAACTCTATATTCTACAGTTTGGTATTACAGGAAGACCATTGGGCTAAGTCACATGTTCGAGAAAATTCGATTAGTGGGTCATTTTTGGGTCACTGCAGGTCAAGCTAACTTTATCTAGATAACGCCTCTAACATTTTTTGACGAAATTTTGTAATCTATCATTTTCGGGCATGAAAAGACCATTGAGATGTAATCTATCATTTTCGGGAACGAAAAGACCATTGGGATGGATCACGTGTTCGAGAAAATTCGATTTGTGGGTCATTATAGGTCATATGGTCAAGCTAATTATATCTAAAAAACGGCTCAAGACATTTTCACAAAATTTTGTAATATACTGTTTCTGGGCCTGAGATGATCATTGGGCTAAGTCACACATTCAAGAAAATTTTATTAGTAGGTCATTTTGGGTCACAATGAGTCAGGGTCAAGCTAGTTGAATCTAAAAAACGGCTCAAGACATTTTCACAAAATTTTATAATATACCGTTTCTGGGCACTAGATGACCATTGGGCAAAATCACATGTTCGAGAAAATTCGATTAGTGGGACATTTTGGGTCACAATGGGTCAGGGTCAAGCTAATTGAATCTAAAAATGCTCAAAACATTTTGACCAAATTTTGTATTATACCGTTTCTGAGCATAAGAAGAGAATTGGGCTAAGTCACATGTTCGAGAAAATTCAATTAGTGGGTCATTTTGGGTCACAATGGGTCAGGGTCAAGCCAATTGTATCTAAAAAACGGCTTAAATGATTTTGACTAAATTTTGTATTCTATCGTTTTCTGGATCGAGAAGACAATTGGGCTAGATCGCATGTTCAAGAAAATTCGATTAGTGGGTCAGGGCAACACCCACTTGACATAAAGCCTTTGGGCGATTTTGTGACGTCACTCTTAGACGACCTACGTTCTTTTTCCCCGGTGGAACTCTGCCTTTTCTTTGAGAGTTGAAAAATTATTAACTGTTATTTAACTTGTAAATTTTTCCACTACATAGTCTTTTTAAATAGAATTAAATTAAAACCTTTTTTTTTCATGTCCTTCCTACTTTGTAAACAAAGGTTAATTTTTAAATACATATATAACAATTTATTTAAAGATTTTCCTAATCAGTTATATTCCAATTTTACGAAATACACATTAGTAAATAAAAAATTAAATATTTGGCTAGAGATTTTTTATTTACACTAGGTAAATCAGATTAATTTTAAAAGAGAAAATTAATAAAACATTAATGCATTAATTTTATATTAAAAAAGTAATTATTGTGAAAAAATATAACTCAGATGTATCTCATAAAAAAATCACTTTCAAAAATCATCTTTTAGTGAAACTAATTTGTATTTTCAACTTTTTTTTTTTTGTTGTTCTCAAGCGCTGTTTAACATTTTTATAAATAATGGGAAAATCAATTTATAATGAGGTAAGTGATTTTTATCTTGATAAATCTTTTATGCATTTACTTATTTATATGTTTTATCTGCTTTTGATGTATTGTTTTACAAAGTATGTAAGTTATTTTGATAATGTTGAATATAAGGTAGCTTTAAATATAAAAAAGCATAAAGTAATATTGCTATGTTTATTACTCTTAATTCTATAGATAATAATAATGTTTAATAATATGTAATTTGTTGGGCATTATATTTTTCTTTTAACAATCAAATCAAGCTTCAAAATACATTAAATACCGTAAAAAATTATTATTATTATTTATCATTCATATTCGATAAATGTTAAAATATGCCTAGAACTGAAGCATAAGAATTAAAATACCAACAAATTAAGAATTAAGCGTTTAGTGAAATTAAAAAGTAATAAAGTAAACAGTAATGCTAAAATTATTCATTATTTATTGTAGTTTAATTTAATTGAAAAAATATCATGTTTTATTTACTTATATCGTCATTATTTATCCTAAAACTTTAAAAAAAAAATAGTATGCCAGATGAAATATTCCCTTAATTTTCAAACCATTATTAAATACATCTGATAAAACACATACGTGAAATCTATAAAGATTCATAAACATGTTCCATATACAAATTGGCAATAAAGTCAATATTATAGATGGGGATTTTTAGGGAAATTCAAGATAATTTTGTCAGTATATGGCAACTAATAAAAGTGAATATTTCATTATCTGAAAACGATAAGCATTTTACATAAGCTAGAATATTAAATTTTTAGATTTGATAAATTTTGAAATATGTATGGTACTAAAAAATGTTAAATTAAAAGACAAAAATTAAATATAAAATTTTTTAATAATATTATGCATTATTCAAAATTGTTTAAAACTCACTTTGATTATTGAAATAATAATAATAAAATAACATTAGATTGACACATCTGACTTTTTTAAAAAAATGAACATCAATTTTACCTACCTAACTTAAAAACAAGTATTAGTATTTATTCTATAATTTAAACAACTGAAATATATAAAGGTAAAATGTAGTATATAAATTGGCAATAAAGTTATCATAGTTAATGGACTATAAATTTTATTAATATTTCATAAGTTTTAAAATACATGGAATAATAAAATTCGGGAATTAAAATACCAATAATTTTAAAAATGGGCGTTTAGAAAAATTAAAAACTAAGGGAAAAAAATAAATTGTAATAATGGAATTATTCGTTATTTTATATAGTTTCATTAGATTAAAAAAATGCATGTTATATATATATTTTTAATCTGACTATCATATTTATTATAAAATTATATTAAAACAACAAAAACAATACGACATAAGAAATTCATTAAATATCTCATTAAATGAAATATTCCTAATCTTCAAAGTATTATTTAAAAAAAAAACCTAATTAAAAACATAATTAATATTTATAATAGCAATGTGTAATTTGTTGGACATTATTATTATTTTGACGATCAAACTAAACTTTAAACTACATTAAATATTTTAAAAATGTATTATTATTATTAATTATCCATATTTTATATACTTTTTACTGTATAATTTTTTACTATATCATTATATTTACATGTATGACTAAAATATTATTTTCTGTATTTTGCTATGATTTAATTAAAATTTCGAAAATAATATGTCAAAGTAAGTATTATTCAATTAATCTTTAAACCATTAAAATAATAATAATAATAATATAAGTAAAGCAATGCTTTCTTGGTAACTATGACTATATATTTCACCCGAATAAGACATGTTTTATACATAATAGATATTAAATATTTTAATTACATTAAGTTTAAAATATGTCGAGGTACATAAATTATTAACATAAAGACTAAAGCTAAATTATTAAAAAATTAATAATAATAATAATAGAACAGAATAAATAAATGACAGCAGTAAATATATGCATTATTTAACGTAGTTTAAAGTGTAAGAACATTGATATCATATACACATAAATGTTTATAGTTAATACACACAATTACTTTAACATAATAACAAAGTAGTGAAATTGCTTTTCTTTCCTTTCGTTTTAAAAATCAGTATCATGACCTAAACGATAAGATTTCAAGAATTCCGCACTTTAAAAGGTAGTCCAATAAATGAATGATTGATTAATAAATGAATTCAACCAATCTAATTTCTTAAAATAATATGTATAAGGCAGCTATTTTATATTAACAATTGTTATTATTACTACCACTAAATGAAAATACACTTATGCTTCAGTCATGTTTACGTATACAAATATAAGAATATTTGAAAAAAAAAATGAGTCGGTAAAAAACAACATAGCATAATTGCATTCCGAAACAATGAAATATTACATATTAAATGCCTACCCCCCCCCCCCCCAAGAAAAAAAACACTCACATTAAGTTACAGAACACGTGGTGACTTGTATATCTTATATTCAACATAAATAATGGAATCCCGGAGGAGCGCCAAATGGCTTTGTAAGAGTTCAAGTAGGTGTTGGTCAGGGTCAAGCTAATTGTATCTAAAAAAGCAGTACAAAACATTTTGACAAAATTTTGTATATTACTGTTTCCGGGCATGATAAGTCCATTGGGCAGGGTCGCTTGTTCAAGAAAATTCAATCAGTGGGTCATTCCGGGCCCTAATAGATCCGGATCAAGCTAACTGTATCTAAAAAACAGCTCAAACAATTTTGACAGAACTTTGTATTACACAGTTTCTGGACAAGGTAAAACCATTGGGCTGGGTCGCATGCTCAAGAAAATTCTATTAGTGGGTCATTTTGGTGACAATGTGTCGGGGTCAAGCTAACTGTATCTCAAAAAAGTTCAAACGATTTTGACAAAAAATTTTATTATACCGTTTCACAGTACAAAAAGACTATTGGAATAGGTCACATGTTCAATAAATTTCAGTTAATGGGCCATTTTTGAATAACCTGGGTCAAGCTTATTTATCTAGAAAACGACTAACGAATTTCACTAAATTTTGTATTCCATCGTTTTCAGGCTCGAAAAGAGCATTGTGTTAGGTCGCATGTTCGAAAAAATTCGATTAGTGGGTCATTTTGGGTCACTATGGCTCAGGGTCAAGCTAATTGCATCTAAAACAGCAAGAATGATTCAGTGGGAATAATATATCGAGATAAACACAAAGCTAATTTTGACCGAGCTTAGCTCAGTCATTCCTGGTAGTTTTATCTTTAATTGTGCTTAATAAGGAGAAATTCAGTCTATAATTAACATTATGATTTGAAATTAAAATGTTCCAAACCTGTTATAGCTCATTTTGTCACCAAATCCTTTTCTTTTTATATCATTGTTATTATATTGTAATAATATATTGCTCTATCATTTTTTAAATGAATATTACTTTTAACTTAGCAGACAAATAGAAACATGAAACTTTAGTTGCCATCAGGATTTTTAAAACACTCATTAAAGAAGTATAGAAGGAGATATACTATTTATACATTATACGATTTAAATATGATACACATTAAAAAACATTTAGAATTACATAATATAAAAGAAACTTATTTTTAAAATAAAAACGATATTTTCAGCATTTAAGAAATTCACAGTTTTTTTCATCATAATTACCTAAAAAACATTCATTTTAAAAGCATTCTTGATTATTATTTTTTTTAAAGCAGTTCTCAAATTCCCTGCTCAACAATGTGGAACTTTCTGACTCAATTTTAAATGTAAAGGCATAAAATTGGCAGGACTGACTGTTAAAGCGATTTGGAATCAAAATAAGTTTTCCATTTCTTGATAAATAAATTACTTACTGAGTTATAAGCACTTGAGGATGTGATGACCTCCTGTCTTGCAGTGTTGCGTTCGGAAATTTGGTTCAAAACCACCAGTTTGACAGTATTTTCTGAAAGTGGTTTTGCATTTATCAAAAACTGGAAAACCTCTTTCGATTACATAGTTTCTGAATAACTACTTCTGCCAATTTCATGTGTTTCCAAACAAAAATGAATCATAAAATATGCCAGAAAGTAGCCTCTTTGAATTTGAGAACAGCCTTAAAGAAAAAAGATAAAACAATACGCATTTTTAATAAAAGTGTATGTTACTTTTTTTATAAGAAGTATATCAAATTAAGGAAGATACTAGTTTTCAAAGTAAAACTTTTTAAAAAATACTGCCAAAGTTAAGATTATAAACCAATTTTTAATATAAACAAATCACAAAAAAGAGTTGTCCATTAGCAATAAACAAATTCGCAACTGATGATAAAAGATACAATATTTTATTTATTTACAGAAACAGAAAATGCTGTTGATACCCAAAAGAGAATACCAGAAAATATAATGCATATAAGCTAAAAAATATTTTTAGGTGCACCAAACAGGTTATTTAATAATTGTACTGTTAAGTGAGGAAAACAGAAGACTGGAGAAAAAAAATTTTAGGAGGGGGGGGGGGGGGGGGGGAAGCAATCTTAGAAGCATTTAAAACATAAGAAATTTCGGTACTTTTCGGTTAGCCGGGTGCCAGTGGTATATATATATGTATATATACATATACATTTATAGATACTGTATATGTACACACACACATACATATGTATATATAACACTGGCGCCCGGCTAACTGAAAAGTACCAAAATTTCTTTTTACATTCAAAACAGTTTATAAGCATCTGTTCACCACACCAGAAAAAAATTCACATTTAACAAAAATAACACTATAACTGTTAACTACATATTAGACAAGCATATATTTTAAAATCTCATTTTGTACAATACTTCACATAAATATTATGTAATTGAAAGTAATTACTTGAGCAGCATTGGTCATTGAATCCGCTTCATCCAATATGACAATTTTGAAAGGAGGACATGGGCGACCACTACAAAGTGGAGGGAAAAAAATCAGTAAGAAAATCAATAGTTGTCGAAAAAAAAAATATATATATATATATATATATATATCTAAACACATTTAAATTAATACTCACTCTGGTCGAACTGAGCTAGCACTTTGTTGCGCAAAGGATTTTACTTTATCTCGAATGACTTGTATTCCACGTTCATCTGATGCATTCAGTTCTAAAATGCGAGCCTTGAACATGTCCCTAGTCAAAGAATAAATAATAATAATAATAAAAAAAATATTATAACAACATTATGTAAAAGGAAAACTGTCAAAACAGAGTGCCATGTTTGAAATTTTATTGTACTGTACTACAAAATAATTAAATAAACATTCACATTATTTTCTCCAAAAATGAATTATGGACCATAAAATTTGAAGATAGGTTTAAAATTCTAGGGATTTCCAATTAAGAATTATTAGGTCATTACTAATAAAAAAAATTATATCATTTGGGGATCAACAGCTATCCACCACCCAGAAGCAGAATTTTCTGCATCAGTCTGCAACAAACTAAAATTTATCTGTAACCTAACAATGCTAGGCTAAGCCTACTACCATAACCATAATAAATAACAGAAACTCATAAAATAAGCAAAATTTGCAAATAAAACGATACAACAAATACCACAAATCTAGAAACTTAAAGTAAATTTCAGCTGTTTTTTACGCCGTCTTTTTAAGCTGGTGGGTTAATCTCCAAGGTTTAAAATAATCTTGCCCGCTGCCATGCTACACTGTTTCTGCTACTGTGATCCACCATATAACAATAACTTTCAAAATCCAAAGAGAGAGTGCCACAGTTCATTCATTGTAAAATGGAAGAAAAATACTGAATTAATGAGACCAAAAAAAGGTTTTGAAATGATGAAATTTGACTAAAGTTTGATCGCGGATTAGGAACCCTTTAATTTGACCAGACTTACTTATTTTGACATTTGTTTATTTAAGCGTTAGAGAAATAAAAAATAAACATATTTGTTAAATTGAAAAAAAAAAAAAAAAAACAGTAACAAAAGTTTAATATGTACAACAAAATTAATCTTGGAAAATGCTCACATTTTTGCCATGATTTTGAAGTTCAGATACCATATTTTTGAGTCCTTATTTCTTCTTTATACTGCTTATTATGTTGTCTTTTAATTATACTTGGAAAAAAATAAATAAAAATGTAAAAAATTTAAGGAATTATAATAAAAATTTAAAATCTGTAAAAATTGATCCTCTTTGTTTTTATGGGAAAAAAAAAAATTGTTCATTTTTGACATATAGAGTTTGCAAACATTTTATTGTGTTAAAAAAAGAAGAAAGAAAGAAACATGCAAATGCTTTAACTTGTTCCAAAGTTATCATGGCAAAACCACTGAAAAACAGTGTTTCGAGACAATGTTTTGCCTGTGCAGCTCATGCAATTGTAATATCAGGAATTTTTCTATCAGACCAACTGTATGACATTCTTAAAGGTTCAAACATTATACTACTTGAAAACACTGAATAATGACAGTCAATCTTTTTATTTAAAATGGCTATGTTCAGTTCGATTTTTTTGTCCCAAACTGTAGAATGTCTAAGTTAGCTCTTTAACAAGTTTGAAGCAATATTTTGTAAATTTCAATTCAAAATCACAATCATGTTTGGCAGTTACAGTGCAATTTCAATCATAGTACATTTGATTTTAAAATGAAACATCGAAACTTAAAAAATCCAGTACTCTGCTAAAACTGAGTTATATTTTTAATTTTTTATTCAAATTTAAATTAACTGACATGATAAAATTAAGCATTTTTAATCCGTTTAATACAAAAGGATATTAAATTCAACAATTATATTATTTTCATGTACAGTGCACTTTCGTTAATGCATTTTCGGTTAATTGGAACAATTTCTTTTTCCCCAATATTTTTTATTTAAAAGTATTGTTAAGGGCATCATTTAATTCATAGTACTTGTCATATAATGCAGACAGATTTCTCACAATTAATCAGACAGAATCTAAAGACACTCGGTTTGCACATTACTTTTTATAAAGCAATTTTGATGCGACATCTTTTATTGAGGGATGAGGAATTTGTTACTGACACAGATGAAGAGAAAAATAAAATTCCACAACTGCAGGCATGAAAGCAGAAAATAAGAAAAAGATGAAAAATGTTTCCCATCTATACATATACAATGGTACCAAACTCATACAATTTAGACACATTCTAACAGTTATTTACAGAATAAAAGGAAACATAACTGTACATACGATGTTTTTTCCCCGTAACTTAGAAAGTACTAAAAACAACAACAACATAAAAAATTTAAACAAACAATAAATGTATCGGTTTATTGAATCAAAAAAGAAAATGGAAGACAGTTTGCTAAAGGTGTAAATTCAAATATATCTAATGGACTTATGTGAAATACAGTGATTAATTTTTCGAAACAATACCATTCTGGATGGTTTGGCTGTTTTTTCCTGCCTTCTTTCAAAAAAATTCTCCACACTAAATATCTGCCCGTCAATTTGACCTTTTACCCAAAAGTTTTGCATAAATAGGACAGAATATTCTATTCCAAAAAGAACCTTATGGAAACTTCCTTTCCCTTTTAAAGTCTAAAAAAATTTCACTCTGTAAAGACACTTTAACCAACTTCTTTACATGACATGCAGATGCTTATAATAAAAGCTTTCCTTTGATTGGATGGCTCTTTTACTTAGCAATTCAGAAATAAATGCCAAGGATTTGAGTAGGCAAAATGTCTGATTATTAAATTTTCTAGAACCCCTCCCCCCTCTTAATTGCTTCCATCATTTCTTTGCATCAATTCAGATAATGTCAAAATTGCTTAAAAAAAGGTGGAATTTTTCCTTTAGAGGAATTCTTACATGACTACAACTGACAATGTGAGAGGTTCAAACGATGCTTCCAGCTGGTTCACTATTATCACCAATCAAAATTTGGTGTAACAGACTAAATTTTAAAGTGTGTCTCAAAATTAGAAAATAATACAGTAAAAAGATGCCTTGTTCCACTATTACAAAGAAAAGTGACTTAATAATTTAAATCATATAAGCCTAACAATTTATTTGCACATTTTGTTTCTCCTAAGCAATGAGTTCTCTTCTATTATCAAAACTGTCTTTAATTTGTATTTTTTACTAAAAGGGCTAAATGAATAAATGTTGTTTCTTTTAGCATAGAGCTTTAACCTATTTAATTTCTTTAAAAAACCGAATTCAACTAATCCAACTCAAGGGATTATTTTTATACCATGCACATTTTGTTTGTCCTGAGTAATTAGTTCTTTTCTATTAACAAAACTATCTTTAATTTGTATTTTTTATTAAAAGGGCTAAATGAGAAGAATGCTGTTTCTTTTAGCATAGAGTTTTAACCTATTTAATTTTTATAAAAACTTAATTCAATTAATTCAACTCAAGGGATTATTTTTATACCATTCAAATGTTTACATTATTTAATGTAGATGAAAAGTGGCCTCCTTTGGAAGTCTGCACTAACGGGAGTTCACCGTATTTTCATGCACAATTTTTAAATAGATGCTATTATTTAAGTTTTTCTATAATTATTGGTTTATTTATTTTAAGAGTTTGTTTTTACAATACTTCTGTGCAAATTTCATTAAGGTTCAAAAATGGCAAGTGCTCTAGACATATTATTGTGTAAGTTATCATTATTACAGAAACTCAGAAGTGTGGGAAATTAAATAAACCTGCTTTCAAATGATGAGTGGGGTCTTAAAAGGAGGCTAATTTACCCAATTCCTTTATTTAAATCTCATACCTACTCAGTCCATTTTACACAGACAGTTAGTAATAATATATTCAAATTTTGAAGTGTCCCTACAAAAATATTAAATATTACACAACAATAATCTGAATATTTAAAATAGTACTGTCTATCTTAAAAACATATTCAAATAGTGTGTTTATTGAGCTACTTTCATGAAAGTTAGAATCCAAAATTCAGAACATTAATTGTATGCTGTTTTTGGATCCTAATAAAACTTATACAGAAATACCATGAAAACATTTTTCACTTATAAAATAATGATGAAATGCCAAGCTTCTATTTCGGAAATTAAAGAAGAAAATATATATTAAAAATGAAAATGTCGAATTGTATGGCATTGCTTATTTGCAATCAACTTTCTTGTAAATTAAGGGGAGGTTACCATTCATCAGACCAAAATTAGGTCAACTTCGGGATTATTATTTTTCATAGAAAGAATAAAGTAGCCCCAAAACAGAATTTATGCACTTATTACTATTCATAATTTTTACTGTAAAACAGTTACTTTGCTATGCAATAATTATTAAAATTGATGAAGATGCTGTCAGTTGCATATGAGTATGCTGTGCACGCATCAACCTATGTTGTGTATAGTGTACCTGTACAGCCTTTCAAAGTCATTTGAAACAAACTAAATCCATTTTTCAGAAAACATATTAAATTTTTGGGGTTGGGGGGGGGGGGGGGGGGGGGGGGAGGAGGAGGTTATGAACCTATTTTTTAGTGAATTTGACCGAAATTTGGTAAAATCGTAGTTTGGAAAAAAGTGAAAATCTCACGTGCCTTTTTTCAACATGGCCTAAAAAAAGAAAAAGTTGATTGGTTGATCCATTTAAATATTACTTTACACAGCACTCTGAAAATGTTATTTCATGAACAACACAATTTAGATTTTAAGGTTTTAATAAAGAAAGGCGCATAGAAAATTTTTATTTTTATTTTGCAACTTTATAAGTACAAAGTAGAGAATTTAGCAAGTGTGAAGTTGCATCCTGTATACATGATTTTCAACCAGTCCATGCTTGCTTTTAATTGACTGTAACTTCTTAAATATTTAAATTTCACATATCAGTTTTAAGGGCTTATTCTATATATTAAAAAGAAAAAAAAAATGAACAGTAATTTTTTTTATTGAAACAATAAATGCATTTTTCACCCAAATATCTCTCTTGATAATGCAAGTATGGTGGAGGTCTTTCCAGTGCCAGGAGGACCATAGAACAAAAGATTTGGAAGCTGGAATGGAAGAAAAAATACATGAGGTTAGATACATTTAAAAAATATGACCAATCTATCGTAATAAAATCTAAAACTTGTACACCTGATTATGTAAAAACTAATAAAATTTTAATTCTAATTCTAAAACTAATAAAATGTTTAATTCAACATTGAGACAAGAAGACTCAGAAATTTAAAATTGATCTAAAAGAAAGAAATAATTGAGAAAGCACTATTTTAATAACTCCATCAAATTGATTAGCAAAGTTATCATACAAAAATTTTTCCAAGTGAGTAAAAAAATGCCCAAGCTGGGACTCGAACTCAAAACCTTTGACTTACATTGTCAATGCTCTACTGTTTGAGCTACTTGGGCTAACAACCAGTGTGCATATTTCACTCAAATAACTTTACTGGCAATTGATAGACGTTATAACCAATAAGATTATTTGAACGAAATATGCCTGCTGGTTGTCAGCCCAGGTAACTCAAATAATAAAGCATAGACAATGTAAGTCAAAAGTACTGGGTTTCAAGTCTTGACTTGGGCTTTTTCGCTCAGTTGAAAAAATTGAATTCGTATAACTTTACCAATCAGTATAATTCAGTTAAAAATAATAGTGTATCTACGTCACCATCATTTAAATGGAGTTCCATTATCTACGGTTTATTCTTTTGAGCTGTTTACATGGCAGATTAGATGATATTACCAAAAGGTTATCTGATTGAAATATACCCGCCACATAGTAGGGCATTTTGTTGATTTAGGTGGACAAAATGCATTTTTTTTATTATCTTGAAATTTAACAAGATCATGTATACTAGTAGGTGAATGTCTATTTTGTCAAGATCCATATGAGTTTTTTTGAAAAAATCCAAGGTGTCGATTAACTATGACTGTAAAGAAGCAGTTGGTTTAAAGGGGTTTCAACTAATTTCCCGTAACTTCGAAAGCATGCCGTGACTTTCTGTTTTATTTTGTACAAGCTCACTTGGACATAAATCACATGATTGTCTAGGTAAGATTTAACCTGTTCCTGTTAATGTTTGAAAATAAGCACCATTAAACCCGCTTAACCATTTCTTTCAGAGGTCGTGATTTTAAGATGATCCATGTTGTTATTTACAAACTTTTAACACGGTACTCGGCATTATTCACCAATAAGCATTTTTTTTTAAATCAAAGTGCCATTCTTACAGTATTAGAAACTAAAAAAAAAACTCCTGCAAAAGTTTGCAAATTGTTAAGTTTTTATTAATAAACAAGCTTTATATTAACTTGCAGTGTATGGACATATGTTTAATTCAAATCTCGCAAGTAAATTTTAAACTACTTTTAATTATCCGATTGAGCTGAAACTTTGAATACTTGTGTAGTCAACGACAATACAATATTATTACATATTCACAAACGTAGTTAAGTTATATACAGTTTACACAGGGATACACAAAAGTTTTGTTTAAAACTTGCAAGTTAATTTTAAACCAATTCCAATTATCCGATTGAGCTGAAACTTTGTTTATATATGTAGTTCTGATGACAATGCAATATTATTTTAATTTTTGGAATGTGTACGCTACACTTTTTTTTTTATATATAGGACCACACAAAAGATTAGTTCAAATCTTGCAAGTCAATTTTTAAACTACTTTCAATTATCTGATTGAACTGAAACTTTACCTACATGTGTATTTCTGATGACAAGTCAATTATATTATAATTTGAGGAAGGTAGCAAATTATGTATTTTTTACAGGGCCACACAAACAATAGGGGAAAGATTATTGCTTATAAGCAGAAGTTCTAATCCAATTTCAACAAAATTAATATTGCTTATTGAGACACATAATAGCATCTTTAAAATTGAAAAAAAAAGTGTGTAGCATTTATATTTCTTTTACAGGGCCACACAAATAATTTGGATACATTACCATCTACAAACAGAAATTTTATTTCAAATTCAATAAAATTGAAAAAAAAAATGATGATAAATATTTGGGTTATTTAACAATAATGTCTCAAAATAAAAATACAATGCATTACAAAGAATGCATTAAACATACTTATTTCACTATTAAGTAATATATATATATAACCATTATATAATTACAATTCATCACCTATTTCCAATTACTAAATAAATTTAGCTTCAATACATTACACTGACATTATACAAAATAAAGATGGATATATATATATATATTTAAAGCACACATGTAATTTAAACATTAATTTCTTTTTTTTTCTTTCTTTTTTTGTCTACTCAGAAACGTTCGACAAATTTGTGTAGTCATCTTGAAAAATAAAAGTTTAAAAATAAAATCATATTTTTAAAAACAAGCTTTTATGTTTTGCAAGACCCATAAAAACCCACACATGTAAAAAATATAAATACTACGCAAATTATTTTCAGTTGAAAAAATGCTTTTGTGTAAATAAATAACATATATAAAGGTTATTTATTTACACAATAGCATTTTTTCAGCTGAAAATACTTATATAAAAGCTTGTTTTTTTAAATATGATTTTATTTTAAAAGTTTTATTTTTCAGGATAAAAAAAAACAAACATTTGTTACAGAAAAATTTTATTTGAATAGAATTGATGTCAGGTGAATCTCTCTATTCTAAAAAAAGGTAACTAATGCTGTCACCACCACTGCCGCCGCCGGTTTTGAATTTTTTGTGACCAGAAGTCTTTCTTTGTTAATATTGAGAAAAATATTGCATACAAAAATATGAAAATCGGTGGTATTATAGAAAAATATTTGATAAACACGCTGATGCAGACAGTTTTCAAATTGAAGAATTATTTTAAGAGATATTTAATGCTAAAATTGGACAAAATCATTCCACGAAAAAAGTTTTATAGGAGCAAAAACTATACATGGGAATTTAATCATTTTTAGATCATATTATGCATTCAAATTTCCCGGTGTGCAAACTGCATTTATTTCTTAAATTTGACTCATTTTTTGAGGTTTTATTTCTATTTTAAATTCAAATTTTCAGCATTTCAAGGGATATTTTTTACATATTTTAGAAAATGGTATTAATTTAAACTGTTGCCAACTGTATAAACAGCGCAAACAATAATGTTTGCTTCAAATAAAAAATTTATTTACACATGACTATTATAAACAGAAAATATAAAAAGCAGGAACTCATTGAAAATTACGTCATAAAAACTATATTTATACGTGAATTTTAAAAGAGAAAGAATATTGTAAAATAATAAATTCATTAACATGCGTTAGAAGTCTTAAATAGGGTAAATTATGTCACATTACACTTATTACGTAAAATGAACAAAAAATAATATTGCAAAACAGTTTAAATTTAAAAATTGCGCGAGACATTTATTTGACATTTTGAGATGACTTTTCGACTATTTTTGTTAGGACAGCGCAAATAATATTTCATTTCTAACAAAAGTATTTTCACGGTAATATTAAAAAGAGAAAAAAAAAACTTGGTAAAAATTACATCAGATTAAAAACGATACAACTTACATTCTAGTGTAAGTTGTAAGACTCTACATTCTACAACTTACATACAACTTTAAGCCATTGTAATCATAAAAACTATATTTATACGTGAATTTTAAAAGAGAAAGAATATTGTAAAATAATAAATTCATTAACATGCGTTAGAAGTCTTAAATAGGGTAAATTATGTCACATTACACTTATTACGTAAAATGAACAAAAAATAATATTGCAAAACAGTTTAAATTTAAAAATTGCGCGAGACATTTATTTGACATTTTGAGATGACTTTTCGACTATTTTTGTTAGGACAGCGCAAATAATATTTCATTTCTAACAAAAGTATTTTCACGGTAATATTAAAAAGAGAAAAAAAAAACTTGGTAAAAATTACATCAGATTAAAAACGATACAACTTACATTCCACTTTTGTAATGGCTTATTTAAAAAAACTTTATTTTCGCTTTGTTAAAAAAATACAGGGAGACAAAAACTCTGTTTACTTAATTCATTTTATATTAGCTTATTTTGAAATGTTTAACTGATTTTATTTAATCAAAGGTGGAAACAGCCATTGTATCTTTTAATAGCAGCTGATTTGGCCTTAAAATTCCCCAATTAAAGAGAAATGAATAGTAACCCGTTTATAGGGAGATTGCCACTGTTTTTTAAATTATAAATCAATCTTCCGAAATCTTTTTAAAGCCGGTCAAATTAGCATGCTTTTAGAGTCTGCGGTGTCTGAACGGGGGTTGGCGAGCATAGCTTGTAGGGGGTAGAGCTCCGGAGTTATACATACATTTTTTCAGTGTACGTAACAACATATAATTATTGGAAAACATTTCAGTTGTGACTGTACACAAAAACGCCATATTTTAAAAATAATATTTGTAAAATAATACTCTTATTTTGTTATTGAAGGAGGGGATTATGGTATAATCTTATTTAATTTTTAAATACAGTAAAATCTGCTCAGATGGATTCGCAAGGGACTGGAGAATTGTTCCATATCAGACAGATTTAAATCTTAGCAGATATACAATCTATTGAAACTATAGTGCATTCTTTACACAAAGAACTTTTTCTTTTTTCCAAACAGACAGTATAAGGAAAATATTGGAATTGAGATTTGTGTGCGTGTGTGCAAGTGAACACAATAGCACCCAAATGGTATTTCTGATTGAGCTTCCATTTGATGAATGCATTACAGACCACTGACACAAGAACTGTATAAATTTCAATGAAAATCAGTTAATGGATTAGTATACAATCCATTTAATGACAGATTCTACAGAAAAAATCATCAAGAAACAGAGTATAAGTGATAAATATTACAGTAATGCCATCAAGCATTAGTAGTACTGAGGTAATATCTAGTTTTGAAAGGGGAGGTCCAGTATTTGAGTCCAACCAAGTAAATTATGCCAGAAATTTTTAAAAACTTTTTTGATAAGAATGCAAAAGTTTGAAAAGTCGAATGGAGTCACTCAAGATTTTTTGTAGTTGTTGTTTAAACCAGAGTATTAATTATGTACAGTCGTGGAGAAAAAAAGTAAATACCCTTTACTAACTCTGCAAAAAATTATCGTAAAAGAAAGTTACTGGTACTACACGATTGGTAATAAAGTCTACTTTTAAATGATGTATATCAAATTTGCTTAGGGGGCCATCTACATATTAAAACAAACCATAATTTTGGTTTTTTCAATAGCAGTACACAATTCTGACAGCATAGATGAACTCTAGACCTTCAATTAGCTTACAAACAAATTTTTATGCAATTCATACGATAAGTTTCCGAGAAATTAATTACTTTAAAATGAGGGTATTTTAGGGATTATATCCAAATTGAAGTTCGGTACTCGATTGTTGACCGAGAGAGAGAGCCCCCTTCTTGATCAATGCATCTTAAGCGCCACTCAAGCAGTCATTGAAGACTGCTAGATTACAAGATAGCATTAGAAATTTCAAAATATCTAGTCACTTCTATTATAAACTCCCCCTTAAACCATCATTTTACCGTTTTTTAAGCATAACTTGAAAACTACTCGGAAGAAAAATGTGAAATTTCGGATTTTCATAAAGCAGGACTTAATAAATCTAAATCCATCAAAAAAATTGTAGGTTGCAATTCATAATTTTTTTTCGAATATTAATTTCATAATTCATAACATAAAATTATAAAAATTGCAATTTCAATGTATTTATGGTTGGGTATTTTAGTATTACTACTACACAAAAAAATTAGCACATTAGGAGTATAATTTCAGGAGATATTAACTAAAATATGAAAATGTAATTTAACATTAGAGGCATTAAATTTTGAATATTTATAATTCAAAAACTTATCATTCAAATGACTTGAAATTTGGTGTTTAGGCATAGTTTGAACCGAAGATTTGAAATATCTTGTTAAAATTGGGTATTGCCATTGAAAAAAAAAATGAAGTTTGAATTCGTTTTAATATGTAGATGCCCCCTAAGCAAATTTCATATGCATCATTTAAAAGTAGACTTTATTTTAGGTCGTTCGGTACCAGTAACTTTCTTCTATGATAATTTGTTGAGGAGTTAGTAGGGAGTGTTTACTTTTTTTTTTTTTTTTTCATGACTGTACAATAAAATATACAGGTTCTATTTTGACAAATTTTACTGTAAACAATTTTTGCCTTTTTCCACATGCAAAGATATGATATAATATTTATTGTTAAAATAAATGTCAAACTTACATCAGGGTTAGTCAAACTTTTCTTCAAGACAGAAACTACTTCATCTTGATAAACAACATCATTCATACACCTTGGACGGCTATACATTTCAGAATAAATACATAAATTAGAATAATATAAAAAAACAAACACATAGAGTAAAAGCACCAGACTTACACCAGAAAAAAATAGCTGATTACTAATGCAAAAACTATACCTACCAATCTTTGCTGATTATTGATGACTTATGAAAGATGGCTGCATATAGGGAAATTCTAATATTTCATTTAGAACCAAAAATATAGGTCCCTCACCATAAGGACACAATAAAACCTGCTTAGACAAAAACGCAACTTAGATGGGAAAATTTCATTTTATACAGATTATTTTTACCTTAGAAGGTATAACTGCATATTTTTTTTTTTTTTTTTGGTGGTGGGGGTGGGTAGACTGTGATTTTTATTTTTGTTTATTGCAGGGTTCTGAAGTTTAAACAGACTTTACTGAAAAATTAATTTACTGGATGGTACCAGGGGTGCAGAATATGTCCGATCCGGCAATCTAAGATCGGGGAGAAATTTTGCAGAAAAATATACAATTGTCGGGCTAGCTCAGATTAACTTCACAGAGAAATTTCACATTATTTCAAGATAGCAATTTCTCGGGGTATAACTTTTTACATGTTACCACAGCTCAAAACAGAACAGAATTCCAACTAACTCACAGCATATTCTTATTCGGAAGAGCTCACGCAAGCCGGTCACGTGACTGCCGGTAAAGTCTATTTTTTTAAACAGGAGGCATGCGTTATATCCTCCCCCTCTGTTTCCGATTTAAGTCTCGGAGAGGAAACAGGATGCTTTCTGGGTCTTCCTCTTTTTCTCAAGGGTGCAACTGGAATAGTTTCAGTTTCTTGAAATGGTGACAAGGCGGAAACATGATAAGACCCAATTCGCTCGGTAGGATTGTCCAGGCTAGCAATATCATATGCCACTAGTGACTTTTGAGTCAAAACTATGTACGGCCCATCTCTCTTAGGCATAAATTTTGCTGTTTTATTTTTACTTGCTTTGCTCACAGGGTGTAGGGTAACCCATACTTTATCACCAGGTGTGAAATACACTCGTCTACGATTTTTATCATATTTTTTTGCTGATCTTGTTTCATTTCAACACGCTCTTTTACACTTTTGGAAATATTTGCAAGACATTTAAGGTATGGGGTTATTTCCGGAACAAAATTGTCATTTTCCACAACAGCTCTAAAATTGTTTACCACATCAACGATTGTTCTTAGTTCTCGACCAAATTGCACATAGGCGGCAGTTTGGCCTGTTGTATCAGATTTGGCAGAGTTCATAGCAAATCTAATGAAAGGAAGTTTATCAATCCAGGAAGTGTGTTCATCTCCAACAAGGATTGCTATTCGAGGTTTCAAGTCTCTATTTTTGCGTTCGACCGGATTGGCCTGAGGATGGTACAAAGGTGTCAACAATTGGTCTATTCCAAGAATGTAACAGACTTGTTGTAGAACAGCGCTCACAAACTGAGGGACGTTATCACTTATCAGTCTTCTTGGGATACCATAACGAAGGAAGATCTCTTCAATCAGAGTAGTCGCACATTCTTGTGCAGTGGCAGTTGTTAAGGCAAATAGTTCGACACACTTAGTGGCACAATCTTCTACTATAAAAATCCATCGATGCCCATCATTACTAGGAGGCAATGGTCCAAAGAGATCAATGCTGAGGGTCTCAAACCGCTGAGCATAAGCAGGTGTTCGTAATAAACCGGCTGGTTTCTGATTTGTTGCTTTATAACGGCCGCACTCTGGGCACTTCTTCACATATTCAGAAATGTATGCTCTCATGCCTGTCCAATAATATCTTTTAGCAATTCTCTGATAAGTTCCTGCTTCACCATAATGTCCGGCTGAGGGGTTGTCATGATAAAGTTTCAAAATATTTTGTCTTTCTTGTACTGGAATGACCAGTTGTGCTTCTTCAGCATCTGATTCGGGAGCATACCTATAAAGCACACCTTGATTCATCAGGAATCCTCTATCAGTCCAATTGGCAAAATCTTCGCTTTTCTGTTCATCTTCAAAAGAATCTATGATCTCTTTAAGGTTTTCATCCTGCAACTGTGCTTCTCTGATATCTTTTGAACTTCTTGTTGGCATGTCTATGCTGACAAAATTGCATGTTTCACAGAAAGCAGATTGATGATTACAGACAGGGCGTGACAGCATGTCAGCCACAACATTAGATTTTCCAGGTTCATATTCTATTTCCTTCTTAAGAATTTCTTTCTTAGCAGGAGGCAACCGATTAGGTGGTACAGCAACAGGACCAGGAGCACTATCACCTGTATTGATACGATGCTCCACAAACGGGGTTGTCTCTCTCCCTGGTTGAAAACATTTTTCATACCTTTTCAGAACATCATTAATTTTGTCCCTTTCATCGGAATTTAGATTTTTGCCTTCATGTTCACGTACAGCGTACGGACCGACTTCGACCGCACTAGCTGACGTATTATTTTCTTCTTCGTATTTGTCTACAAAATAAAACTTTTTCCGAGGTTTATCACTGAAATGCCATGTTTTATTGGCAGTATCTAACACTATGTTAGCATTATGCAAGAAATCCATACCTAAAAGAGTTCTATTACCCTTGGCATCTGGTAATACGATGAACTGAATTTCGAAGACTCGGCCTTCAATCTCTACAGGCACAGTGGCAGACAAAGTGTTTCTAACTACTGTAATTCCGTCAACTAACGTTACTTCATGAGCATAAGGGTTCAATGCAACACCAGTTTTTAAAAATAATTCATACATACGTTCTCCCGCAATAGAACGATTCGCTCCCGTACCTACACAAACTAACACTTTTTTATTGCAGATCGTGATAGGCACATTTGGATCTGAACCTGCTGATGTATTTAAACTATACAGCTGAAGACGATGTGCTTGCACAGTTTGTTTTTTAACTATAGGGGAACAATCTGGGCATTTCTTCTTTATAAATCCCAATTTACCACAACCATAGCAAACACTATCAGATTCTAAGCGTCGATTAGCAAACTTAGGGGGAGATCGGTCTTCTTTTTGAGGCTTACTCTGCTTCCAATTATTTTCTCGACGAGAAAATTCTTTTTTTATCTTGGGGTACAACCAGATCTCTTTTAGGAAACGTAGATCTGATAATGTCATATGCATCTAATTTTTCGGGAAGGTCGACTGGCGAATTTAAATTTTCCCAATCATCTAACATATGTTGTTTGCATTCAACAGGCACGCGCCTTTTCATTTGATCAGCTATGATAAGATCCTGAAGAGCTTCAAAAGATGTTACAGTTAATTCTTTAAGCCAGTTTTCAAAATAAGCTCGAAGTTCGAAATAATAATCTCGCCAAGTTATTTCCTTGGACTTGCGATGAGTAAAGAACAGCTGTCTAAACTTTTCGGCACTAATTTTAAACTTTTTTAGAAGTAAATCTTTAACATGTGAAAATTTTAAAGCGTTTTCTTCTGATTCACGAGCGATAAGCGTAGAGATAGAAGATGGTACAACACTGAGTAAATACGAAACGCATAGATGCTCTGGTACCTTCGAGAGCTTTAGCTGACATTCCAGGAGCACCAAAAACAAGGTTACATCATCAGTTTCTGGCCTGAATGTAGGCAACAGCATTCTGGATATCTATCCTACTCTCCGGGTGAGACATTACCCCTGCTGCGTTACCACCTACCACTCCACTGGAAGCACTTTGGCTCTGAGCCTGTAACTTGAGCTTCTCAAGCTCAAAATTCATCTCAAGCTTTTTTAACTCTAACTCTTCTGCTCTATGCTTTTCTTCTAATTTTAATTTATGTTGTTCTAACTCTGCTGCTTTTTGTTTTTCCTCTAAGTCTCGCCTCCGTTGTTCTTCCTCGCGAGTCGAGATTTGGTTTCTGACTAATGAATTTACAAAATCAACTTCGTACGAGGGGGAGGATTTAATTTTTCACGCAATGTGACAACGGTCATAGAGGGTTGTACATCTAAATTCATTTCTAACGGAACCTGATATAAATTCTCTTTGCGAGCTTTATTAAGTTCAAACATTTTAAACTTTAGCAAAACAACAAAACAAGTACCCCACAAATGCCAAAAATTCGTGTAAATTATTCCCCAAACGTGTGAGCTTTGCCGTTACAACTCATATAAACAAGACTTTAATAAAGCAAAACAGTAAGGTTTAACCTTAGCAAAACTCTGACTACAAAACAAAACAAACTTTAAATCCCTGCAGGTATAAATAAATTGTATGGCCATAACGCGACATTTAATCAAAACAATATTTTAACCAATATAAAACCATTCACTGAATAGTTAACACTTTCAAACAATATTCTAAATAATATCAAACACATAAATGAATACATTAAAATTTCAACCAATATTATTATTATATTACTAAGACTACTTAATATCGGTTTCATTCAATGTAACTTTAAAAGAAAAGAAACTTTCTTTTAAAAACAAACAATAAATGCAAAAACTTACTCATACCGTTTTGAAAATGAATCACGTTCAAGGCTTTTTCATCAGTAAATCAACAACTCAAAATTAAATACTTACGCTTAGCATTTAAATAATAACAAACACTTAAATAAAAATAGCAATCAATTCTCTTACGAAACCGATAAAAAAAATGAAATAAATAAACATAAATATTTAACATATTAAACATAAAATTATAAATACATTTGACTAACAGTTTATTTCCTCTTTTTAAAAAAGAAAAGAAAAATCAACGAACATAAATGAATATTTACTTCTTTCGCTTCCTCTCCTCTTTTTTTTTTTTTATATATGAATTGAAAAATATCTTACTTAAACAAAGTAAAAATTAAACATACATGAACAAAATCAGAAGTAAACTACAGAATAATGGGTGAGGAAGGGGGAAAGGGGAAATATACAATACATAAATGAATGGAAGATAATAAAATGAATTCAACTTAATAATGTCAAAAATATTTAGAATTTTTAGAATATCGATAATGTTACGAAGAATGCACTCTTTTTATTAAACAAAATATGGATCCATTCTATTTTTTAAAAATTGCTTACTTGTTGAATAAATAAATTTTGTAGAATAAGCAAACGTAGGCATATGTGAATGAATGAATTGAAAGGTTTTTAAAAACACTCGTATCGTAGCATTTTTCTTGGTGGTAAACAAAACAATTTGCAGAGCTTTAACTTTCGAAAATAAGAACACATATCCCATGTACACCATGGGATATGTGTTCTTATTTTGCATGATGCATGAAAATGGCAAAGGTAACGAAACAAAAATTAATCTATAAAACATGGCGAACATACCTCACAAGCTTACGACGACGAATTAATCTGTAGAATTTTAGGAACATATTTTACACACAGACGACGACCGGTCGCGCCATTTTTTTTTCTGCATGCTAGTTGAAAACCACACTTTATCAAGATGCTTCTTAATTAAAAAATATATTACTATATCACTTGACATGAAGAATGATGAAATAATATTGCGAACGCTTTTGAAAAATTAGGATGTGAACATTTTTCTTCGAATTCGTGACCCCACGTTGGGTAGCCAATTGTCGGGCTAGTTCAGATTAACTTCACACAGAAATTTCACATTACTTCAAGATAACAATTTCTCGGGGTATAACTTTTTTTAAATATTTTTATTTAAACTTGGAAAGACGGTACATCACAAATAGCACGGCACATAACACATATAATAACACGGATATAACTTTTTACATGTTACCATAGCTCAAAACAGAACAGAATTCCAACTAACTCACAGTATATTCTTATTCGGCAGAGCTTACGCAAGCCGGTCACGTGATTGCCGGTAAAGTCTATTTTTTTAAACGGGAGGCGTGCGTTACACAATTGATTTCTTTCGATTTTAACAATGATTTACATAATTCCCTGAGACAGAAAAATTTTCACTACAAATAAAAAGATCTGTTATGGAGACCTCCAGAAAATCGATCTCAGAATAATATGCAGTGTATATACTCGCGCATAAGTGAAGAAATTTTGAAAAAATTAATTTCTATACTCACGGTAATACAGAATTTGTGTAAGCTTATAACATATTAAAAGGCAAAACTGAGAAATTTCATTAGTGGCCAGTGGCCGGTAGTACCACTTTTATAAGTGGCCACTTTTTTACTTAAAAAGTACTAAACAGTAAACTTTTGTTAAATTTTCTATTATTATTAAGCTAAAATTGAATAGACCAGATAAATATGTTAATATAAACATATTGCAAACAGAAAAAAGTAGAATCCTTGGTGAAAAGTAAAAAAAATTTACTCTGTCCTTGTAGAAAAGTGGCTATAAAGTGGAGAGTGACAAACAATTTTTTAATAGCCACAGTAGCTAGTGCTAATTTTGCCCTTTATAACATATTGTAAAATTTTATGGAAATTTTCATATGGATTGGGAGAAATTAATGGGAGTAAAAGCATTTTCTGCATCCCTGAATGGTACCTCTTTGAAAAATCCATATATTATTTGCTTACAATTTTATTACATTTCTTTTACAGTATTACAGTTCATGATGCATTTGTAACACATTTCATCTAAAGGTTTGAAAAAAAAAATTAAATACTGAAAACATAATTAAATTTTAAACTAGGAAAGAAATAAAATTTGAAATCTTAACCTGTGACTTGACCCAACTTTGTACCTGATTCCTGTTTGCGCGTGTCTGAAATTAGCCACATCATTAAAACAGAAGCACCATTTCAAAACTTCTTGATATCAAATGAACTTTCAAATATTTGATACATAGGGTAGATGTGCCAGTAATGGACACCCTTAAGGAATTTCTTTAAAAATTATTTTTTTATTAATAGTTATAATTATTATATTCCAGTTTTTTCAATATTATATTAACCTATCAACAATATTTAACCATTCTTATAGTCTCATTTTCCAATATGAATCGAAATATAATTTTAAATAACAGAAATATATCAGAACACCCAAAAGCCCAGTAATGGACAACCTCTGGCCCAGTAATGGACACCCCATAAAAAGTAATAAATATAGTTGTTTTTATGATTGTATTTAGAACTAGAATTTAATGAATACATACTAATGAAACAAAATAGATATTTTCAAATAAATTTAATACAGTGAAACCCCGATTTAACGTTATTCAAGGGACCACAAAGAAATGACGTTATATGCGGGAAAACGTTAATTCGAGGTAAGACAAAACAAAACCCTGAATATAAAATAAAGGTTAATTTAGGTGATATACTTTTATTTCTTCATTTACATAGACAAATTACCATGTTTAGACACCAGTTTTTTAAATTATGCTTTAAAGAAATCGGTTATTTTACTATGTGTCATCTTTTTAGCAGCTACATCACAAATGGCAGTCTCAACATATATGAGTTTTTGCCAACTTTTCTCTTGGCCTTCCCTATTTGAAAGGAACGATTTCTTTCTCGTACTGCAATTTTTATTTTAAGTAACTTATGAAGAACAAATTTTACTATTTTTTATTTCAAGCTCATCAAAGTGAAAGAAAAGTTAATTAAAATTCTTGAGAGTTAAATTAATTTATAAAAAACAAAAATACTGAAAAAACATCAAATTTCCCAAATTATTAATACATAACTGTTTTTTTCCTTTCATGTCATAAGTTGGCGTTACTTTAACATTAGAAAACACTTATTGGTTGCTCGTGAGCCGAGCTTCACTGCTGGTAAGCTCTAGTAAGCAAAATCCAATCAGATAAAAGGGGCACGAATGGAAGAGAGGGAGGGAGGCTGAATCTTGCACATGCAGTTTGTAAAATAAAAAAAAAAAAAAAATGAGAGAGGATTCCGAATTTTGTATGTATTGATTTTAAATGATTTTTATTTTATTTTATTTTTTTGTTTGTTTGTTTTTTTAACAGAACTTCTATTTTAGTAAAATTTTCATGGAGGGTTTTTCGGTTGAAAAAACGTTAAATGCGGGAAATATTTGTAAGTGATAGTGTCAAATCCGGGATTTTTTAACATTATGAGTATAGGAAATTAATTCGGACAAATGAATAATGATGCTATATGCGCGAAATCGTTAAATATGGGTTACGTTAAATCGGGGTTTCACTGTAATTAGGATACCAGTAATTAATAAAATATTTGTGATAATCATTTACTGTTTGCATCAATTATTGTAACTATCGGAAGATCGATGTTTTAATTATTTTAGATGAATAGTTTAAAATACTAAATATCAGGCAATTACAGCTATCAAATTATTGAAACAGTGGGAGATTTAAAAGGTAATTAAAAAAAAAAAGTTTTGGAATATTAGTGTTTAGTTTTGTCTCACTATTTTTAACAATTTTCCAGAGACTATTTGATGTATCATTTATAATAATTAATATTACAAATATGAAAGAAATGATATTGTAAGTTGAATATTTTAAATACTAAATAAAATAATTTCAAAATAAAACTGTAGAACTGATGTTTGAGGCCACTTATCTGCAGATTTACTAGTTTCATGAATATTACCTATAACTTTCACTAATATTACATTTTTTTTAATTATCAGAGGTGAATAAGGTAATATTTAAGACAGAAAATAGATTTTTAACAACTTCTGTAGCTTAATTGTTTTTATTTAAACGGAAAGGGATTAAGCCCTATAAGCCCTGACTGTGCTCTTAAAAAATATTTTCTGCTTTCTGGCTGGTTTGATTGCCTGATTATAAAATATGCAAGGTACATGTACATAAAAAAATAAATAAATAAATAAAATAAAGAATAAAATATTGAGATTTTATGAATCACATAAAATAACTCAAAAGCAGCTATTTATAAAAGTTTTGGTGTTATTACATTTTGGTAAGTATAATTCAAAAATTAAATTTGATTATTTAGGTTTGCAGTTAAGTCAAAATATTTTATGCACTATAAACATCACTGACATTGCATTTTTAGCAATGTCTATATGGGGTGTCCATTACTGGAAAATGACTAATTAACCATCCCAGTAATGGACACCCCCTCTTAAAACCTTACAAATAAATGAAATTTTGTAAATGGCCGTTAGTATATAAAATTGTAAGTTTTCTATTGCTACTCAAACAAAAACATTAAAATTTTGCAAGAAAATAAATAATATATAAATTAATTAAACAAAACCAGCTCTTAGCCTCTTCATTAAGATTTTCACAGAAAACAGCGAAACTTTGAAACATTATTTTCTGCTTCCTGATTGGTTTGATTAAAAGTGTCAACAATAACCCAGTTTTATAAAACATGAAAGGGGGAATTATAAAAAAAATAATTAAAGCTAAATATTTATTAGTTATTTTTTTATAAACCAAAAACATCAAGGGGTGTCCATTACTGGCACATCTACCCTACTCTGGAGTACCCCTGAGCCCGCTTTGTACAGACATTAAAGCCAGGTCATGGTAATTTATACCATCTCTAATCCCATGTATATCGACCTCGACCTGACTGAAGCCATCCAATTCATTACTATATTGTCTTAGGAAAAAGTAGAGTGGTTTAGTCAAATGCCATGTTACCATAGTTACTGACCTAAGATTAAGATAAGGACCAACAAGTTGATCTTGAGAAGTGAATTGAAATTACATATATTATAATATGTAGAAAAAATAGCAATTTAATTTTTTTTTCTTTAATATTATTATAAAACAGTGCCCAGTAGCAGAAAGTTCCTGACGGGTGACGTGCGTCGCAGATTTTCCTTTTCCAGATTTTTTTTTTCTATTGGATCTTTTTCCAACTTTATATTATGTTTAGTTCTTTATTATTTATTACTAAAACTTAAGATTATTATTAATAAAATTGAGTAAAATGCTTAAAAACATTAAAAGTAAATGATTAATTAATTAAAGGCTTATTTGCAACATTTTACCTGCAGATTATTTTCAGTCCCTGAAAGATCTGTCGCAGACACTTGGAGAATTTTCTGCTATTGGGAAACAGTGTTGATATTTTATTCTTTCTAAAATCTATTTAAAAATGTAAAGTCACATATTTGAATACATACTATTTTTCAACCCAAGGTGTAGGCCTCTTTGTCTTTTTAACTGTTGATGGCTCATTTTCATCAACTTTACCCGCAGGAGCTTTAAGTTTATTGCTGCTTTTAAAACCTTTAAGAAATGCTTCCATTCTATTCAAATTGTTTCAAATATCCTGAAAGGAAATATGATACAGCATTTAAGTACAAAATTCAATTTTAGATTTTAGATAAGGCTAAAATGCTTTAATAAAATTAATAAAAACAAGACTTATAAGCTTTTATATTAGAAAATCATCTTTAAAAGTCACTTGACGATCTAAAAAAAAACAAAAAAGAGAGAGAGAGAGAGAATCATTTACAAAATATATTTTTTAACAATGTTATGTATATGTTAATAATAATTAAAAAAAAAAAAAAAAAAAATCAAACCTTACTAGCTACAACCGCAATATTGTATCCTGCATTTTTTTTTTTTTATCATATCATTAAACGCTATCTAAATCAAAATATATCTGGATATGAATGCTTTTGGTTCATTCGGGGTGCTATGGTCATCACACATGAGGGCTAAACAGACCGAGATCTCCATTTAAATGGCTTTTAACCTACTATATACATCTATACTTGGATTGGAATTCAAATCCTGCACTTTTTGTCCATTAGCCAGTGCCCTGACTACTAGACAAGCAGGTGAACCACATGCTTGATAATTATTATGATGATTTGAATAAAGAGAGTGCTTAGGTAATTCATTTATATGTAAAATCATTTATTAATTATATTAGATTTCAGATGCGACATCAGTTTTATTTTGACTATTTCAATTGATACTTTCTGACAAAAGTTTATATGATATAGTATAAATCAAAAATTATTATTTTGCTTTAAGGCTGTTCTTAACTGCTCTGCTCAACAAGTGCAAAACATTTTGACACATTTACAAATTTATTTTTTAACGAAAGATATAAAATTGGAAAGCCTGGCCATGGAAGCGATTTGGAATTTAACTGTGTTTTCCATTTTTGGATCAATCAATTACCTATCAAGTTATAAGTGATTTTGATCACGTGACAAACACGTTTTTCGCCCTTTCTTGAGTGATTATTCTACTTTTGAATGGAAATTTGGTTCAAAACGCCTATTTTGACACTATTTTCTAGAAGATCTATTGTGTTTGCAAGAAAACGGAAAAAACAGCTCGATTACATAGTTTCTGAACAACAACAACTGCTAGTTTCATGCATTTCTCAACAAAAATAAATTAAAACTTATGTGTCATAAAGTTGCCCTTTTGGATTTGAGAACACTCTTAATGCATCTTTTGAAGCTCCCATCGAGCAAACCATTCGAATTACGGAAAAACTAAAAATACATATACTTAAATGTTCTACCTTTTATTTACAAAAAACACAATACTTTAAATTATATACAAATACAAAAAAAAAAAAAAAAAAAAATTTTTTTTTAGAAAGTTTGATTTTGTGTTCTCCCTCTTTTTTTCGAAACCTGCTTCAGCCTCACTTTTTAAGATAGAGAAAAAAAAAATATATATATATATATGTATATAAAATACCTTTGAATCAAAATTTATCTTACAAGTTCATATAATGATGTTAACCAAAATTCTAAATGAAGATGGAAAAAAAATATATATTATATAGGTACCCTCTTAGTTGGGATACATTCTTCTCTGACAGTGCAATCTGTTTGAAAAAAAAATACAAATATCAATCCTTTAAAAAAAAAATTGTGACTAGAAGTCCCTTCATGTCCCCTTGGACTTAGATGTATTATAATCCCTCATCCGCCATCTTGGATTTTTTTCTTGCATGAAAAGTCCTTTTTTGCCAAGTAGTAAATGTTGCCAGTGGTTAAATATTGTTGATAGATTAATATAATACTGAAAAAACTGGAGTATAATAATTATAACTAGTAATTAAAAAACAATTTTTAATTCACGCCAAGAAAAAAATCCAAGATGCCGGATGCGGGATTAAAATACATCTGTTCCTCTTCTTGAGACTTTTTTTTTTCTAGCCTAAAAGTAACTAAATGTTGATATATAGTGTATTTTAAGACAAATTTTTTGGATACTTAATTTATATCACATTTTTGCCTGAAAACTATACACAGGCTTTGAAAATATTATATTTATAACTCATATAATTCAAAGATATTGGACAATAAGAACTTTTTTTTAAAAAGATATTGGACAATAAGAACTTTTTTTTAAAAGTATTACATGACCCAATGTTGAAAAAAAAAATAAATGACAGGAGGGGTTTCTGATACGAGGTTAGATTTGAAAGAATTTTTGTTTAAAATATAAATTCATACCAAATAGAGTTAAAGATACCAAATCATACAAATTTGAGGCTTATTTATGGTTATTATCACAGGAAAGTCAGCTAGTAATACTAATAATGTCTGTAAAATGTTCACAATGGAATAACCTTATAAAAAGTCAAAATAAGGTAATAAATGCATAAAGCTGCAAAACTATACGTTAGACACTCATATGAAAATAATAACAAAATCAGAAATACATTGTGAAAAGTTTTAGCTCTTTCTACAAAGCCAAAATAAGGTAATAAATGCAATAAGTGACAAAGCGTTATATAGTTTCTCTTGTCATAAACTCACAGTAAAACAATAATAAAATCAGAAAGAATACAATGTGAAAAGTATTGGTTTTTTCAAAACGAGCATCTCATACACTCCTTTTAACTTTTGGAGTCACTTCTTTCGAATAATACCCCTTGCGTTATTTAATAGTTAAAATTCAACAATTAGGTAAGACAAAAATTACTTTCTGTAAAACTGGTTCATATGGCAAGTATATACGTGTCGCTGTCATGAAAGGTTAAGTTAAAAGAGAAATCCAAATAAAAAAGACTTTTTCTTAAAATTTTTTTAGCCAAAATAAAAATTTCTTCTTGCATTACTTATGGCTGAATCCATATCAACTCAGGCAGGGGGATTAGCTTCATAGTCTCAGAAGTTTTTGAATTGAACATATGTTAAAATTTAAGAAAAAGTAAGATACTTGTATATTTTCATTTTGCCCAAAAAAATTCCTGGCCCGAGATACAGGCCGCCAAAGATGACATCCCCGGCATCCTTTCTCATTCGCGATTTTCGATAAAAATTTTAAAGTGCTCTATCTCTAGAACGGTGTAAGATATTTTGTTGCAATTTATTTTATTTTAAAGATAATATTCTTCTGTTTAAAATGATATACCCAATTTTGAAAAATGTATTCAACTTTTCTTGTGGCAGCCTTTTGAAAAAAAAATTTTTTTTTCAAAAAAATTTTTTTTTTTGGAAATGCCAATCCCAAAAATTTTGATTTTTTTGCTGTTGATCAATACCATTGGGAACTACCTTCACTGTAAAGGAGAACTTCTACTTTTGAGTTTAACAAATTTTAGAAACATTTAAAAAATTCAGATAAGTTTACAGGAACTGTATATATACAGTTCCAGTAAAAGTCACTGAATTTTTGCTTATTTGTATCATATTTGTAAGGATAAACCTACTATATATCCTAAACAAGTTAGAAATAGCAATTTCAAATGTGGCAAATGAGGTGCATGCGTACTATAACTCGTTTTATAAATATTCAGATCTTGGTGCAATAAGTTACACTCTTGGGCAAAAAGGGCATGAATACAAAATTTATTATGATTCTACATATTAAATTCAGTAATACGGAAGTAATATGAATTCATCTTAAAAGGACTTAATCGCCATGGCAACCTAGAATCATTACCTATCATTGAATCAATTATGTATTATAGGATTTTTAAATAGAATGAAGAAAACTTTTATTAATGTCTTTTATGTTTTAATTTGATTTTCATAGCATTTGAAGTGATACATATACTTTATTTTCAATACCGAACATAGTAAAACAATCTCAATAACATAGGGGAAGTGGGGGCACATTGGGACAAAGGCTCTAATTCCTTTATTATTGCAAAATAAATTTTGTAAAAATTCACACTAGATGGCGCTACTGATATATGCTTGCACCTGTGTTTCCAGCTCATTCATTCAAGTCTGCTGTCTGTGCAGGGATCACTCTAGAACATAAAAAAGGGCAGGGCGCATATTACAAAAAAGGGCATTTTTCTTGTAAAGGGCACATTATTTTTAAAAAAAGGGCATTTTTGTAATAACTGCATACTGTTTAGAAAACACATTAATATTACTTTTATATAATCTCAGAAATGATACACTTTCATATCACGGGAGAAACGCAAATTTCTCTAAAGGATCGCGGAAAAAACGCAAATTTCGTCAAAGAATCTCGAAAAAACCGCAAATTTCGTCAAAGAATCGCGAAAAAACCGCAAATTTCATTCAAGGATCACGTTAAAACGCGAATTTTGTCAAAGTATCAAGGCATAAAACCAAACATTTCGTCAAAGAATTGCGGAAAAAACGAAATTTCGTCAAAGGATCGTGAACAAAAACGCAAATTTCGCCAAAAGATCGCGAAAAAAATTCAAATTTCGTCAAAGGATCGCGAATAAAAACGCAAATTTTGTCAAAAGATCGCGAAAAAACCTCCCACAAATTTCATCAAAAAAATCGCGATAAAAAACGCAAATTTCATCATAGTATCACGAAAAAAAAAAAGCAAATTTACTCAAAGGATTGCAGAGAAAATGCAAAGTTTGTTATTGGATCACGGAAAAAACGCGGATTTTGTCAAAGGGCCGCAGAAAAAACGCGAAACTCGTCAAAAGGCCGCGGAAAAAACGCATAGTTAATGTCGCGAGGGGATCCCCCCTCCCCATTCTGCTGTAACCTTTCAGAAAATTTTCTGTGAATTTCAGATTTTTTTTTTTTTTTTTTACTCATAATCATCCCTTATCTGTATATAAGTTCAAACTATATACCTATCGCAGAAATTGTGAAAAATACAGCACAACAGCGCCACCTGTTGAGCGATTTACACTGAAAACTAATCAGCACCCATTTATATCAAGGTCTAACTGAATTTAAAGTTTTATTAAAATCTGTGCAATAGTTCTTGAGATAGAGCACCCATAAAATTTTTGTCACGTACGGACAGACCGGCAGACAGTTTTCAAAAAACAGTCAAATCGTGTTCAGGACGTTCTAAAACGTATAAATCTGTCGAAAACCGGAAGTCGAAAATTTTCACGAATCCAATAATGTCTTCTTGTAAAGATAGAAGAAAGAAAGGGGGGGGGGGGGAATTCCGTCTTATCGTTTGCATTTTCCATTCTTTATTGAAGGAGCATTTTGTCACAATTTGAAAAAAACTTTGAAAAACAATTATCAGACTGATATGGCCAAAGAAATCCAGATCCGGACCATATCAGCAGAAAAAAGATTAATGGCCGGCCCGAATCTAATAATAAAAAAATCGGCCGTGGATCGTGCCAGGCCGAGCCGACGAAAAAATTAAACGGGCCTATAAGAAAATTAAGTATTTTCTGAAAGATCTTTTGTCTGTATTAAAACATCGAAACGCCATTCGATTACATAGTTTCTGAATAAGGGCACCTGGTTTTTTTTTTTTTTTTTTTTTTTTTTTTGCGTTTCTGAAAAAAATGAATTCAGATATGTGTCAGAAAGTGGATCTTTTAGATTTCAGCGTTAATAAATTATGGAGAAATATTTTCAGAAATGTTTTTATTATACAGCTTAAAAATTTATGATGTTTTTAAAGCTACTTTTTTCTTTTATTCTAAATTATTATATTGTGTATTTTTTGTCATAATAACACATAATCTAAAACGTACTGCAAAATTTTCTCATAAATATGTGTGCAGCATTCCTTAAAATAATCTTAATTGCGTATCTAAAAGAAAATTGGAATTTTTTTGCAGAAATTGAGTCGGGCTGGAAAGGGCCCGATTTAATTGACTTTGCACGGGCCGGGTCGGTCCTGTTTTCACTGATTTCTTTATAGGCTGGGACGGACCGAATCGAAGTTTTTTTCTTTCACACTGTGCCGAAGCATAAAAATATGGTCCGCACAGACCTCTACTTCCAATGCATAGTTAATTTTGTTTTTTCTTTCTCCTGATAGTAAATTCTAACTCAACTATCGTTTATTTTTATCTGACTTTGCAGATTCTGATTACGTGATATACCACGCTCAAGAAAAATGTTTGTTTATTGATGCGTATTATGAATAATCTTTGAGTACTTGAGAATGAGAATGTAGTTTAGGTATTTCATTCTGTCATGATTTAATTTATAAGCAACTAAAAGTAGTTTAACAGTTGAGCAGTATATTTTAGGAGTTTTGTTTTTGGTTGTATTATATGTGAAAGATAGGACGATAGGAGGGTAAAAATGGAAATAAATAAATGGCTGGAAAACATTTATTTTGTAAAAATCCCGTACTTGGATAAAATATATATACAGAACGCCGATTTTTTTTTCTTTTGAAAGTAGGCTATTTTTGAGCTCTGCCGAGAGATTTGGGAAAAAAACTGCCTTCTGATGCAGCTTTTTTGTTTCATGTAAATTTCCTAGTTAACATTTTTGCCGTGAATTCCGCCATCCCGTCTCCCCTGCGCCTAAAGGAATTTATTTATTAGGGATGCGGAATCAATACTCCACATCCCTAATACATAAATTCCTTTTATCAATAATTTTAATTTGTAGATTTCGCCTAATTCATGATTAAAAATCACTTTTACAGTTTGCAAGATATCGAGTAGAGAAGGAAGGGCGGCCGTAAGACTTTTAAGACGCTACTTCCCTCACGCAAAAGCACCCGCTCGCTAATGTTAATCCTATGGGTGAAATTTTTGAAATACCTAGTTTGCATTTCAATACATTTTAGATGATTTTTTTGCGTTAAATAGATAATATCGATGTCCCCAAAGGCCGCTTTTTATTTTGCGATTTTGTTTGCTTTTTTCTTTTTTTAAATGAAGATATTTGAGACTTAAGAGAAAGATTTTATCTATTGAAAAAGATGACCGAGTGGAAATTTAATTTGTGATTGGGATAATAAATTAATCATGAAAAGACTTCCTTTCGGACGGAATTTAGATCTCTTGTAATTAGTGAGGGAGGGGGGGGGGACTGCTCGGGGCACTAAAAACTATGAGAAGGAAAATACACAAAATTCTTGATTAAAATTTAAGTTTCTTTACAATATATCGACCGTAGGGCGCCGAAAAAAAAAGAAACGTAGATATTAAAGCCGCCCTTCCTTATAAGAACATTTATAATTTACGTAATTTTACCGTATGAAAAGCATTAAAAATAATGGAAGTACCTTCTCGATCTTTTCCGTGAAATAATCCGTTACTTTAGCACATCTGCGTGTATTTAGGCTAATATCAGACGAACGTCTTCTTGCACGCTTTTTTGCTTACGTATTACGTAAGCAAAAAAGCGTGCAAAAAGACGTTCGTCTGACATTAGCCTTTAATATATTCACGTTCATTTTCCCTTTTCCTATGATTTTTGAATGACATTTTTAAAACTTAAGGTAACTTCTTCCTTTTTTTAGAAAAATGGGTTGATTTGACTACAGAATAAAAGTAAAAATTCTTTTTCTTGATTTTTTTATAGATTTCCTGTAAGCTATCATGTGGTCAAAGATCAGAACAAATGGTCATAATACTATTTCACCAGAGCTGGTGAGATGAATCAATGACAAAGAATTTTTTGCTTCAGTTACCCCTGTAAGTTTTGTTCAATGGAGGTCTAGTGACATACCACAGAGAAGAGAACAAAGAGAGTGGGAGGAAAAGGGGAGAATTACTCCAGACTTATCAATCTAAAAAGGAATGATAGTGGGGAATTTTTGAAAGTACAATACAAAGAAGGCAAGATTCTACCCTAGAAAAAAAGGAGGGCGGATTTCTACCTGGAAAAGGGGCAAGAAGGGCGGGATTTTTTTTAAAAAGGGCACGAGGGCGGGCCGCCCCGCCAAACCTCTCTAGAGTGATCCCTGTGTCTGTGAGTAAGGTAAGTCTATTTTATCACATCAAAAGTAAATTTTTAAAACTCATTAAATGTTGGTATTAAATTTTATGGAAAAAATTACTTAAAATTCTAGATATATATTATGCTTTTATAAACATTTAGCTTTCATTTCCACCATAAATCATTATTCCATGTGCTCTAGAAAATTAGGCCTAACCATTTGTTTTAATAATGACCTATTGGGGCACATTGGGACAGTCTCAATCTGCCTCCATCCAGTTTTAATATGAATCTCATAGATATATTAATAGCTTTTCTTTTAAGATTTCTAATTTGCTAATTATTTATCTATTTCTTTTTTAGTTCTACTAATTGATATTCTAGTTTATCATTTTTTTTTTATGAAATTAATAGATATTTTAATGATTTTCTTTTTTTCTTTGTTTGTTTGCTAGTTTACACTATTTATTAGGGATGCAACGGATATCCGGCAAATATCCGATATCCGGCATATCCGGCTGATTTTTCAATATCCGAAATACCGTCGGATATCCGAATCACAATCACCGGATATCCGACTTCTCTGCCGGATATCCGGCAATACGTAGCAAAACAAATATATAAGGATAAGAAAAATCGTTTGACCCAAACAATGCCGAACAACTTTTGTTTATAATGCAAAATATGAAAGTAAGTCCACTATTCATGAGTAAAAGGTAATTCTCAAAAGTTTAAAGAATTGCCAGCTTTCCTAACATTGGTATTAGAACTCTTTATAATAAATTTAAGAATTTATGTTTACATCTTTTAGAAAATTGTACCTTTACTTTCAGAATGTGAAACAAAATCTGAAATTGTTTATTAAAATATGACTTTATTAATTTTCTTTCTCTCTTTTAAGTTTAACAATTAAACAGGCCTATTTTTACTTTCTTCTATCTTCAATAGAAGAAAGTATTGTAACTGAGATTTTTTCGATTTCTCGTTTTCGGTGGGCTTAGACGTTTTAGGGGCCAGAGATCCCAAAACATATTTATACAAATTGTCTGTCTGTCTGTCTGTCATCTTACCATCAAAAAGTGTATGAAGTTGTGCATAGAATTGAACCAAATTTTTTGTGAATGTTTTTGGCTATAGCCAGCTGGCCTTCCTTCAATATTGGAACATTCCACTGGAAGGGGGTGCTGTAATCGTGATTTTTGTGCCATTTTCATTGCGCCATCAAAAAGTGTATGAAGTTATGCATACAATTGAACCAATTTTTTTGTGTATGTTTTTGGTTGTGGCCAGCAGGTCCTTCTTCAATATGGAAGCATTCTGCCGGAAGGAAGTGCTGTAATTGCGATTTTTGTGCCATTTTCATTATTGTACTATCGAAAAGTGAATGTTAAATATGTAATCATAAGTTAATTGAACAAAATTTTTTGTGTATGTGTTTGGCTATGTCCAGCACGTTCTCCTTTAAATTGGAAATATTCTGCCAGAAGGGTGCGCTGTAATAGCATACGTGCCAACATGTCACTTTTGAAAACCTTACAATTTTTACGACGTATTGTTCCATACTTAAAAAAGAACATAACAAATGCATATGCATTGACAAAAGGAATAGCATTTCATAATAATATTTTCTATACTATATTCCCTTGACCAGGGGTGATTCAGAGTAGAAAAAAAATTTCTGAAATTCACCTAAAATTTTCTGAAAAGTTATAGCAGGGGGGGAAGTGGAAATCCACTCCCGGCAAAAACTGTGCGTTTTTTCAGCGGCCCTTTGACGAAATTCGTCGTTTTTTCGCAATCTTGCGACGAAATTTGCCGTTCGTTCACGATCTTTCGACGAAATTTTGCCTTTTTTTTCACGATGTTTCGACGAAATTTTGCCGGTTTTTTTTTCACGATCTTTCGACGAAATTTTGCCGTTTTTCCACGATCTTTTGACGAAATTTTTGTTTTTTTCGCGATCTCTTAAGGCAATTTGCAGTTTTTTTGCGATCTTTTAAAGCAATTTGCTGTTTTTTTCACGATCTGTCGCCAAAATTTGAGTTTTTTTCGAGTTTCTTGGACGAAATTTGCGTTTTTCCCGCGATCCTTTGGCGAAATTTGTGTTTTTCCTGAAAACGATTAACAAAATTTATTTTTTTCGGCAACCGTTTGCCGAAATTCGCGGTTTTTTATGTCCGAATTTTCGGATTGGTGACCGAATTTTTGAAATTTTCAGAAATTAATGCCTTAAATTTTCAGAAAATTCAGATCAGAATCACCCCCTACCCTTGACGAAATCTGTGTTTTTGCCGCGATCCTTTTACGAAATCGGCGTTTTTTTCCACGATATTTTCACGAAATCTACGTTTTTCCTGCGATCCTTTGACGAAACCGGCGTTTTTTCTGCGATCCTTTCACGAAATTACAATTTTTCCGCAACCGTTTTTTCCATGCGCAAAACCGTACAATCGCACTGCTCATCCGTACATCCGTACACTTAGTACAAAATCCGTACACTGTACGGCCAAACCGTACAAGTTGGCAGCTATGTAATAGTGATTTTTGTGCCATTATCATTCTTGTACCATCGAAAAGTGTATGAAGTTATGTATAGAATTGAACCAATTTTTGGGGGTATGTTTTTGGCTATGGCCAACTGGTCCTCCTTCAATTTGAAAATATTCTGCTGGAAGGGGGCGCTATAATAGTGATTTTTGTGTTATTTCCATTATTTTATCATCGAAAAGTGTATGAAGCTAAGCATAGAATTGAACCAATTTTTTGTGTATATTTTTGGCTATGGCCGGCAGTTTTTTCTTGAATTTGGAAATATTCTGCCAGAAGGTGGCACTGTGACAGCATTGTTTGTAAAATTTTCTGAATTTTTCGCAGTTTTTTGTACTGTATATTGGTGGCTTGTGAAGCCATGGGAACTTCACATCCTGCTAAGCTGGCTATTCACAATCAGCTGATGTACAGCAGAATAATGAAAAAAATTATTTATTTTAATAAATATCATGATCGAGATTAACTTATTCTTATTTTGATTAATTGACGAATAGAAATTTTAGATCATAAGTTGGTATAGTATTGAACTAATAATATCGAAGTATTAACATTTGGAACTACTTTTTGAAATATTAAGATGTATGAGATAGAAAAAAGTTTTGGGATTTGCACATCCAATTAGTTATTTTTGTAACTTCATTATAAATAAAATAATTAAAATTAAAAGTAATTTTCTTTTTACTTATAAATATCACAGTTATAGGTGAAAATTGGCGGTCGCCACTCGCCACGTGGCGATTAAAGTTGTAAAAGTGGCGATTAAAAAATCGGCCATAGATCGCCACCTTAGTCGCCACTCGCCAAGTGGTGATAAAAAATCTGTTATTGATCGCCAAGTGAAATATAGCTTTTTGCATAGAAATATACATCTGTACTTTGGTTACATCTAATTAGAAAACTGGTTAATTCTTTTTTCTACTGGATGCAAGCGGATTACAATGATTTAGCTGTATTTTCAATATTTTGGCTTTTCGCCATTGCTCATCAGTTGGATTATTTTTTGAAGAAATACAGTTTTATTCTGCAAAATATATTCATCAGCTTTGATTCCACATGCATTTTAAATAATTTATTCCTTTTTTTTTTTACTGGATGCAAGTGGATTTTAAGGACATTGCAGTATTTTCAATATTTCGACTCCTGCCACATGCTCACCAGTTAGATTATTTTTCTTCAAGAAATACTGTTTAATCATGCAGAACATACTTATCAGCTTAGATTTCAACTGTATATATGTGTGTAGTATAACACATTTACTTATTAAATAAAATCCAAATAACATTTTATTGTGCTTTATTTGATCATATTTTTATTGTATACACCTAACTGTTGGAATTTTGATTTAGTTATTTTTTATATAAAGTAATAGTAATTTAATTGTTTATAGTGTATATAGTGTATAACATATACAAATAATCTAAAAATATATTCTAAAAAAATAATATAACAGATTCTGTGGTTTTAAAGTAATTTTCTTGAATTTTAACTGCTTCCCTATTCTTATCAGGAATAGTTGACTGGTATAAAACTGATTTATAGAAAAATATGTACATATACACAACGATTATAGTTTATGTAGATGTCAAGAAAGTTTGAAACATTATAGTGGCCACTAATGAAACTGAGTCTACCGGCCACTGGCTACTAACTCAATTTTCCAGTTTTCACCTATAATCAGAGTAATTTAACTTAAAATAAAACTAAATGTGACTCAAAGCAAAACAGTATTAAATAATTAAAACAGAAAAAAGACATGAACTAACTATATTTGGAGAAAATAACTCTTTAATCATGGGTAATATTAGTAGATATTTTATGTTTAAATTATAAAAAGAACGTATGTATTTCTTTGTGAAAATACTTTACAATTATAAGCCTATTAATTTAATAAATTTTTTTACACAAATTATCAGCATTTCATTGTACAAATTAATTATTAGCAATTATCAATATAGTCAATGCCATACCCAAATCCAGTAGCAATTATCAGCATCTGCATTTCATTGTACAAATAAACAGAATATTTTAATGTTTGAATTACATTTTTTATACAACATTATTAATATACATTACACGGCTTGAATGGCAGAGGCAGGATTCGTGCCCTAAAGAATATTGGGAGCAGGAAGCTCCTGTTTCCAAAAAATCATTTTCCGAAAATGTTTCTTTGTAAAACGACGATGAAGTGTCGGGACCGATTGACATATTTTATGATATTTTCCACTATCGATTTGCAGTTTTCACAGTTTCTTGTTACAACAAATTGACAAAATTAGTGTTTGTTTTTCTGCATCTGACCAAAAAAGTTTGTGATTTTATCTCCTCGACCAACTGACGAATTTCTTGATTTTTTTCTGGAGACCGATTGGTGAATTTTATAAAAAAAAATTTCGCAATCAATTGACAAATTTAGAAATTTTATTCTGTGACCGATTGGCAAATTTCCCAGTTTGTTCTTGTGACATACTGATGAAAGTAACGATTATTTTTCTGCATCTGATTGAAAATTTTCGCATTTTTTCTCTGCGACTGGCTGAGGAATTTCACGGTATTTGCTCGTGACGGACTGGCAAATTTCACGATACTTTTCCATGATCGATTGACGAATTTTGTGATATTTTCCCACTTTTGTTTTCCCATGAACTTCAGTTTTTTTCTCACAACCAATCGACATTTTATTTATTTTCACCATGATTGACGAAATCAGCAATGTTTTTTTCTATGATCGTTTTACATATTTTGCGATGTTTTTCCTGTGTGCCCAAAATTGGAAATAACTAAAAGGGCAGCAACGGCCACCGGAGACTAAGCTCTACTAAATTGGACAATAGTCAGCACTAAACAAAATGAGATTACACTTGTGGTTGGTGCACATGAAAAAAAAAAAAAAAACTTTGATGAACTTCAAAAAAACATATTTAGAAACAGCAAACTAGTTGTTTCTCGCAATTAACAGAAATTCGAACATGACTTTTTGAAATCAACCTTTTCTCATGTAATAGAAGAAATCAATTGACTATTCCCTTTTCAAACTTTGGATATGGATTTAAAATTCCGATGCATAGAACATAGTTCAATTAACGAAAATACCAGGGATTACAGTTTTGAATATACAGTCGGACCTCTATTTAACGAAGTCGCTAAATCCCGGAAAAAAGTTCGTTATATGGAAAATTCGTTAAATAGAGATTCACCTTTTTAAATACTTTAAACTACATAAAACAGATTTTAAATTCATAAACACTAAATATTTTTACTAAAAGTAATTAATCACATTTTTTTATAAATTACATCGATTTGTTTTATTTATTTTACCCACCAATACCCATCATCAATTCATTTTTTCTATGTGTTTAAATCTTTGAAATCTGCAAGGAAAACAAAACATTGTCCGGGAATACACTGTATTTTCTGTTTAATATAAATAGTTTTACATTAAAATTAACAAATTTTAATGACCTTATCGTATTTATTCTTATTATAACAAATAATTTTAACCATACATTAACATATGCGTCCTTAAATTTACTTTCTGAAAAACTGTGTTAATTTTGTCTGAGTTTTTTATTTTAAAAAGTGCTTTCTCTCATATAATACATCTCTCATCTTTGCAATGCACTATAAACCTTTCATGCGTATTTTCTTCTAACTGTAATCCGCGTTGTATTGTTTCAAATGATTTTAGCATTTCATCATACGAAGTTTTCTTAATCCCTGCATCATGATCATTTCTACCATCATCATATTCGTCTTCATCGCAATTCATTGCTGTATTGTTTTTATTTTTCACACTGTCGAAAATATCCAATTCGGATAGTGTTTCCGAGGTCTCAATTTCAGAATTAAGTGAAATGCAATCATCAATCAGCACATCATGGTTAATTTCTTCTTTTTTTCTCAGCTGTATCCACATTTTTTAAAGTTACTCTAAGGGATTATCGTCTTCGTCCTCCGTACTTACCGAATTCTCACTGCTGTCAAAGAAGGTGCCTGGTAAAACCAGTTTAAGGCCATTGAACATCGTAAAATGTGTTTAAAGAAAGAATAAGTTTGAAATGTCCAGAAATATTTTGAGAAATGGGGAGAAAAAAAATTTTGATCACAAGAAAAAGTTCGTTAAATAGAGAATGCACTTCGCTATTTGGAGGTTATTGTACGAAGAGATTCGCAAAATGTTCTTAGTTCCAAGGAAAAGTTCGCAAAATAGAGGTTCGTTAAATAGAGGTCCGACTGTAATTCCATTAAGGATATAATAAAACAAATTTGTTGAGAAGTGACATACCATCACCGATATGCATTATTCATGTAAGCTAAAAATTAATGCATATCAGATTTTGCAACGTTTTCTAAAACTTTTTAAGAGAGCATAACCATGTGTTTCCGATAATTTCTAAAGTTATAAAAGTCGCTCTGTGCTGTTTGTCAAAAGTGTAACTTGTGAAAGAGGCTAAAGTACACAAAATGGAATAAAATCTAAATTAAGAAATTCATTTAGCAACCTGATTGTTAATTGCCCATAACATTAAGTGAAAGTTGAAAAATAGACATGATATATATAAAACTTGATTCTGTTCCTTTGTTTTAATAAAATAAAAATTTTGAATAATTATCTTGAGTTGTTAATTTAAATTGTTTCAATGGTATTTTATCATGTCTGTATAAATGTAATTCTTTAAGTAGCACATAAAAAATAACGGGGTTTAAAGATTTTTTTCCCTTTCTAACAGTTCAACTCCCCTGCATTTATAAATTTTGGGTATGAAAAGCCCCTCCTGGGAAAACTTGAATTACAAGCCCTGATATTCAAAGAGATATAGTTTTTGTAAATTATATTTCAATACATTTAAAATGTTTTAATGATGTGTGAAACATGTTTGTAATTTATTGTTCCGAGATGACATTATATAGAGAAATAATTCACTATATAACTAAAAACATATCTAGTGCCGGATATCCGATCGGATATCCGGCCGGATATCCGAATCCGGCAGGTGAAGGAGCTTCGGATATCCGGTATCCGATATCCGGCAAAATCAATATCCGGTGCATCCCTACTATTTATTTAGTTATGTTAACTGATACTCCAAATTTAATTTCATTCTTATTTGATACAAATATTCTAGTTCATGAATTTATTTTTCTAATATAAATTCTAATTTATTAATTTCATTTTCTAATACCAATATAACATATATTTTAATAGCTTTGTCATATATTACATATATATTTTTATAGTTAGGCTAACTGATATTCTAAATTTATTTTTATTCTTGTTTATTTAATACAAATGCTCTAGTTCATGAATTTATTTATTACTAATATAAATTGAACATATATTCTGGTTTATCAATTTCATTTTCTAATACCAATATAACATAAATTTTAATAGTATTCTTTTATACATTTTTACTATTTGTTATTTTTTTTTTCATAGTTGTATACTAGTTGATATTCTAAATTTATTTTTATTCTTGTTTATTTAATACAAATATTCTAGTTCATAAATTTATTTTATTAATAATTATTGAATAGATATTCTAGCCTATAAATTTCATTTTCTAATACCAATGTAACATATTTTAATAGCTTTCTTATATGTTTTTTCTATTTGTTATTTATTTTTATAGTTATGTTAATTATTTATCAATTTCTTTTTCAGATATTCTTGTAATACAGGAAAATGGTGAGAAATTATAAACCAAAAACTGAAAGGACTAAAATTTCAGAAGAAAATATGGAAAAAGCAATAGATGATATTGTGAAAAATAAAGTTTCTGTGAGAGATGCTGCTATAAAATATGATCTATCAAAATCAACATTATTCAATAGATTGAAAAAGGTGAGAAAAAACAAGACTGATTGTGTAACAAATATAAATTATAAGTTCCAGTCCAAATTAGGGATTGACCGAAGCAGCAATTTTGCCGAATACTGAATACCGAAGCTTCGGTCGAAGTGTATGCCGAATATTCGGTATTCGGCGACCGAATACTTAAAAATTTTTAATACGCATTTTTGCATATACTAGCTTTTTTAATAAACTTTAATTGAAATGAAATTCTCAATAATTTAATTCAGTTACATTTTTATTCTTAAATCTAATTAACAAAAAATTTAATGACTTCTTTCCACTCACAAATTTATTAATCCATCACTTTTTATTATTTTATCACTAGTCAATACCCAAAAATAACCTATGAAAGTATTAAACTATGCAGGCTATTATTAAGGATAAGGACTACCAGAAAAACAAAAGTTCATTCAAATAAAAAGAAACAGTGTTGTTAATAAGCTGATTTACTGATTGTCTAATTATAAACATATTGAATAGGAATGTTCTCAAAATACAAAAAGTATCATATCAATTTGTACATTTAACTATTTTCTATCAAATTATTGATAGATATTTATATTTTGATTAATATTTTAACACTGTGGTGATGAAGATTACAAATTTGAACGATTTTGATATAACGGTTATAAAAGCTATAGGATAAGCATTGGAGTATACTTATTGGATGTGTGTATTTTCTTTAATAACCTTAGATATACAGATATGAACTCTAAGATACTTATTTGATGTGTAGGGTAGATGTGCCAGTAATGGACACCCTTAAGGAATTTCTTTAAAAATTATTTTTTTATTAATAGTTAAAATTATTATATTCCAGTTTTTTCAATATTATATTAATCTATCGACAATATTTAACCATTCTTATAGCCTCATTTCCCAATATGAATAGAAATTTAATTTTAAATAACAGAAATATATGAAAACACCCAAAAGCCCAGTAATGGACACCCTCTGGCCCAGTAGTGGACACCCTCTGTTCCAGTAATGGACACCCCCTAAAAAGTAATAAATATAATTGTTTTTATGAGTATTTAGAGCCAGAATTTAATGAATACATACTAATGAAACAAAATAGTTATTTTCAAATAAATTTAACATTTAGGATACCAGTAATTAATAAAGTATTTGTGATAATCATTTATTGTTTGTATCAATTATTGAAATTATCAGAAGATCGATAGTTTTAATTATTTTAGATGGATAGACTAAAATACTAAATATCAGGCAATTACAGCTATCAAATTATTGTAACACTGGTGGATTTAAAGGGTAATTAAAAAAAAGTTTTGGAATATTAATGTTTAGTTTTGTGCCACTATTTTTAAATGTTTAGTTTTGTGTCCCTATTTTTAACAATCTTCCAGACTCTACTTGATATATCATTTATAATAATTAATATTACAAATATGAAAGAAGTGATATTGTGAGTTGAATATTTTAAATACTAAATAAAAATTTATTTAGTATTTAAATTAATTTCAAAATAAAACTGTAGTACTGATGTTTGAGGCCAATGATCTGCAGATTTACTATAGTTTCATGAATATTACCTGTAACTTTCATTAATAGTATTACATTTTTTTAAAAAATAAGGAAACATTTAAGACAGAAAATAGATTTTTAATAGTTTCTGTAACTTAATTGCTTTTATTTAAACGGAGAGGGATTAAGCCCTATGAATCCCTCTTTGACTGTGCTCGTAAACAATATTTTTTGCTTCCTGGCTGGTTTGATTGCCGGATTATAAAATATGCAAGGTATATGTACTACATAAAAAAAAATAGTAATAAATAAAATAAAATATTGAAATCTCATAAAATAACTTAAAAGCAGCTATTTATAAAAGTTTTGGTGTTATTACATTTTGGTAAGTATAATTTAAAAATTAAATTTGATTATTTAGGTTTGCAGTTAAGCCAAAGTATTTTATGCACTATAAACATAACTAAAATTGCATTTTTAGCAATGTCTACATGGGGTGTCCATTACTGGAAAATGACTAATTAACCATCCCAGTAATGGACACCCCTCTTAAAATCTTAAAAATAAATGAAATTTTGTAAATGGCCATTGGTATATAAAATTCAAAGTTTTCGATTGCTACTCAAACAAAAACATTCAAATTTTGTAAGAAAATAAATAATATATAAATTGATTAAACGAAGCCAACTCTTAGCCTCTTCATTAAGATTTTCACAGAAAAACAGCGAAACTTTGAAACATTATTTTCTGCTTCCTGATTGGTTTGATTAAAAGTGTCAACAATAACCCAGTTTTATAAAACATACAAGGGGGAATTATAAAAAAAAATAATTAAAGCTAAATATTTATTAGTTATTTTTTTATGAACCAAAAACATCAAGGGGTGTCCATTACTGGAAGGGTGTCCATTACTGGCACATCTACCCTATATTAAAGAAAATACATATTAAATAAATTTAAATTAAAAAAAACTAATGTAGAAGTAATTAAAATTAAATGATAAGGGATGCATCTTCCTTACTTTTTTCTTCTTCTCTAGTTGGCAGTTGTTTTGATTTCACCCCTATGTAGACTATTTTAGGAAGGAAAAAGTTTTTTTGAAATAAAAAATGGCCTTTGACTTGTTTTTTGTAGTGCAAGCTGAATTCTGAACTCATGCACATAATATTAAACCTCATTGTTTAGCCTATTCTACTGCTAAGTAAAAGAGAATTCTTCTAATTCTAAAAAAATACTTATCTGCAATTATTCGGCCGAATACTTAAAAGTATTCGGCCGGAGCCGAATATTCGGTTTACATGCCGAACCACCGAATACCGAATCAACTATTCGGTATTCGGTCAATCCCTAGTCCAAATATACATCTCAACAGATCTTCACAGCTGAACAAGAACTCTTGTTGCGAAATTATTTGATTTCATGTTCTCAATTGAATTATGGTTTAACCTGTGCAAATACCAGAAATTTTGCATACCAATATGCAAATCATTTGAAAATTTTTATTCCTGAAAGTTGGGAAGAAAATAAAATGGCAGGTATTGATTGGTTACAACACTTTATGCATCGTCATACTGAACTTTCACTACGAAAACCAGAGAAAACAAGTGTAGGGCGAGCTTCAGCTTTTACTGCTGCTGCAGTTAAAGCTTTTATGGATAATTATGACACAGTCCTGTCAAAATACCATTTTACTCCTGAAAATATATACAACTTAGATGAAACTGGAATTACTACTGTAATGGATCCTCCTAAAGTGATTTCGCAACGTGGACAAAAGCAAGTTGCACAAGCAGCATCATCTGAAAGAGGGCAATTAGTTACAATGTGTTCAATTGTCAATGCCATTGGAAATTCTCTTCCACCAGTTTTTATATTTCCCAGACATAAATACAAGGACTATTTTTTGAAAGGTGCTCCTCCCGGTAGTAAAGGTTGTGCTACTCCTAGTGGATGGATGAATGGAGACATTTTTCTTGAAACTTTAAAACACTTTCAGAAGCACTCCAGAAGTTCAAAAGAGCATCCAGTTTTAATTATCCTGGATAATCATGAAAGCCATACAGCACTAGAAGCTATTTTATATTGTAGAGAAAATGGAATTGAATTGTTGACTTTTCCACCTCACACATCACATCGACTACAGCCACTTGATGTCGCAGTATTTGGTGCGTTCAAAGCCAATGTAAAATCTGCAATGAATGATTGGATGATGAATAACCCCGGAAAGAGACTCACAATATATGATATTCCAGAAATATCAAATTTGCTTACAAAGCTTCATTTACAATTAAGAACATTTTAAGTGGATTTAAATCTGCAGGCATATGGCCTATCAATCATAACATTTTCGATGAAAATGATTTTTTGCCATCACAAGTGACTCAGGAACATAAGATGGAATCAAATGTAGTGAATTCAAGTCCTTCTGCTGAACTTGCAAGAAAAGATTTGGATAGTCAAGAATCTGTTATGGTATCTGATGAAGCAGATCTGTCTGGTACATTATGTATGAATCAACAACAATCTTTGATATGTGATCTACAGACAACTTTGTTACCAAATGGAAGTTCATTAACGACACCAGAATCTCTCAGACCATTGCCTAAATACAATAGAAAATATGCTATAAAACGAAGAGGTAGGAAATGTGGTAAAACACGCATTTTAACTTCTACCCCTGAAAAAAATTTCATTCAAGACAAAGCGAATCAACAGAAAGCAAAAAAGAAGCATTCAGTTCCAAAGAAAGAAGCCTTAGCAGCTAAAAAGGCTAAATATAATATAAAAATTGATTCAGATAGTGACTCTGAAAGAAGTTTAGATTTTAATGTGGACAGCAATTCAGAATGTGAATCATACGATGATATTGACTTGTATCAAAAGCTAAAGATATTTGATCCATCAACAGATGCATTGCAGGTTAATGATTTTGTACTGGTGAAATTCCTTGCAAAAAATTTTGTAGGACCAAGCCAATTCATTATATTGGTCAAATTGATAGGATAGGAAAGAAAGAAATTAATGTGTCTTTTCTAAGAAGAAAGGGTAAATTATGGAACTTCATTTTCCCAGAATCTGCAGATGCAAGTGCAATTAATTTAAATGACATAGTTATAAAACTGCCATCCCCAATATCATTGCCTGGAACATCAACACGATCCTATACAACTTTAAAATTTTGCGCAGATTTACAAGATTATGATGTGCGTTAAAATGTGGGTGCTATTCATTGATTATTTTGTAACAACTTCATTTCTCCATTAAATCAATTATTCATTATCATTTCTTTGTATTAATTTACTGTTTAATAAGCATTTCATTTAGTTTAAGAAATTATTTTGTAATATTGTCATTAGATAAAAAAAGATGGTTGTCCCAATGTGCCCCATCTTAAAATCAGTGCTGTCCCAATGTGCCCCATGCACGGGGCACATTGGGACAAGTTTTCATAATTTTTGTTTTAATTATTTCTACTTAAATATTAATGGTACACTGTTCATTTAGTATTTAAAAGATGACCAATAATATAAGGAATAAGATAAAATAACATCAAAGTACTAAGTCATTTTTAAATTTGAAAAAAATATGATTTTATAAAAAGTGTCCCAATGTGCCCCCACTTCCCCTATATCAATTACACAGCAATACAAATTATATTAATACATGTTACAGTTCAGACAGATGGGCAGACAAATCGAATCCATAAAGACTTTCAACTATGTTGGAAATTGTTAAAAACACATAAATAGGTCGGAATTTGACTTTTAGAAATTTATGTTAATAGACGGAAGTATACTTGAATACTTTCATACAACCCTGTATTTTACCTAATATCTTTATATACATGCCACTATTTAGCTAATATTTAATTAAGATTAAAACATCCTTAAAACCAGTGAAATCACACTTCCAGAGATTATCATCCATAGACGGCCATGTATCTAATTCTTTGCGTGGACCTGTATATCATTTTATCTATATTCTCCAAACATATCTTAGTATACTAAATGTAGTTCAGTGTAAAAATGCATAACTCATTTAAAAATCACCTTTAAGCTACTTTCATTCATACTCAGTAAACCCTTAAGATTTCTTTTATGTAGCCCTGTATATGATCTACAGCATTTATGCGCACAACGTAATATGGAAAAATTTAGTTAAACTTAAAAACTCAAACACAACTAAAAATGCACTTCCAGCAATACCCTTACGATTTCTTTTGTGTAGCTCTGTATATGATCTACAGCCTTTATACACACAACATAATATGGAAATATTTAATTAAACTTAAAAACTCATATCGCAACTAAAAATGCACCTCTAGCAATCATCGCTAATGTACCGTATTTCCAATAAGGTAAAGTATCCGAAATCTTTTGTGTGTCCCTGTAAACACTATGCACTTTCTATGACACAGGAAGTAATTTTTTGTAAACCTCTGCAATAAAGTACGTATCACTTTAAATGCTATGAAAATCAAAATTAAAACATAAAAGACATTAATAAAAGTTTTCTTCATTCTATTTAAAAATCCTACAATACATATAATTGATTCAATGATATATCATGATAGGCAATGATTCTAGGTTGCCATGGCGATTAAGTCCTTTTAAGATGGATTCATATTACTTCCGTATTACTGAATTTAATATATGGAATTATAGTAAATTTTGTATTCATGCCTTTTTGCCCAAGAGTGTAACACTTATTGCACCAAGATCTGAATATTTATAAAACTAGTTAATACTATGCACGCACCTCATTTGCCACATTTGATATTGCAATTTCTAACTTGTTTAGGATATATAGTAGACTTATCCTTACAAATATGATGCAAATAATCAAAAATTCAGTGACTTTTACTGGAACTGTATGTATACAGTTCCTGTAAAATTCTCTGAATTTTTTAAATGTTTCTAAAATTTGTTAAACTCAAAAGTGGAAGTTCTCCTTTACAGTGAACATAGTTCCCAATGGTATTGATCAACAGCAAAAAAAATCAAAATTTTTAGGATTGGCATTTTCGAAAAAAAAAATTTTTTTTGAAAAAAAAATTTTTTTTTCAAAAGGTTGCCACAAGAAAAGTTGAATACATTTTTCAAAATTGGGTATATCATTTTAAACAGAAGAATATTTTCTTTAAAATAAAAAAAAACTCAACAAAATATCTTGCACCGTTCTAGAGATAGAATACTTTAAAATTTTTATTGAAAATGGCGAATCCGAAATGGTGCCCGGGATGCCATCTTTGGCGGCCTGTATCTCGGGCCAGGAATTTTTTTGTGCAAAACCAAAATATACAAGTATCTTATTTTTTATTGAATTTTAACATATGTTCAATTCAAACACTTCTGAGACTATGAAGGTAAGATTTTTTCTTTGGCTGCCTGAATTGACATGGATCATACCTTATATACTATTTTTTCCTATTCATTAACTCAATACTAAAAAACTATAAAAATAAAATTTAAAGAACATTCATGCTATGAATTATTAGTACAGTCAATAAAGCAATTTAAACAAAATATCAGTGAGTAATTTTCAGAATTTATGGTGATATCATGATACATTATTCAAACACACCTTCTATACATATCAGATTCATATACATCGAATGAACAATTTTCAAAATACATAGCTAGTTTTAAAATTCACACACTACTTGAAACAACTTTTGCGTTTTGTTTATTTATACTTAATGTTACTAAGAGAACGCTGTTTATTAAATTTACCACTAGAATCAGAAGCTGAATTTATTCATGAAAATATGACTTAACCTGAGTATGATCGTACAAATTAACTCAGATACAAAAAGTATTAAGGTGAAAAAATGGATTTGCATTTTCAAAATGACATGCAGAAATATGTTTAAAAACAACAATCAAGTCTTCAAAATATCAACTTACTCACTTCAAAGGAAAAAGATATTACAAAAAATTAAATGCACGACTAACAATAATAAGAAAAATAAACTTTAATAATCAAAACATGATGTTTGCGATTTAACAAAACGAGCGCCAAACAAAACTTTCTGCTAACAATAACGATACAAGAAAATTTTTCAATCGATTTTTTGAATATATAATGCCAACAGATAAAAAACTTACTAAAAATAAATTAATTAATTAATCTTTTTGTAAACTTTGAGGACAAAATATGATTGTTTGAATTTATTTATCGTGATTTTTCTACTCAAATTATTAAAAATTAATATTCAAAATTTTGATATACGACCGGAAGTGACCTTTTAACTGGTTGTCGTTTGTTGTCATTTTTTTTTTAAGGAAAAGGGTCAAGGTGTTAATTGTAAACATATCCGCACATACAAATGTAGTACATATAAAAAAAAGAATGAAGGAAAAAGCAATTCTAAATGATGAAGCTAAATTAGTACTTGTTCATACAGCTCTTTCTTTAATTTAAGCGGAATGTTAACATCAATTAATATTGCCATGCTAGTGTGTAATTTAAACTCTTGTTTTAAATGGCTTTGCAAAAAATTGTTATTAATTTATTAAAACATCCGTGCATACTTATTTTCTATTGTAAAATATCGAAATCTAGAGACTATAACTAAAATTTATAAATGAATTAGAATTAGCCTGCACCCAAAGCTATTTTAAAGTGAGTGTTAATATTATATATTATTATAAGTGAGTGTTAATGTAATATTATATATTTAAACTAGTATTTCAATATATAATATTAAAATTCACAAGTTTGTGGAATTTTATTTCCTTTTAAATTAATACGTCATACTACTGGCGTAAAAAGAAAAAAAAAAAAGTAAACACTCTGTTTTCATATATTAAATGTTTCACTCTATTTATGTTATTGACTATGGCATAAAGTAGTAATATAAAATTAATTGGTTATTCAAAGAGTCTAATTCTTTATAAACATTCAACAAAAATAAAATATAACAATAGTTCTCTTAATCCAAAACATACCCATTTCTATGCTTAAAAAAATTAAACACTACGAAATCTTTTCTTTTCATCAAATTTTTTTTAATTTCGACCAGTTCACATTTTTCTTACAAAAATTTAAATAAAGGTGATTTTATTCCATAATCTTTTTAAAACGTTGTTCTTGTGTTATTTTTTAAGAAACGTTTTAGAGATCTTGACATGAGCAGGGGTGCAGAATATGTCCGATCCGACGATCTAGGATCGGGGAAATTTTGCCGAAAAATACATAATTGAATTCATGAATTATGTAATTCCCAGAAAGAGAAAAATTTTCACTACACTGTATGGCGACCTCTACAAAATCGATCTCAGAATAATATGTACTGTATATACTTGCGTGTAAGTTGAGAAATTTTTGAAAAAAAAATAAATTCTATACCTACGTTAACACTTTACACAAAATTTTATGTCAGCCTATGTATCATATTGTAAAATTTTGTGGAAATTTTCATATGGATTGTGGGAAATGTTGGGAGTAAAATATTTTCTGTACCCCTGGCCATGAGTATGAAAACAGTTATAGAAATGCGAAAAGTAGTACTGAATTCAAAAGAAAAGAAGGAAGTTATTATGCAAAATAGGTGAAATTGCTAAAAATAACCATAATACAGTAAAGGAATCTATTATTATTATCTTAAATATTAGTAGATTAACCAATACACACACGCATGGGATAAATCTCATCCCATTTTGTCTCCCATTATATTTTTTGCTAAATATGCTTTAAAAACAAATCTGCAGCTCTATATTGTAAAATGCATCAGTACTATTTTTTAGGGAAAAAATCATGCTTTTTATATTTATCTTCAGATTTTGTAGCAGTTTCTGTAAAAATCATATATTTTTTTAGAAAATATGCAAACGATTTGTTTTACACCTTAAAACATGAATTATTTCACAAAATTTATATTATATTTAATACCCTTTCATCAAAATATAAAGAAGTAGCTTTTATGTTACTCTTTCATTAAAATTATTTTATTGTGTGTTATCCTGTAAGAAATTAATGTATCAAAATGAAACGATTGTACACACACATCATTATTTAATCCCAAAAGGTATATTCCCCCCCCCCCTTTCCTAGCAAACAAAGAAAATGCATTCTTTCACCTACTCCTTCTCTACCTTGACCTTGAAAGGTACTAGGCAGGTCAGAAGCGTCCTCGAAAAATTTATCTTTTTTTTTGAAAAAAAAAATTGATTGGGATGAGATTTACCCCAGTGTGTGTGTACTTACAAGTTAAAGATTTTCAACACCCTTCATGAAGCAAGGATGAATTCAGGGGGTAGCCCAGGAGAATCATCTCCCTCCCTCCCCCCACCCCCTCCTCCCAACAGCATTAAAACATCCTCCCACCTGGAAGACTTGGATTTGTGTATTTGGTAATGACATAAAAGTGCAAATTCCTCTTTCCCTTCACCCGGAGATACAATCTCCTCCTTGTGAAAAATATCTTAATTCAACAGTGCGAGGTAGCCTGAAAAACATTAAACTGAGAGCTGAAGTAAGAGAGTTTAAACTTTAAAGAGAATCCAGCTGTAAGTGATGTCAGAACTTCTCAAAATATCAGGAAAAACAGTGAATACAAGTAATATACAGTAGACTTCCTCAAATCTGCAACCCTAAAATCTGCACGTCATCGCAGATGTAAACAATGAAACTTTTAGTTCAGATGTAGGGACAAAATTGCAGACTTTTTAATTTTTATATAGTTTTAAGTACTTTAATATGTAATTCTAGTTAATACAACTTAACTCATTCTATTTCATAAATGAAATATAAATTAATTTCTGAAAAAAATCAAGTTATTGCTGATATCCCTGTAATCTTTTTACCAAATATATTTATGTACTAATCAAGCTTTTTTGTTATTGAGTCTGGCTAAATCTGAAATAAAATTTCCTTACTTTATGATTTTGATGTGAATTAGCAGTAAGGGTTATGAGGCAAGTTTCATTGAATAATTCAAAATAAATGTATCTTGTCTTTATTATGCATGCATTTTTAATTATACATTATTAATTATTTATTTGACCTTTACTTTTAATAATTTCATCATTTTTAAAATTATCTTAATTTTTATTATTTTAGTTTATTACTTTACTTAAATAATTTACTATATTGTAAGCATTCATTATAATTATGATTGCATTATTACATTGAAATTACTGTTTAAAAAATGCAAATAAAGCAATGACCAGAAATCCGCAAAATTCTAAAATCTGCACAACCTCTGGGCCCAAGCTATGTGGATTTGAGGGAGTCTACTTCTGCTGTATATATACGGATAGTTCTTCACAAACATGGCTTATCTGAAAGGATGCATTGTAAGAAAGAAGAAACTATAAATTATTTGAAGCGGATAATAAAAGCATCTGCGATTCACTAGAAAAGTTCAAAATAAGTAATTAAATGTTAGGAAAAACATTTTAAGTAATGGTGAAAAATCTGTGGCATATTTTAAGGAAATATTATGTCAGAGAACTTCTTCAAATGAAAAACAGTTGAAAAAAAATCATAATGGAAGAATGGACTTAAATCTCACATGATATAACAAAAAATCTGCTGGAATATGCATTGAAAATTAAAGCAGGTATCATAATGCAAATAAAAGCAGACCAATTGTAAATTAATAAGAATAATTTACTTTTTTACCCTTATTACTGCTGTTCACATATATGCTGTTTACTTTCTTTTGATGCCTAAAAATGGATATTATATTCAGCATAAATTCAATTATTTCTTGTTGATTTACTTTTATTTTAAAATTATAAGATGTTATACTCACAAAAAAAAAAAAAAAAAAAAAAAAAACTACTTAATTCTGCATTATTATTTTATAAGTCAACATTGTTTTTATTGAAGCATTTAATATGGGAAAAATGCTTGTTTACTTTACTTTTTTTTTTTTAAGCCCATTGTATTAATATTTTCTGAAAGATAAATTGGCACAATGTCTTATACGCACCGGGGTACCTAATTGGCACCAAAATAGGGTTTATTTTGTCTGACATGGAAACCCGGCTATTGTTGTTTATTTATTTTTATTTTCTTTTTTTTAATTATATAAATTGTTTTGTTCTATAGTTATTAATAAGACTTTTCTTTATTTGTTGTTATTTCCTTTATAAAATATTGGAAAAAAATTTAAAATATATATATAACTGGTATTTGAAACGAGGTTTTTGCCAAATTGGCATAAAAAAATTGCATATATGGCATCTGTGCCAATAAATTTTATATCAACTTGTTTGTTGTATGTTCCATAAGGATTTTTGTTTTGTTTTGCTTTTAATTAAAAGAACAATTACTTTAAAAGAGTTTCTCATACTAGAATGTCTTTTAGGATTTAGATAATAAATGTATTTACAAGAAAAGTCCTTAAATTAAGAGTAATGGTTGATTTTTTTTTCTTTTCAGTTAATTTATTTTACAAATGCAGTAAATTGTTTAAAATTTATATTTGTCAATAAAACTATTTATCAAAGAGAAGCTACGATTGATTTCATTTAGGGTAAATAAAGTGAATGTGATTAAAAAAAAAAAGTTAAAATTTTTTCAATGCAGTATGATGACTGTTTCTGCTTTTTAAAATAATTTAAAAGTTAACTTATGTCCTGTAAAAGAAAGAAAGAAAAAAAAAGTTGATATACTTTTGACAAATTGTTATGATTGTCACTGTTCTGTAGAATTATTTTAACTGTATATTTTAACATGCATATATGTTAAAAGAACAAAAATTAATGGTAACGTAAAATCAAATTTAGAATACATTTTCCTTAATAAACCCTTTTGTGCTTATTTACTTATTTTTTTTATTGTTAATTTCAAACAGAAACAAAGCATTTATGAAATGAGAGGTCTGTGAAGATGGCATAATTATGATGTTATACAATGAGTAGTTCCATCTTATAGCATCTCCTCCACAGTTATGATTACGTAGAGGTCGCTGTTACAATTTCACCAAGGTCATCTTCGAATTCATATATACAATATACACCCAGTGTATCGCATGTACGTCATATATACATCATATAACTAATACTTATATGATTTGTCATAGATTACTATAATGCCATATTGCAGAGTTTTCCGCAGGTTTAAAAAAGAGCAGGATGCTGCTGGTGTGACAAGGATACTTTTTAAATTCTTACGGGCACTGTTTTTGTTTTCGAAATCATCCTCTTTGATTTTCAAAGGCACTTTATTTAAAATTTAGCCACTATTTCCTAAGCACATCAATGAGTCAGTTTTTGCCATTCAACCAAAATTTTTTAATACAAACGACAATAAGAGCACAGTTTCAGCAAATGGATGCTATTTTTTGGATAACAGGCAAGAAAGGTGCAATTTTCTAACCAAAAGGCTGGCAGTGTGCAGCACTCTCCTGAAACTGTTCAAGGGAAACTCTGCATCATATAACTTGGTAATCTTGGTTGCTTGGTGATTCATTCTTTAGAGCTGCTATAACATGAAATGTTTCAGTTTCATGAATGTTTCATTTTTTGAGTCAAAATGTATGTTAAAACTAGGGATGCACCGAATATTTGGTATCTATTCGGTATTCGGCCATGTTACCGAATATTCTGTTTGGCCGAATATCAAACTATTTGGTATACCGAATATTCGGTTTGGCCGAATATCGAAATATTCGGCCAACCCGAATACTTAAAAAAAACTTTTAAAACATATTTTTAAAAACCTTATACCACTTATACGTTTAACAGTCAACTTATATAAAGATATTCAGAATAATTAGAAACATAATCATATATTTAAATAAAAGAGAATGTTTTAACATTATTTATTTGTTAAGTATTATTTAAGAAAATTAACCAATCACGAGGATTTTCATAGGAATTAATTATGTACAAATGCAAGTTCCTGAACATTGTCCAGTAAATAATCTGTTTCTTGCTAAGATTTTAAGAACAACATTTACAATCTCTGAAAATGATCACCCACTCCAGACACCGATCTAGGATGTATTTAAAAACTTCCTTGCTTAATCAAAGGTAGTAGAATGTTATTCTTGCTGAGTTGCCACCATATAAAATTTGAATAGATTGTATTATTTATTTACTTTTATTTTAGTCTCTTCCTGACAAACAAATAATACATGATCCTGTATCATTTTTCTTCTCCAATTTTTTCACAATTTCGCTTTGATTTTAAAATGTTTGTTATAGAATTCAAGAAAATTTTATTCATTTGTTTTAATTCACATAAGAAGCCATGAAATTTAAAATTTTATTAATTAAAAAAGTTTTATAACTATCATCTTCTTAAATAACTCAAGGCAGATTTTTTTCAGCATAAAGTTTACTTAAAAAAAGCTCTTGGTTATCAAAAAGAAAGTTTCTGTTTTAAATATTATGCAAAACTGTTAAAACTGCAAAAATTTAACATTTTAATGCCTTTAAACTTTGAAATATAAAAATATTCTACAAGCCGAATATTCGGTATTCGGCCGAATAGTTACTACTCGGCTGGCCGAATATTCGGTATTCGGCCGAATAGTTACTACTCGGCTGGCCGAATATTCGGTATTCGGCCTAGCAGTTACTATTCGGCTAGCCGAATATTCGGTATTCGGTTCGCCTGTAGGCCGAATATTCGGCATTCGGCCAAAATCACTATTCGGTGCATCCCTAGTTAAAACAAACCAATACATTAATTTCTCAAACCAGAGTAAAAAAAAAAAAGTTTATATTTTGTTTATTACCTGTTTCATGTGCTCAGAAATAAGTAAATTGATATCTTTTGCACAAACAGTGGCCTTGGTAGCAAAATACTATAATGTTACAAAAGCTGCAAAATTTGTTCTTTTATCTTAAGTCTTTTGTTGTTATTCCTTTATTAGTAATTAATTTAAAATAAAACAATTAATGTCATTTTTTATAGTTGTAGGGGTTTTTTAATGACCATAACATGGGTTCTGAAAACAGCGACACCCAGTGGTTGCATGAACTCCTTGTAGAAGTCCAGTTAGAACAGTTTTATTCAAGAATCAGAGATGACTTGCAAGTTACTAGACTTGATCATTTTGACTATGTGCTCTCCTGTGATTTGGAAAATATTGGAATGGGAAAACCAGCTGCTCGACGACTACTTGATACAGTAAAGAAAAAGAGAACTGCTGCTTGGCGTAAAAGTATATTGAACAAGGTAATTTTAATTTATTTTTTATAGATTTACATTTATAATTATCAGTAATACCAGGGTTCCCAGCGTCATGGAAAGTCAAGGGAAATTTTAAAATATATATGAAAAGTCAGGGAATTTACAAATATTTTCTAAAAAGTTTTGGAGAAAAAATGAAAAATGATGCAAAATTCATCAAATGGTCTCGGGAAAAAATTACAAAATTCATCTAATAATCGCAAAAAAATAAATAAATAAAAAATCTAGAAATTTGAAGAATGAACTCAGACAAAAATCGCTAGTTTTGACAAAGGATTGTGAAAATAAGTAGCAAATTTCATTGTATGCCCGTTTGGTTAGGGAATTTTTTGAGATTTGGTCAGGGAATTTGCCAGTCATGTTTTGCTGTGAACCCTGAACACCTTTGGACGCTTTCCCTAACAATAGCAAATTTCTTTTTATTTATTATTATTTTGTCAAAGAAATCATTTCTCTGTTACATGTGTCAAAGAAAATGTAAATTCTCATTTAGTAAGTTGAGAGATTTTAGGTAATTTTCTTGTATAGGGGCCTTAGCAAGATAGAGAAAATTGCCTTGGCAAGAGAAGTGAATTTGGCAATATTTTTTCTGTCAACCAATTCACTGTTTTATATACACAAGCAATTTTTTCAATATATATATAATTTATTCAATTATAATAAAATAAAGCCATTTATCTATTTTTTTACACAAACGGAAGTAAATTGTATATAAAATCAATAATATATATATGTATAAGTAAAATGTTTATATATATGTATGTATAAGTTTATTTTTAAACAAGCAAAAAAGATCTCTATTGATTCTCGGATAATGGATGGATAAATGATGAAATTGAATGACATGACAAAAAATACATGAAGATTTTATTTGCCATACATTATCTGAGAATCAATCAAAATCTTTTTATGCAGTGAGAATATATGCAATGATTCAGTCTCCATGGAGCTTCCTAACTTTGGAAAGAGATGCTCTGTAGAATAATGAAACAATAGTATAAAATAATTCATGTTCACAAATATCCATTTTTAATATTGCAGTTAATTTCATTACGCATGGGATCACATGATTTTTGTTTACTAGTTTTTCAATTTGTACTAGTATAAATTTTCAGAATGTCCCCGTCAGAGCGATGAAACATGTCAATTTGAATAAATAAAGTTATTTATATTAAAGTTATGAAATCCTTTTTTTTTTTTCACTATTTGAGCATAAAAATACATGCGATTCAGGGATGAGAAAGCCCAACTGCAAAAAAGAAAATCCTTTGCTTTCCTCCTACATATTTAGAAATCCCCTACCCCCCAAAGAAAGTGAAGATTTTTGATGACAGAGATTTATATGTGAGACTTATATGAGATTATGTAGATGAAATTTTGGATAAATCATCTTACTACAAAATAAGAAATAGGGCAGAATAAAAAAAATATAATAATTTTAAAGATTTTAAACTTTGCTGGGTGGAGGTCAGAGGGGAAAGAGGAACTTTTGGAGAAATGAGTGTAATTTAGATAATTGGTTATTTAGTTATTGTTACTAACGTGCAACAAATAGAACAAAAGAATTGTGATTTTCAATATTTTAAACTTTAGTGCTGGGAAAGATGAGGGAGGGCAAAGAAAGTAAGCAGATATTTCATCTAGCGGGAAAGTGATTTCTTTAAAATTATGTACAAACATATGGAAATCCGCCATAAAAGTCAAAAGATTCAAAATTATCTTAGATTTTTAAATTACAATTTTTTTCCAAAAAAATAGTTTGTGAAAGGGGTTTGGGGTGTCTCATACTTATATTTAGGGATGGAAAAGAAAATTGAAAACATCTTTTTTCAAAATTTATTGGTATAAGTTAACTGATTATTAAGTGTAATCAAAGAATGGAAAATAAATTATATTTTAAAAATACAGAAATACCTTAATATATAAGGCTTTAACTAATGCAGTTTTGATTAATATGTAAAAAATTATGCCCACAAACCATGAATGTGTGGTATCAAATTAAAACAATTCAGTCCACAAAGTTTGAAAATAAGAAGCAAAAATTGTTAACAAAACTGATTACATTGCATAATAGATGTTATGCTCATAACTGACTCTCAGGTACAGGTGATTAGAATTTAACAAGAGAAATAAAAATAAGTCTGAAGTCTGTTTAAAGAAATTACATTATGAAATAAATAGGACAAGGCAGAAAAACTTAGAGAAAGATCCAAATGTAGAGAGAAGCATGAGCATTCATTGCAGTGTAGATAAACAGATTGATTGTTATTGCAAAAAAAAATCAGACATGAAAAGAGAAAAGTTGAACTCCACAGTTGTTGTTACTACCCCCTTCCCCTCTAACTGAAGAGAAAAAGATTGTTAATTTTCATATTTTTTACTAGTATATGTATCTATTTGTTTTAGAACTTAAACACCTAAATGTATAAATTAAAAACATGTAAGTATTTATCTCCTTTAAAAAAAAGTTTACATTTTTATATTTTACAAGATTTATTATAATTTTCTTTTACAAAACAAACTTTTCTAAATACAGAATTTCTTTTCTGACTCAGCAAGCCTGAAAAGTCATTTATTTTGCATTAACGTGAATCATGTAAAGGTCTAGGAACATTTTCAATGTCTGTCTATCACATTCAAAGGCATTAACCTCTTTTTTTTTATGTGAAAGATGGGTCACTTCCTGTGAAGGAACCTGAACATCCAATAAATCATGTTTCATTGAAAATCACTGAACTGTATTATGTTGACCACTCCACCCAGTGATGCTTTGAACTAAGCTCAGCAATAGGAAATAACTGTTCCAAAATTACTATACTAATTGCTTTACAGTAGTTTGGTTTTCATAATAATTAATAAGTAAAATAACTTGATTATGCATGTGTTGAAAAATGATAAATTTATTGAGCAATTTCTTTTTAATTATTGCATAGTTTAAAAATTGTATTTAATGAAATTAATATCAAATTAAAGAAAAATTTATTTTTCGAAAAATCATTGTAAACGAATTTAACTATTTTCATCCATATCTGATTGGAAAGTTGTATCTTTGATATTGCCATTACATATTAAGGTATCCTTTTACTCCTTTTAATTATCTTTAGTATAGAGCAGTTACTTCCAAATAACAATATACTAATTGTATGTCATACAAAAATTTCTTTTTTGTAATATATTTATAAAATAACCTTTTCAGCAGATATCTAAGTTTCATAAATTTATCCAACAGTTTGTTTCATAACTTCATTTTAATCAATTGCATTTAAATTAATATAATATTATGGGATGAGACTCTATTCATAAATCACAATGCACTTCTAAGACGATCACTGACATTTATTGAGACGAAGACAAAACAAAAATACAGTTAAAAACACTCTTTTCAATCTATATTTATCTTTAAAGCAGCAACTTAGGCTTCTTTTATTAACGTCGTTGAATATTTCTAGCATTTCCATACGTCGTTTAAATCTTCCATTTTGTAGCGTCGAAATTCTGACACTTCTACAAAACCCGCGTCGTCGAACTTTTTTCGTTCTATTTACTTTTTCTACATTTCCACTTCACACAGCTTGCTTCGTTACCTTTTAATCTCGAAGCAGAAAATACGGAGTCGGGGACACTCAGTCTGATTCAAGTGTTGCTTGCGAAATTCCTGCAGGCGGCGGCCGTCCTGACACCTGGAGCTGCCACAGCGACATGTGCTAAAATAGAATCTGAAAAAGAAACCAAAACAAAAAACAGTAACTATTCTTAGGGGAAAAGAAGAAAAAAAATTCTGCACGTCAGAAAGATCAGCAGTCTAGTTAAAGTGGCGTAACATCATATGAAAATTTCTTTAAAAGTATTGACTTATAAAATGTTCATAACATACAGGAAGAAAAGATTTTAAAAAAATGTTTTTTGAAATTCCAGTTTTCGTCAGGCCAAGGTTTCATGTATTCAGCACAGGAGCTAGTATTTATTGGTCCTTCAATTGATGAGATTTTTGTTACGTCGTAGGTGTCGTTAGACTTCACTTTGATTACTTTATATGGACCTAAGAATTTAGATTTCAACTTTAAACCTGGTCCTTGCTGGGTTCTCTTAATTGCTACAAGGTCACCAAGCTTGTACTTCTGGGGTTTCTTACGTCGTGAATTATAGTGCTTTCGATTTTCTTGTTGAATTTCCAGAATATTCTTCTTGGCTTCTTTACGGAGCTCTTCTCTGTCTTTCATGAATTGTTCTTCAACTGCACTGTTTAAGAGGTCAATAGTTTCTACATCTTCTTTGTTTCATTTTTGTACCAAATAATATTCAAGGATATGTTTAGGGAAATTTTAGGTCCTTTAAAGGACTCTTCACAAAATAATTTATACCCAAACAGGACCCTTCACAAAACATTTTATCCCAAAACAGGACCCTTCACAAAATTATTTGTCTCTGAAATAGACCTTTCACAGAATTTTTTCACCTTCAAATTGAACAAATTTAGTCATTTAAAAATAAAATCTGGCCTGTAAGTAAGCAGTTCAACTCATCAAAGAGCATATAACTTAGCTTTTTATATATGAAGGCTAGAACATGAAGACATCAATAATTTAAAATTCACAAAATTATGACTAGAATTTTCACAAAAATAAGAAAAACTTCACAATTTCACAAAACAGGGCCCTGTGAGAAATGTCTGGACAGACCCCTGATATTTCAAACGGTGTTTTCTTAATGCTTCATTGGTAAGTTGAATTAATGACTTGTTGAACTTTAGGAACATGTTTAAACCATTTGGTCGGTTCGTCTTTGGACATTTTAGAGATTACAGAAATTATGGTGGAATTAAGTCGCTCCACTTGACCATTGGCACGGGGAAGGCCAGTTGTAACTGTCTCGTGCTTTATATTTTCATCTTGACAATAATCAGCAAATTCTTTGCTTGTGAATGCAGGACCTTTATCGCTGCTGGATTAATGATGGTGGAAGGATTGCCAAAAGTATAACTTTGTTGTCGTAGTTTTGATATAACTTCGATAGCAGAAGTGGTTTTACAGGGATACAACCAGACGAATTTAGTAAATGCATCTATTAAAGACAAAATATGTTTGTAATTTTTGTTAGTTGTTTCAAGAGGTCCTAAATGATCAATGTGGTAGGTTTGGAGAGGAGTCTCTTCTTTAGGTAAGGGATGTAATTCACCTTCTTGTTTTCCACGTTTGCGATTATACAAAAGGCATGTTACACAATTTGCTATAATTTTATCAATTTTATTTGACATATTAGGGATGAGAAATTCTTCGTTAAGGAGTTCTTCACAGCGTTTACGGCCAAAATGTCCTTTGTCATGAATGTGTTTAATGACATTTAGCTGCATTTCATCCGGCACAACTACCAGATCGATACCTTTATGAGTTTTATAGAGAACCTTATTTTTAAAGAAATAGTTGTCATATGGCTTTGTTTTCAAAATTTCTTTGATGGCCTGTATATGTTCGTCAGTGTTCTGTGATTGTATGATTTTGGAAGTAAAACTATCTTGAATGATCATACATATTGGATTTCTACTTAAAGCGTCGACATGGCACATGCGTGTACCTTGTTTGTGTTCGATTGTATAGTTATAGTCAGCCCATCGAGCCCATCGAGCAATCTTGGTGCAAAGATCTTTTTTATTCATAGTAAGGGCGAATGCGTTACAATCTGTGACTATCTTGAAAGGAATACCTAGAATGTAAACACGAAATTTTTTAAGGGCTTCTATGACAGCTAAAACTTCTAATTCATAATTCGAATATTTACGTTCGGCATCTGTGGTTTTTTTTGCTCATAAAGTAGACAGGGTGAAATTGATTGTCAATAGAAGACTTTTGAAGGAGGACTGCTCCGTAACCGTCAATAGATGCATCACAGTGAACTTCTGTTTCGTTACTAGGGTTATAAATGCTTAAAACAGAACCTGAAGAAAGGATGTGCTTCAGCTGATTAAATGCATTTCGTTGCTGGTTACCAAAGTGAAATTTAGTGTCCTTTCTAAGGAGATCTGTTAAAGGCTTAGCTATTAAAGAGTAATCTTGAATGAATTTACGAAAATATGAAGTTAGTCCGACGAATGAATGTACATCTTTTATACTTTTAGGTTCTGGGAAATTAAGGACAGCTTTAGTTTTTAAAGGAGATGGATGCAGTTGACCATTTTTAATGTGGTAACCCAAAAAATCAATTTCTCTCTGTAAAAAGTAGCATTTTTTAAGATTCAGTTCTAAACCATATTCGAATGCAGTTGTAAGGACGCGCTGTAATTTCTGGAGTCCTTCGACTTCGTTTTCAGCTGGTATTATGAACATGAAGTCATCAATATAGACAATAAGTACATTTTCATTAATGAGGTCTCGAAAAACATTATAAATATATCTTTGAAACACTAAGGGTGCATCACTAAGGCCATAATTCATATATAAGAATTCAAATTGACCAGAATGTGTTACGAAAGAAGTATATTTTCTACTATTTTCTTCTACTTTGACATGAAAAAAAGCATTTTTAAGGTCAAGAGTAGTAAATACTTTTGCAGAATGCAACTGATCAATAATGTCATCAATTACTGGGAGGGGAAAACGTTGTTTATGTGTTTTAGAATTTAATTTCCTATAGTCTACACACAATCTATATGAGCCATCTTTCTTTTTTACTAGGACAATAGGTGATGAAAAATTACTAGTGCTTTTATGAATAATTCCTTTTTCGAGCCACTCAGAAATTTGTTTTTCGACGAAGTTTTTCTCTATTTGCGCCAAGCGTCTGGGAGGACAAGTGACAGGTTCTTTGTTTTCCAGATGAATTGATAATTTAACATTAGTTGTCTTTATTTTTCTAGGAGAATAATTTTGAATAAGTTCTGAAATGTTTGAACGTATTGTTTCATCGGTAATATGAGATCTAACACATGAGCAACATTAATCCAAAAAATATTGGACGTATCGTCATTTTTCTCAATTTTTTGCATCGAAATATTATTTCCAGAAATTGTTAAAATACTCTGTTGAATAACATCTGTACCAATAATAAGATCAAAAGATATGGAATAATATGGGACTACATAAACATTAGTTGTATAATTAAAATTATCTGTCATAATGTCCGTAGAGAAAAAACCCAGGGGTTTGATTATAGTATTTCCTAATCCAGTTAATGTGATACAGGGATGCCGCGGACGCGCTATAGCGCGTAAATTACGCGAAAAATCGGAGACGGGACGCAAAAAATAGCTCATATGCGTCCCGTGGGACGCGTAATTTCGTCAAAAAATCACGGGAAAAAGCCGATTTTCGTCAAAGAATCTGAAAAAAGCGCAAATCTCATCAAAATATCGCGCAAAAACAGCGATTTTCGTAAAAGGACCGTGAAAAAATAGCGTATTTCGTCAAAGGATCGCAAAAAAAAGCGAATTTCGTCAAAAAATCGCGGAAATAAGCGCAAATTTCATCAAAATATCACGTAAATTAGCGCAAATTTCATCAAAATATTGCGAAAAAACGCGATTTTCGTAAAAGGGCCGCGACGAATTAGCTTATTTCGTTAAAAAATCGCGAAAAAATAGCGGATTTCGTCAAAAAATCGCGAAAAAAGGCCGAATTTTGTCAAAGGATCGCGAAAAAAGAGCAAATTCCATCAAAATATCGCGTAAAAAAGCTGATTTTCGTCAAAGGATCGCGAAAAAATAGCGTATTTCGTCAAAGGACCCCCCCCCCAAAAATAGGGTAAAAAGCAGATTTTCGTCAAAGGATCGCGAAAAAAGCACAAATTTCATCAAAATATCCCGGAAAAAACGCTATTTTCGTAAAAGGGCTGAGACAAAATAGTGTATTTCGTCGAAATATCGCGAAAAATAGCGAATTTCGTCAAAAAATCGCGGAATACAGTCGAATTTTGTCAAAGTATCGTGGAAAAAACACGATTTTCGTGACAGGCTCGCGAAAAAATAGCGAATTTCGACAAAAGGATCGCGGAAAAAACGCGAATTTCGTCAAAGTAACGCGGAAAAAACTTGAATTTAGTCAAAGCTCCAAAAAGATGTGCAAACTAAACTTATAGGTAGAAAATTCATAAAATGGGATTTTTTTTTTTTTTAATGAGATTCCTAAAAATACAGCATGATTTCAGTGTACTTTGATAATGCGCCCCCCCCCCCCCCCCTCCTTACTGCATTGAAATGTATCCCGCCTTCAGAACATTTAGGATTTGATGCTTATTAATGATTTAGATGTAACTTTCCCTTCCAAGGAAAATGTCTGATTCCAACACAGATCCATGCCGACAAATAATTCAATGGGAAGTATAATGAAAGCACCCATTCATTCAACAAAAAGTACATTTTTACTTAACATAAGTATTCTTTTTTCAGCAAAAATATCTTTTTCAATAAACCCGTCTTGCCCCTTTTTAAAAGAAATGCGAACGTTAGTGATACTTGTTATAAGTTGAACTTGGTATCTTCTACTCTTAAATAAACATTATTTTACAATTAAAATTGTATTTTGCATTTTTACTTTTAAAAAAGTAAAGAAAATTTCTCTTAATATTTTTAAAAAATATCTTATTTGATTGCAAATAATACTGGTTTTAATTCATTATTTAATTATTATTAAAACAGTGATTAATGCATTTCATTTATCTTTTCCAAATAAACAAGTTTCATTTATTCCTTTAAAATATAAATTATTATTGATGGGGACCCGCTTTTGTAAAAAAGGGACCCACATTTTTGGAAATCCTGGGTCCCGGGGACCCATGTTTTTTCAAGTACAGCGGCATCACTGGTGATAGTTGAATCTTCAAGGTTCGAGATTGTAGGGTGTTTGTGATAAATACTTTCCTTTAGCAAACTTAAAAACTTCCTGTGTCTACCAATGATGTAACATTTACAGACAAAATAATGACTTGTTTGGTCATGAAAGTGTTCGACATAACTGTGGAAACATTGGAGAGTTCTGACTTAACTCTAGGCCTCCTTGGTTGATCACATTGAGCCGATTTATGGCCAAAATTCGAGCAATTAAAACAACGAGAGCCTTTATCTTTATGTCTGCATTGGCTACTTTTATGATTTGACAAACCACAATTAAAGCAAAAAAGATCAGATTTTGGTCGAAAGGATTTGTCTTTCGCTGGCATTTCAGGTTTGACTTTACGAAATTTACTGTTCTCAAAGTCATGTCGAATTTTGTCATAAATTTTGAGCTTTTGCTTGAATTCTACAATGGATTGGCATCCATATAACATTGATTTTCTGAAAACAGGGTCGAGTATACCGTTTATGATATATTGCATTAATGTGGAATCCTCGATGTTACCACGCGAGCATATTTGTTTCATGATAAGAAAATATTCTTCTATCGATTCATTTTCTTGCAATTTTCGTTTATTTAATATATCATGTAATTCGGCAGAATTATAAGTGGTACTGAATTCTGAAATTAAGAGTTGTTTAAGTTTGTCATATGAATTGATATGAAATTATGTCTGTACTAATAACTGGGCTTTTCCTAGTAAGGATCTTTTACAAAATATGAATTTATGAAAGTCAGATAAGTTAAACATATTAGTGACATCGTCAAAATTACTAAACCATACATTTATATCACTAAAAGAACTTCCGTCAAAAGCAGGTACGACACTTTCAATATCACTGAAATTAATAGATGATGGCACAAAACTGTGAACTGGAAATTGCTTCTGTTTGTCAAAATTTGATAATTCAGTGTTATTACTTGAAGTCATATTATTTGATGGCAATTCGTGTTCCGAGTCAGTGTCACTTTCATTTTGTATATTATTATTTTGTAGTAAGGTCAAGTCTGAAAGATATGTAACTAATTGGGTTGCAAGATCATTTAGAGATCCTTCATTAGCAATACAAAGTAGATTGCACACTGTAATCAGATCATTTAATGAAAAATCAGTTTGAACTTTAGTTATTTTATTTTTGAACTCAGTGCTGTCGGTTTGAAAACCGAAACCAGTAAAATCACGTATTCTCTTTCTATTAGAGCGATCACCGTCAGCATCAAATAGGAATTTATGTAGTAATTTAATTTTATTTGTTCGTTCGTTTTTAAATGCAAGTTCCAGTTCTGGTATTTCAACTAACTTCATAATAAAATAATGACAATGAACTCACCGTTAGAATAATATCCGGCTTGAATCTGTATGATGAATAATTCTAATGAATAATATTGGTAGGCTAATTGTCACTTCTGAACACCACTTTATGGGATGAGACTCTATTCATAAATCACAACGCACTTCTAAGACGATCACTGACATTTATTGAGACGAAGACAAAACAAAAATATAGTTAAAACACTCTTTTCAATCTATATTTAGCTTTAAAGCAGCAACTTAGGCTTCTTTTATTAACGTCGTTGAATATTTCTAGCATTTCCATACGTCTAAATCTTCCATTTTGTAGCATCGAAATTATTATGACACTTCTACAAAACCCGCGTCGTCGAACTTTTTTCGTTCTATTTACTTTTTCTACATTTCCACTTCACACAGCTTGCTTCGTTACCTTTTAATCTCGAAGTGGAAAATACAGAGTTGGGGACACTCAGTCTGATTCAAGTGTTGCTTGCAAAATTCCCACAATATAATACTTGGAATATTGGAATATTGAATTCCAACAAACAGAATTTAACCATTATCATCAGTATATGAATGGAAAAAAATTAAAATTAAAATGTTATTATATTTTGATATATTATATATTAAATTATTTCATTTACTCCCTTATATCTCCTTCTTTAATTTGGATTGGCATATAGCAACTATTGCAAATTATTAATATTAAGTTTCTAAGAAAATATTTTTTGTAATAAATAAATAAAAAGTAATAAAAAAATTTGACTGATTTGAAAAGATAATAAATTTATTCAGTTTGTTTTATAATTTCATTTTAATCACCACAATTTTAATGTTGTACTTAATGGAGTTGACATTAAACTAAAAAGTTTTTAATTTCAGCTGATAGAACTTCATTATTTTCATCACAAAAGTAAGCAAAGAATGTTACATTGATATTACACATTAAATTTATATTACTTTACCTTGTTATATAAATTCTAAGCATATTATTAACGATTTTTTATCTTAATTCTATCAAGGCATGTTGCAAGCATGGATGTTAGCAAGGAGGAAGGTGGGGGAGGGGGGTGCATATCCAGGAATTTACAAATAGGACAACATCTGTTAGCCAGCAAAAATTTTAGTTACTGGTAAGAAAAAAAAGTCCTTCTTTTTCTCTCCCCCTACACTCATTATTTAATCATGGACTTTCAAAAAACATATTACTATTTTATAAATTGATTGAGGTGGAATAATTCAGACCTGCCAACTGCTATGAAAAAATCGTAGTTACTACGATTTTGACCTATGAACTACGATGCTACAAAAATCGGTCTTAAATTACGATTTTTTGCAAAAAACACAAATGCAGAAGTTTCTAGTTGCGATTTTTATCCCGCTCAGCATATTTTTGCAGGAGTGATTCTGTTCCGAAATTTCCAAAATTTCAAAGTATTCATTTCCAAAAGTTTTAAAAAATTGGTCATTTAACTGAAGATTCGGACATTAAAAAACGCTCATGGTAAAAAAAAATCTGCCCTGCAAAATAAAGTTCTTAACATAAAACCCTCTTTATGTATATTAACCACGAATGAATCGTGTTTCTGTAAATATTTATACAGGAATACCCTATTCCTTAGAAACATAGGGGCAATTTTAAGAATTTTTGGAGGTGGTTCTTTGAGGGGCAAGGTTTGAAATAATGTGCAAAATCGCACGATTTGCACACGAAAAATGAAAGTCCTGTATAATGAAAAATACTGTACAGTATTTCCCCCTGCAAATTCTTCCACAGACTTATGATTCTTTTTCGAGTATATTTTGAAATTTCTTGGAAGTCTGCGATTTTTTTTTTCTTTTATGGAATTTCCTCAAATTAATTCGTGAATCGATTGCGGAAAAAAATTGAGAATTACTTCAAATGATCGGGTAAAAATATCGGGTATTTCGTCAAAGATTTCAGAAACAAATAGTGATTATCTTCAGTTGGTCGCTGAATAAAATCGCGAATTTCGTGAAAAGATTGCGCAAAAATTCACGAATTTCGATAAACTATAGAGGGGAAAATATTGAAATTTTGTCAAAAGGTCGCAGAAGCGAGTAGTGAATTTTGTTAATTGGTCGCGAAAAGATATCGAAAATTTTGCCGATCGGTTGCTATAAACTATCACAAATTTCGACAAATGATCACATAAAAAAAAAATCTATTTCGTCAATTGGTCGCAGAAGAAAATAAATTTCGTCAAAGGGTCGTGGTAAAAACGTGAATTTTGTCAAAATATCGCAGAAAGAAAACTTGAATTTCGTCAAAAGATCAGTAAGAAAATGCAGATTTCATTGAAAAATCACTAAGAAAACGCAAATTTCACCGAAAGATCGGGGCAAGAAAACACTAATTTCGTCAACAGATCGTGGTAAAAAATGCAAAATTCGTCAAACGATAGCGGTAAGAAATGCGAATTGTGTCAAAAGTTCGTGGTAAAAGTACGGATTTCAACAAAGAATCATCATAGAAAAATGTGAATTACAATTGTGGGAAAAAAATTGTGAATATCCTGAAATGATTGCGGGAAAAAAATTGCGAATTTCGTCAAAATTTACTACACTGGGCTAAAAAATTGGAACTAGGCTCCTTTTACAAATGTAAAAAAAAAAAACTCTTTGAAACGAAAACAAACTCTAAAAATTGTATACAAACTCTAAAAATCGTATACAGATTTTCAGAGGGAAAAATTTACTATATTGAGTTGAAAGACTGAAACCTTCCTTTTACGAATGTCAAAAGATGGCTGCGAAACACGAAAAACCAACCAACCAACCTCCAAATTAATTTTAATTTTGTGTGCTACGATTTCTCATTTTCAAAGGTTGGGAGGTCTGAATAATTGCTAACATAGTAATAATGTATTAGGAATGCTTTATCCCTTCAACTCAGTTAATGAAAATTAATATAAACACAGTCGGCAGTTAAAATATTTTGGTCCTGTGAACCGGATTCGTCAAGCCTGGCCATGTTTCTCATCTTCCCAATCTTTCAAATTTTAACTACGTTTTCTCACTCTTTGATACTTTTGAATTTTTTTTTTTTCCATGTGTTTTAAAATAATAAAACCATACAAGAAAAGCAGGATCCATAGTAAAAGTGTGTTTATTTATTATAAATCAGTGGCTTATCACAAAGCTCTCCCTACAAATTGACCCACCTCCTGTGTTTCAGTCTATTGGTGTTCACAATGGATATTTTTCCCCCCTCCATCCTTACTAATAATTATTTGTAAGATTGCCAAGTTTAAAGATATTAGTTGGATGAATAAAATTTAATAGGGAAATAATAATAAAGTCTGTTAAATAGATATTAATTCAAAAATAGATTATTTTATTTTCTTCCAAGATATAATTTATACTGTTTTTGTTTTTTATTTCATAAGTCTTGTTATATTTTCACATTTAAAAGCAATTTTATTTGTAAAAGACAGCTTGATTTTTTTTTTTTTTTTTTTTTTTTTTTTTTTGTAAAAATCTTTTTAACACTGTTTATATAAGCTTTCTATTCAATTGTAACAATATTTTATTTATTTTTTAGCTTTTACCTTCTGGAAAACATGAAAAGTCATCAAAGTCCAACTCTCAATCACCCCAACCCCTTATGCCTTCTGATGGAATGCTGACTTGCCTTATTAGTGAGAAAGATTTGAAACTTTCCAATAGATTAGGAGATGGTTCTTTTGGTGTTGTGAGAAAAGGAGAATGGACAACTATTTCTGGCTCTTCTGTAAGTAACCAACCAACTCATAAACTTTGTTAATATTGCAATGCATGTACAGTAAAACTCCAATTATCCAAATTGAAAAAGAGAAAATAAAAAAAAAATGCATAAAAAAAGTAATTATCAAAAGTAAACTGACTGTATTTCTTTCCTTTTTTTCTTAGGATAGTTTCATTAAAATTTGTTTAATTTGAATTCTGTATTTGAATGTTTTTAAGTTGGTGTTTTACTAATTTTAGAAATACTTTCCAACCATGCCGATGATGCTCTTAAGGCTGCTTGTCACTCAGTTTCCAAATTCCCCTTGATAATGTTAAGTCTAATGGCGCTTGATGCATTCTTAAAATATCGCCTCAGGATAATAATATTTTTTTATTTCTGTTTTCTGCGTGCTCTTCTTAAAGAAGTTCTTTTATTTGTTAGTGCACAGAAAAAAGAAGTTAAAAATATTAATTTCCAGAGGAGATATTTTAAATATAAGAATGCATCAAATACCTGTAGACTTAACATTACCGAGGAGTATTCAGAAACTGAGTGACGAGCAGCCTTAAGTACATCATTTAAGCAAAAAAGGGAGAAGGGATGGATTAAAAAGTGTGGTGGATCCTTCAGGATGCTTAATTCTTCTCTTGCAGGGAACAAAATATTTTATAGGCAGTCGCCAAAAATACATTTTGTATTAAATACATTGAATCTAAATATGTAGCAAATTAACACCTTATAATAATATATTAATTTGTGAATGCTAAAAGGTGTAAATTAAAACTTTAAAACCAGTAAAAATATATTTATTTCCACTATTGACATGTTTTGACTCACCCCAAGTCATTTTCAAAACAGATAAATAAAGCTATTCTAAGTTTTACACGGTCTATGACATGCCATCATTCCGTTTTTCACGTATTCTTTCATTTTATGCACATTATTTTTTATTTTACTTGGATTTTTATTTTTATTTTCATACTCATTGAGTAGCTCGAGCATATTTTTGGTAAGTGAAATGATGCTGCATCGTTACATGTTGAGTTTTTGCGCATTACAATCTCTGTGGTTTCTCTTATAATGGATGGATAGTATAGACTGGAGGTCAAAATTATTTTACTTTTATTAAAATTTATTTGGATGGTTTCTTCTTGATAAAATCTTGCTAAGGCTGTGGTTTTTCTGTTATATTTAATATCAGCAATATGCTCCTGTTTTCTATACATAAATAGGAAATTTATGTATAGAAGATCCACTTTTGTAAGAAGGAACCAGTCCAGAATTGGAAGTATCTGAGTCCCAGGGACCCACGATTTTAAAAGCCTAGCAACATCATTGCTCCCAGTAGCTGAAACAGTACAGCATTGCAGCAGGTGTTGCAGATTATTTTGGATCAGCAGCTTAAAAAGAAGTGACAGATTAAAAAAAATTCTAAATATATATTGAAGTCTCTAATAATATAGAATAGATAAAAAATACATATGAAATATATATCATTGGAATGTCAGATTCACCTTGGAAAAAATCAAAATAAAATCAAGTAATCTTTGCTAAAAAGGTGCATTTAATTCTTCAAAGATGTCACAATATGTAAAAGTTGTTAATTACATTTAAAAACTTAAAACTCAATACTATACGCCGAGTACTTTCGATCGTAACTTGATTGTCTGCAGGGCTGCTTCAATTACGTACGATGATTAGAGTATATGTAATCGTAGTCATGATACCTGGCAAAATTAAGTACAACATTGGTCTGAGAATTTTCAAAAAATAATATGAGTATGAACAGGGTTCAGAGCTATGTATCAGTGGATATATCTTGGTATAACCCCATTTTGGCTTTTTAATTTTAAATGATTTCTATTGATATGCATCATGATATATATCCAACATTTATTTTCAAAATATAATGTATTTTTTATATTTTCGATATTTTTACATATTTGATATTTATTTTCAAAATATTGTGTATATGTTTTATATTTTCAGTCAAAACTTCTTTAGTAAATGAATTTTTCATAGATAATTTAGATAAAGAATTTTTCCTCTGGCAATGACTTTTTAACCAAGAAAGAAAGAAAAAGAAATTCAAGCTTTATGTTTAAGCTGAATTTTTAAATGTACAACCAATAGTTATGTGGGACAATATTTATTTAGAACATCCACTGAAAGATTAACTGTCTAATTTATATAATCAGTTATTTGCAGATTTATTAAAAATAAATTTTTTTTTTGGTTTAGTTGATTTCAAACTACACATCAGGTTGGGGAGAAATAGCAGACAAACTTACATTTATGTTCAAAACTTTCAATAAAAACAAATTACTTTATATTTAAAACTTTGTAGTATAAAACATAAAATTTCCGTGATACTAAATCCTATAGTTTGTCTTTTGTGAATGTTAAAAGCAAATTGTGTCTGTTTTTACTTAGTTGATCTTCAATTTTATTATATAACTAAAACAAAAACAAAAACAAATATATTTAGAATAGTTGATCTTCAATTTTATTATACATAACTGAAACAAAAACAAAGAAAAATATATTTAGAATATTGTTTTATTAAGTTTTCATACTAAGTGCAATATGATTTGGTTTCTAATTTATATTAAGCCTCGAATTATTTATAATCATCAATAAGTTGACTATTTTGAAAATATTGTATTTATATAAAAAATATTGAATATATATCAAAATGATGGATATTTATGTTTTCGAAAATATCATATTTACGAACCCTGAATGAAGCTTAAACACCTTGACCTCTCGGATGTACACTCTGTATGTCCTCTCATTTCAGTAATCAACGACCATGCTGTACACCCCATATGTCGTTCATGTCACAGTAATGGTTGCATATTTGAACCGCTGGTATATAGCACTTCACCTGTGAAATTAAGCCTGGTGGTCAAGGGGTTAATGGTCTTTAAGGGAAAACAATTTTTGTAAGTAAACAAAATTTCTGAATTCTGTCAGTAAATTTTTCTATCTTTTTTTTTTTTTTTAAATAAAAGTCATTATTTCATTAAGGGTAAGTTATAATTTTCTTAATAATACTACATGTTATTGTTACATATTTTCTAAATTTTTTATTGTAATCAGTTGTATGTATTTTTTAAAAACCCATGTGTGCATTAAGTGGCATCTATTGTACCTATCCATTTTAAAAAGGTATGTTTTTATACCCTACCTTTGTACCTTTCATGTTTGTGTTTTTTAAACTACTCTCTAACCCCAAAAATGTCTCTAGAATTTTCCTCATTTTTTCCCTCCAAAGTTGACTGGTATGCATTATTTATAGCTGCTGATGCCTTAATAATCAATAAAAAAAAAATTCATACAATTTTTTGCACTATTCAAAATAAAGTTGCTGCAAAGATTGAACCATTGAACAGTTTTTTAATACCAATAAAGTCAGTCTCAACAGCAACTAATAACAAACCAGTGTTGCAAAGATATTTTTTGTCTAATGTTTAATGATTTTTTTTTAAGAGTTTGTTTGAATTACTTTTTCAGCAGTCACATTTGTATGTTTAACTATACTTGTTCTGCTTTTCATTTGCAGGTTGCAGTTGCTGTAAAAATTTTGAAGGAAGATGCTCTTTCACTGCCCGGTGCCTTTGAAGATTTCATCAAAGAAGTCAATGCCATGCACAGCTTGAATCATCCCAATCTCATCCATCTATATGGTGTTGTCCTGTCTCCCTTGATGATGGTATGCTTTAAAAAATATACAGATTTTTTTTGTACGTTTTTTTTTATCTCAGTTGCATTCACATACATATGCATTGTATTGTTTACACATTTTGAGCAAAATGTATGTATTTTAGATGCTTTTTACACTTTACACATTTTATCTGGAATTTGTACAGCAATTTTCGAATTTTTCACAAATTTTTTTATGCGATTTTTAGCATTTTTTCATATTTTGCAGCAATTTTATTTATTTATTATTTTTTTTTTACATTCGTAAAAGAAAATTATTCTATTTCTTTTTATTTATTTCTATTATCTTATTTGTTTACTATGTATTATAAATTTCCCATATTTTAGCTCTATGTAATAGATTTTGTCCTCTGGTTTTTGAATTTTTTGTGGGATTTTTAATCTTTTTTGCATTTTGTGATGACTTTTTGACATTTGTCAAAGGAATCAACTTTCAATCTTTTAGCAAAATATAGTGAATTTCATTCTCTGCTATTTTCCATTCAATTTTCATGAATTTATTGCTTTTCCTGGTGACTTTTTGTGATTTTTTTTATGATTGTTTTAAATGTGATTTTAAATGTTTTTGCATTTTGCAGCAGTTTTTTTCATGGTTAAAAAGATTCCGGCTTGAATATTTTTTTAAAACTCACTTTTTGTTATTCATTTTTTAAGAAAATTTTTCATAAAAATGCATTATTCATGGTTTTTATAAATAGGAAACTGACTTTTAACAATAGCTATTTTATAAACATAATCTTTTTTATAGACCTACCATAGGTTTCTTCCTTTTATCGTAGTGTCATACTAATTTAAGCAAATAAAACTTATTTAATTTAGTTAAGAAAATTAACTTATTTTTTTTGCTCAAATTTTACTAGTTAGGATTACAAGAAATTTTTAACTGTGCTGTTTGAAACTTGTCATATTTTAATGCATGTTTGTGTGTGGATTTATGAAATATACTGGTATCAAATGTTTAGAGAATAATTCTATTTTTTCTAAAATATATTGCTTCTCAATTGATGAACATTTGTTAACTTTTTTAATTGTTTTAAAATATAAATTGCCATTCAATTGTACTGAAAGGAAAAACTCACCATAAAACTCTATTTTTATTCACTATAATTTTTTACAATACAAGAGGAAAAATATATATTCATCACAAGATATTGTTTACAATTAAAAGGCAACTGTTATCAATTTTTTTTTTAATGTAACTAAGCATCAATTCCCCCCCCCCCCCCCTCCCCACTGAGGTACTTTTTGTTATGTCATATTGTGTGATAAAAGAAATTCTCCTAACTTTATTTTTCATGAAATTTTCTTCTAAATTTTCCGTCATGTTTTTCATCTAATTTCTAACTCTTACAGTGCAGTTATTTTTTATGTTGGCCAAAGGAGTAACAATTTTTTTATGTAAATTTTGTGTAAATATCCAGTCTTGTAAATTTTCAGTGTTTTTACTGAAAAAAAAAAAAAAAAAAAAAAAAAAAAAAAAAAAAAAAAGAGGGAAGCTGATAGGTAATATTGTAATGCTACTCAAATACTATGCCTTTAATTTTTTATAATGCATATATATATATATTTTTATTTAATAAATTAAATAAGCATAGCAGTTATAAAAATAATATAAAACTGAAAGATGATCTTAAAAGGATTAATAATTATACATTACCGCCTTTTTTCCTAGTGTTTCCCATTTTATGAAATATTCTTTCAAATTCAACATTAGGGGAGGAAAAGACTAAAATAAGAAAAAAAAAAAAAATTTAAACCCTAAAAAGTTTAAAATTGAAAGGAGATTTTAACTGTATTTCATGCATGTGATATGTGCACTTTCTCATGTTTGTGCTTTCACAATATTGTATAAACGAGGGAAAAAATTGTTAAGAATAAAAATAATAAATGAAACTTCAATTTTTCTAAATGGGGAAAAAAATCACCCCAAACAAACTCCCCCCCCCCCAAAAAAAAAAAAATAAATAAATAAATAAATAAATCCCTGAGCTTTCCCATTTCTAGTTCTGTGCTTAGTTCAACTTTTCCAATGATCTTTGACCTTCATTTCTGTGTAATACCTGTCCACAAAATTACTTATTTAAAAAAATGTTTTGCAGAAATTGATATTTTTATAATCTTTTTAAAAATTTGTTTCCTGGTTATAAAATTACTTATCATTTTGTATTAAATTTTGTCTTTTCATATAATTGTGTATAATTTATCTGTTTATTTATACATTCATTTACTTTTATAGGTAACTGAACTTGCTCCACTTGGTTCATTGCGTGACTGTTTAAGGAAAGAATGCCATCACACTCCAGTATCTCGGCTTATTGATTATGCTGTTCAAATTGCTGCTGGCATGGCGTATCTTGAACTGAAAAGATTCATTCATCGAGATTTAGCTGCTCGAAATGTCCTGCTTGCTACAAAGAAAACTGTTAGTATTATTGAATTTTCTATTGTAGATATTGCATTACATCAAGATTGTCCAACTCAAAAGTCAATATGTATAAAATTCAGACCTTTGTTTAAATGGGCAACAAAAAATCAATAACTTTAATTACTAATAGTAGAAATGAAGAATACAGAAAAGTTTTTTTCCTAAAAAAATTTAATAAAGTCACAACTGTAGTTTCGGAAATAGTTAATTAGTAGCTCGGTCTTTCAGGTGCAACACAGAGCAGTTCCCCAGCAAAAAAGTTTTTAATCCTTTGATATAAATAGTAAATCAAGTCCTTCCGGCTTAGTCCAAAGGGTGGGTTGATTCCTTTGGTTTTGTTTTTATTTGAAGGTACATACATCAGATTTATTACAGATTAAACAAACTTGTCTCAAGTTTGTTATTTTGGTGAGAAAGGTAATTTGCTGTGAAAATTTTAAATCCGGCTTACCAAATATAATTGAATAGATCTGAGGCAATTGTATAAAAAAAATTAAAAATTTATTGAAATTACAGTTTAAAAATTACCCATATATTTCCAACGCTCAAACAGGATTCATACCCAAACCATTCAGAGAATACCATCAAAACCTTTTGTTTGTCTCTGTAAATGAGAGCTATAATATACTCTCTATATTATAGCTCTGTAAATAAGAACTACACACTTCATTAACAAATTTATCCAAGGTATTTGTAAGATCAATGCACTGTCCCAAGTTAGTTCGAATTGATACAGTAGTTTGAATGTTATCATAATGACAAGTTTTGCATGTTTTACTTTTGTTTGTCAATATAAACAAACTATAATAGCTACATACTTGATTAACAAACTTCTTCAAGATCAATACACCTCCCCAATTAGATTTGAATTTTTTTAGTACTTCAGACATCATCATGATGACAAGTTTTACATGTTTTACTTTTGTGTCCCTGTAAATGCACTATAGGAATTAATTATTTGATTAACTAATTCATCCAAGATACTGGTTAGATCAATACACTGCACAATAAGGTTCAAATTAATTCAATATTTCAAAGTTTTCTGTGATGGCAAAATATACATTATATATATATATATATATATAGATGATAAATAGATAAGTGAATTGATTGCAATAGGTCAATTGCAAAAGAAATGTTACCTAAAATGAAGGCAATAGAAGTGAAACTGTCAATGGAAAAGATTGGCAAAAGAAGGAATTTGGCATATTGGGGAAATCATTCTCATCCATGCTTAAACAAAAGAAAGTAACATAAAAAATAACCAGATTTTCAAACACTGGTTCAGATTACTTGTTATAAATAATCATCAGTTGAAAATTCAATTAAGATCTCCTTGTTCTTTTTATTGTATCTGATTTGGGTAGTTGCTTGATAATAATATTTTGAATTTATTTCAAACTTGCAAACTCACAAAAAGGTACTATCTAACCATGGGTATTCTTTGCTTTTTGTATTTACGTCAGGATCACATGGAAGGCAATTGCAGAAAAATTTTACTTAAGGATGTTTTTCTTTCTCAAATGCTTAAATAACTTATCAAAGCAGACAGTCTAAATCAATTTTTATAAAGTCTGTAAAAACTGAATTTATTACTCTCTAAGAAATGATTTATCAAATTTGACAAGGATATATTTAAGAAGACTATTAGCTGAATTTTTAGAAGTTTTATGTTTTCTGCTTTGAAATTAGAATTGAAATAATTCTTCATTAAAATATATAATATATATTTAACTTTTCTTTTCTGTGATTTTTCACAATATTTTCTTTCTGAAGGTGAAAATTGGGGACTTTGGATTGATGCGAGCTTTGCCTAGTCAAGAAGATTGTTATGTTATGACAGAGCACAAGAAAGTCCCTTTTCCATGGTAATATTTTACTTTTGAGCCCTTGTGTATGATTGTGTACTGTATAATGTATGTTTGTCATCATACAGTATTTACTGTACTGTTTGCTGTATGTATATTTTATTTTTAAATTTGTAACCGCTTCTGTCATGTAAGGTTTTTGCAGTGCAATCTTTGAAATTATCTGTTGATACCTTTTTTTTTTTATTAATTCTTAAGCAAACAATTTGTTTTAGTGAAATGTGAGAGTTTGCTATGTCAAAAGCCTGTTCAGGAACATTTCATAAATACCTCATTCATTGTTGTATGTTTTTTATGTGTGTAGAAAGGATATTTGCATGATAAATAATATATATGATAATAAAAATGTATTTTATATTATCTAATGGTTGACTCAGGAATATAGGAAATATTTTCCTTATTCTTGTTCAAATATTCTTAATTGATTCTTATTAATTATTGAGTTATTAAATGTACTAAATTATTGTGTATCTCTAAGGCTAAAAGTGCAGTTTGTTGGCAAAGTAATCATTTCTGATATAATATTACATGGCTGTGCCATGTTCTGATAACATTCTCAGACTAACTAATATTAGGATGTTATATGAGAAATAGATACAACAGATATAAAAATCAGTTTTAACACATATCCAATATATATATATAATTAAATGATTTAATGGTAAAAGTTCTGATACAATTTCAGGCATGTAAAATGTAAGGGGAGTAAGTAATCTAAAATATCTTGGAATTTGAAGAAAATGTCTATTTAAACTTTGTATACTGCAACAGTCCATGTACATTGAAGTTCATCTCAGCAAAACTTCAAAGTCCTATTGTTATTAGAACATGAGTTACAGATGTTTTTATTAATGCTTTCTGCTGTTTAGAATAATGAAATATTTAATTGCATTTATATCTATTTTTATTACTTTCAAAATACTCAGACTTTGTCAAATGTATACAGAATTATTTGAAAAATATTTCTAGTTGAAATTATATCATTCACAAAACATTTAAATGACAATTAGAAATGTCTTGAAAATTCTTTTTAAATTATTAATTTTTTAGTTTAAAGTGTCTTTAACCTGCTACCTTATAAGAGCATCTTAGTGGCATGCCATAATATGTCAAATATTAAGAAACAAAAGTTTTCAACAAAAACAAGAAACCTTTTTAAGATGATTTAGTACAGCAAATCCATTTAGACAAGAAAATGATCTACTAAAGCGGAAAAAAAAAAAAAAAAAAACGCTTTTTGCAGGAAAAGGGTGAAAAAAAGGAATGTAATGGAACAAATAAAGGCAAATCTTAATAAATTACTTAATTTGCAAATTTCATCCAAGTGTTATTTACAATTTACTTTCAAAATTCTTCTCCGAAGTCATGGGACATCAATAATTTATTTGTGTGTCTACAGAAAATATTACCAACTGTTAAAATCATTTTAGCTGCATTTAACGTATTCTGATTTATAGTACTCCCCAGAAATATTTCTATTTCATTTATTTTTGTTTTTCTAATAAAAACAACTTTTTTATGCAGGAATTATGACAATTGTTTTTTCTACAAAAATCACAATGAAATTCCTTTTCTGTTGTAAATTTAAATAAACGGTCAAGTGCGAGTGTTGCTTGCGCTCAGAAGGTTCCATATAATAAATATATGAATTATTAACTGTATTATATTATTTAAAAAAATCATTGCTAAACGAATAATAAGACTTTGAAAAAACTATACAATGTAGGGTTGGGTATATATATACTAGAAAAGTATAAATGTCTATACAATAAAATTTCAAAGAGATATGACGCCTAAATGATATCAAATATTCCTATTCTGTATAACTCTTTTTTTTTTATCCCATCCTAATCAGTTTTTTATAAACTTAATTTGGTACTGACAATAAAAGTAGTGCATATTTAAACTTTATTTGGCGTTTCATAAAACTAAATTTAGCATTGTAATAATCTTATGTTTTTACAGTGTGGCTAAAACAAAACCCTTGTTTAAAGTTTGAACTTGGCATTGTGCTAAGTGCGCTTCGAAAGGAAGTCGTAAAGTTGCAATGCTGTTGTTTCGTGCTGCCTTTTCTCAGATAGGTTTTTAATTAACTTTTAAAGACACAAGAGGTGTATTGAGATATCCACTTAATGTAAACTAGTCGCAAATCCCATAGCATTTATGTGATTAATTCTAATTAAATTAGTCTATTTTTAACAATTTGATGTTTATTGCTTTTGTACAGCTACTGGGTATTGCATTACACAAATATATCATTAAAAGTTTTTAACTAGGCATTAAAAGCCGATGGTACATAGAGTACACCGCCTGTGTCCTTATGTATGTCCAAACCGTCCGTGTCTTTAAGGGTTAATATCTCGGCTAATTAACGACGATTTTTTTCGAAAATCATTATCAGCTATGCTTTTACACCTCTGCTACGATAGGTATCTCCAGCACTCCTCAACACTTTTGCTGAATGCCCTTAAATCGAAATTTCTGTGTCATGGAAAAATGCGCTTTTCTCAAAAACTATGTGACCGAGGCTAAACGCTATAATTTTCCTGCTAGGTTTAAATTAACCTCTATTACCTCTAATTTTTTCATAATTTTAGTTTCAGTAGATTCAGATATAGATGAGGGGGAGCATATTTTTGCACTACATTTTCGACAGTATCTCTGAAAATATAATACCTAAAATGAAAAGAAATGTATTTTTGAGTTCAGCATTTCAAAAGCTTTCCCACAATACCCCACACTATATGCAAAGAAAAGATTTTTTTTTTCAAGTAACTTAATTAGCCCGTATACATTTTTCCTAAATATATTTGTGAATGTTTAAAAATCTGTAAATATGTGGGTCAATAGTCTTTATTACTTCACCCAAATTGAACTTTCCATGTTCCATAATTTACGAGTAAAATCGCTGTGACAGACAGACACAGGAGTGATCTTATAATGGTTCCATTTTCACTTTTTAAGTATGGAACCCTAAAAACGAACTTGATTTTCAATATTCATTCAGGCATTGTCTCTCTACCAGACAAGTATGCCGTTAGGTATGGGAAGTGTGCAAAAGTCCACTGTCGTAAACGTGAAGTGTGTACGTCAGGCACACATAATTGCTTATCTGATCCTATAAACTGAGTTAATCGCTCCTTATACATTTTTGTCACAAAATCCATTTTAAAACTGTTTGAATGTAATTTGAATCTTTAATACTTTTACCATAAAATTTCCAATTCTGCGAAAACTACACCCTGAGATATTTGAACAGTACTGCTTTCTTATGATATCTCATTACTCTGAGACTTGTAGTACAATCCTGCTAGACATTTTGTGCGGTATTTTTCTGCTTGAGCAGTCATATAATACATAATATGCTAAAATTTAATTCAATTTGGAAATGCATTACACAACTGAAAATTCCCTTTCGGCAATTTTCATCAATAAACAGAAATATACTTTAGATTTAAACAGAAATATACTTTAGATTTTTATGCAACCTGTATACGATCTATAGAATTTATACGCACTAATGCGTACAGCAATTGAAAACTCTCTCCCAGCAATGACTGTTGATAGAGAGAGTATTGTTTATTATTTTGTGTGTCCCCCTGTATATGAATGATAAATGCTATTCACACCATGTTAGGAATAACAAGCCCACTTTCCCTAACTCTCAATGCCTAATCCCTTATTATTTCATATTATAAGTGACAGTACTTTATTTTGACAGACTTTATTTATTAAAATAACTTTATTTAAATATAATATATTTCAAGTTAATCTTTTGGTTCTTGAGTTATTTATAAAGTCCTATTAGTTTCTTTTAGTTCTGTTCCTTTAAACACCGTATTTACTTTCTGTCATTTCCAATCATTCTCTTTACCAAGCATCTAATTCAAGTTCTGTTGATTGAATGACTCGGTTTGCTTTTCCTTTGCCAGATGGCGGTAGCATATTCGTTGAATGAATTAGTGGACATAATCTGCTTTAGCGAATCGCTGCTCTGCCGAACCTTCCGGAAAGGTAGTGTGTCGGCACATGTACCACTTGTTATCATATAATAGAGTCTTTCCCTTTCGTAGCTTCGTTCTGTTCCTTCCTCACATTCGAAGATTGTCATTAGTTATCAGTTGTTATGAAGTGTTTCTAACTCGCATCTTTAGAAAAATCTTATTTTACGTCTTCAATCACTAATGCTTTTAAGTGTCGCCGTCTCATTCCTTTATCATATGTTTTCTGAAGTTATTGGTCATCATCTTTAAATTATCTTTAAATCTTTTAGTGTTTGAGATGCATTTATAGAGCTGTGTAAGGAAATATTCTTCTGTTTTAAAGAGATGTATTCTTGGATTGTCTATTTGTGATAACTCCTGAAAGAATACATTTTTAGCCATAATAAGTGTTTGAATATCTGGAGATGTTGGTGCTATATTTTATGGGCCTTTTTCATGACATTGATGCTTATCGGCGACTGTAGATGTAGATGTAGACGTTCAACGATAGAATCTGATATAATTTTCCGGTGATGTTTTTTCGAGTGAATCAGGATCATTTCCCTTTTGTCTATGAAGCCTAATTAATTGAGTGCCTTTGAGTCCTGGGGTAAATATACATTAAAACAATATACATCTTTAATTAAATATGTGATATATTTTATAATAAATATTAATAGTTGACATTTAATTTATGGAAGTTGAGTTTGTTTTTATTGTTTGCTTTTGGTTTTTAATAAATATGTTTTTACTTCTAAATTGTTATTTTGTTATTTACTTTTGCTTATGCCACCACAGTTATATTTTAGTTTAAAGTTAATTGAATTACATACAAGTTGATTTGCAATAGAGCTTTAACTCTTTTATTAAAGTTATTGCTTAGATCGTGTTTGGATATGTCAGTAAACAATAAGTTAGCCACGAATAATGGCTAACAGACCATACTCTATAATAAGTATCCTGGAAAGCATCTCACAGATATATATCAATTTTAATATGTTGGAAATAGTATAACTTCAATAACATACACACCACAAACGATTTTCCCCCATAGACCATAACGTAACGAAATAGTTTGGAAATTCTTTTGAGTGTCTCTGTAAATGAACAATGAATGCTAGTCATACTATATTCTATAATAAGCATCTTGTATTGCACATCAGCGATATGTATAATTTTCAATGTGTTTGAAAATATGAAACATTATTCGAAACTATCGCAAACGATTTTTCCCAATAGGTCGTAATGTAACAGAATTCTTTCGAATGTCTCTGTAAAGGAACTATAACTGATACACACTTTATTTTCAATATCGAACATGCAATAGTGAATATCAATAACATATATAAAATTCATTGCAATCCGACGGCTTAGATGTATTATAATCCCGCATCCGCCATCTTGAATTTTTTTTCTTGCCTGAAAACTCCTTTTTCGCCAAGTAGTAAATGTCGCCAATGGTTAAATATTGTTCATAGATTTAATATAATATTGAAAAAACTGGAATATAATAATTATAACTATTAATTAAAAAAATATTTTTAATTCACGCCAAGAAAAAAATTCAAGATGGCGGATGCGGGACAACTGTTCCAATCCGACTATATTTATGTGAGTTCGAGCACGGCCAGACAAACAGACGGCCACACAAACTGAATTCATAAATACTTTTAAGAATGTTGGAAAGTGTTACAAATGACAATTTTAACCTAAACAGCATAGAAATTTACATCAAACACACTTTTCTATGATGAATAGTAAGAAAATTACAAGAATTCCAGAAAATGATGTCATTTTGATTTACAGCTGCCATCTTGAATTCTTATGACTTTACACGATGCCTCTGCTTCTTATACGCATTGTAATGTACAGTCGGGGGAAAAAAAAGTAAACACCCCCTACCAACTCCTCAACAAATTATCGTAGAAGAAAGTTACTGGTACCGAGCGATTGGAAATTAAGTCTACTTTTAAATGATGTATATAAAATTTCCTTAGGGGGCCATCTACATATTAAAACGAATCCAAACTTCATTTTTTTTCAATGATAATACCCAATTTTAACGAGCTATTTCAAATCTTCGGTTCAAACTATGCCTAGACACTGATTTTCAAGTCATTTGAATACTAAGTTTTTTAATTATAAACATTCAAAATTGAGTGCTTTTAATGTTAAATTACATTTTCATATTTTAATTTATATCTCCAGAAATTATGCTCCTAATGTGCTAATTTTTTGTGTAGCAATAATACTAATATACCCAAACATAAAGACGCTGAATTTGCAATTTTTATAATTTTGTGATATCAATTATGAATTATTAAATTAATATTAAAAAAATTATGAATTGCAATCTACAATTTTTTTGATGGATTTAAATTTATTAAGTCCTGCTTTATGGAAATCCAAAATTTCACATTTTTCTTCCAAATAGTTTTCAAATTACGCTTAAAAAATTGCAAAATGATGGTTTAAGGGGCCGTCTACAATAGAAGTGACTAGATAATTGAAATTTCTTCTACTGTCCTGTAATCTAGCAGGCTTCATTGACTTCTTAAGGTGCCTTGATCAAGATGGGAGCTCTCTCGGTTAACAATTGAGTTCCGAACTTCCATTTGGATACAGCCCTTAAAATTCGCTCGTTTTAAAATAATTAATTTCTCAGAAACTTATGGTACAAAACGAATTGCATAAAAATTTGTTTTTAGACTATTTGAAAGGTGTAGAATTCATTTATGCTGTGAGAATTGTGTACTGCTATTGAAAAAAAACAAAGTTATGGCTCATTTTAATATGTAAATGGCCCCCTAAGCAAATTTTATATACATCATTTAAAAGTAACCTTTATTTCCAATCAACTTTCCAGTAACTTTCTTCTACGATAATTTGTTGAGGAATTAGTAGGAGGTGTTTACTTTTTTTTTTTCCACGACTGTACATACTGACCAATTGGTATATTCTTATCATGATTAGCAGTTTTTTCATGCATAGCACCTGGACTGTATGTAAATCTTGCAAATAAGAAAAAAAAATGTTGCAGTTCAATAAACAAATTAAATTACAAATAGTTAAACAATGAAAAACAAAATACAGTGCAGCATCGATTAACTGGATTGTAAAATTAATCAGATTGATCAAGGACCATAAGTTTTTTTTTTTTTTTTCCATCTTCTCCAAAATTTTTGAAGTGAAACTTCTTTAGTCTTGGTAGGGTAAATTTGGCTGAATGTCACGAGAGTTAACTGTTAAATAACCATTTTCTAATGCTGAAATAATAAAATCGCCAACAAATGAAAAGAAAGCAATGCATAAAATCAATTGTTTCTAGAACCTAAGATGTTTCACTTCTAATGCCTGAGAGTCCCACACATATTTTTTTTTTTTCCACAAAAATCCCTCTTTATCTTCAGATTCTGTGAAGGTGGTCGAAAAATTGCTTATTTTGTCCCCTCATGTCCTCGGAAAGACGGACACCCCCCCCCCCTTCCCTCTTTCTGCTCTCGTTTGTTCGTATAGTGTATGTGAATATACATGTAATAATTTTTATGTGTACTTCTATATATAACTTTGTATCAATTTTGTTGAAAATCAAATTTTAAAAAAGTTAAAAAAATAACTTTTCTTAACACATTTGTAATATGCTAAAATGTGCACTACTACAATTTCCAATCCTAAGCCTGGAAAAAGTGAACGGAAATTACCTTAAAAACATTGCCATAGCCATTTTTAAGTTTTTCAATTATCCATATTTTTCCTTAACTGGATTGGCCTCGGTCCCGACTGGTACAGATAATTGGCACTCTACTGTAAAAGCTTTTTACTTGGATAGGTTGCTTTTTGTTTTTCAGTTGGTTTACTTTTTTTATATTTGATGATCATCTTCTGGTTTTACTTAAATATGAACTTATGTCTTTAGTATTTAACAGAAATTTTATTATGAATTATTCTTATCTATATTAAAATGCAATAGTGTCTAAATTTATTATCTTTTTACTGTTGAATATAAATAAATATTATTTCCTTATACTTTACACCAGAAAAAAAAAAAAAAGTCAAATATATTATTGTTTAGAGTGCTAAAGTAAATGTAAAAAAAATAATGAAATTCTATTTATGTGGTTAAAAAAGTATTGTAATCATTCTATAATGTGTAACTTTTCAAATTTCTGTCATTGCAGCAAAATATTAATTGTGTAACAAAATATAATCTTATACCAAAGGCATAGCCAAGATTTTAGCCTGAGTGGGAATTTGAACAATGATTATTTATAAAAAATACAAAACCATTTTATGTTTGAATGAAAACAAGATTTTATGAATTCATTTTAAAAAACTATTATAGCATCCAGCTGTTTTAAAACAGCAAAACAAGAGCTTCTTCTTTCAGTATAAAAAGAAAAAATGAGTAGATGAAAAACAACAGGAATAACAACACATGTACTATTTAATTGGAATAAGTTAGCTTGTGAATTACATATTTCTACACTAATTTACTATGGTAGCAGCCAGAAATAAAAAGTAATAGAATGTAGCTTTTCATTAAATAAAGTGTTTTTTTCACCACCTGCACCATTTTAGCTACTTTCTTTCCTTGCAACATAATGAATGCTTCAAGGTCATAAGTTAATTTATCTTGGTTGAAGTATACTTGGGTTACTTCTGTTATTTTCCACTCCCTTATTTTTAAATTTTGCTTTGAAGAAACCAGGCATTCATAAGTGTAGTTAATGTTGTTTTTTTCTTTGTCATTTTCATTTTTCACTGAAGAAAGGCTTTCTTTTATCAAGCTTTGAAACATCTGCATGTTATACCCCCCCCCCCCCCCATTTGTCTACATTTCTTTACATTGACTTTTACAAAATCTTATTCATCATTGTCTGTTTAGTATTCATCTTATCAGTGTTATTGATGTTCTAAGAGGAGTCTTTCTTCACATCAGTGTGTTAATTTGATGTTTTCTGCCTCCATTCCATTTCGAAAAGAGGCAAGATTTTTATTTCATTACTGTCATTTAAAAAAATAATAATTACTGTAATTTTGATTTTTGGTCATCATCATTTAATCATTTAGTAAAACTTTCTCCCCACATTTGATTGAGTGAAAATATATAAAATGTTAAAATGCTGTTTAAAACTTATTTACAGGTGTGCTCCCGAGAGCTTAAAATCGAGGCAGTTTTCCCATGCCAGTGATACTTGGATGTTTGGGGTGACACTCTGGGAAATGTTTACATTTGGAGAGGAACCATGGGCAGCCTACTCAGGGGCACAGGTGAGGCTTCAAGGTTTCTTTAAATTGTTTTACATCTAAAAATCTTCTTAACAATTAATGAAGTAATAGTGCTATTTGATATTTTGATTCCATGGGGATACCCCCACTATTTCAAAGGAAGAGCAGCGATCCAGCATTCCAGCACCCCTTCCCCCATTCAGTTTGCTTCACTTACAGCAACAGTCAGACTGTTTATGTTTGTGTGAGGCACTTTTGCAGAAATATTGTCAAACATTTCTATATTTTTGCCAACTGATTGACTACTCTGGCTGAATTTCAATAAGTATCAGTATGTTTACAGTACTTAATGGAGATTATTTTGCCGCTTTGATCAAGTCATTAGGTTACTGAGTTGTGAAAGGAGACCGTTTTTATTTTCTGTTTCCTTCTGGTGCAAAATTTTGATGAATTTCCATCATTTTTGTTTTAGATCGAAAATGTGTGCCTACTATTTTTAGTTATTTTTGTGTTTTAAAATTGTAGATTAAGCTTGAAAAACTGGAATGAAAAAATAAGTAATTTTGACATCTTCTTCCATTGAAGAAGATAAGAAATAAGAGTGATCTAATTTTTCTATTCCAGGGTTAATGATTTTATTTGCAGAAGTTAATGATTTTCAAATAGCGTAATTTCATGTTGACAAGCATAGATTTCTAATTAAATGTTATGATTTTTTTTCATGTGTTACTTTTTACATGCGTTTTGGATGTTCAGGTTTATATAATAAAATTACATTTTATTATAATTTTTTTCAACAGTACCCAATTTTGCTCCACCTTTGGTCAGAATCTGAAATATGAATGTTTTCATGAAATTTTATTAGATAGACCATTGTTGTTGATATTTTCCAGATTGAAGTTAAGGTAGAATGGCTAAGGAATTTTAGCACCTTGCTTGATACATTTTGTGCTGAAGGGTAGATTTATATAACCTTTAGGGTCCTGATTTGCCCCACTCTCCTCTATTGAAAGTCTAATGATAAAATATGTAAGTAATCTCATTCTCAGTTTTAAAAAGTGACATCTGTAATTTAAAAAAGAAAGCAACAAAAATTATTCTATTTTTGAAAAAAAAAAAAGTCTATTATGAAAAATTTCAGCATGTTTATGTTGCCAAAAATATTGATGAAAATCATTTTTACCATCTGTATGCTTTTATCTAAAAGCTTTCCTACATTTTTATAAAAATGCTTGTAGCATTGATGTTAATTTAAATTGTTTGGGATTGGTACAAAAATACTTTTGGTATGGCTTCATCTTACATGTATCTTAAAATGAAATTGTGTTAAAAATATTTTTGTCAAAATCCAAATATAGAATAAGATTAAAATATAATAATAAGATTAATAGTTTGTAATTTTTCTAAGGATAAATGGGGATTATTCTGAACCTAAAAAATAAAAATTTAATTTAATTAGACAAAAAAGACTTTCTTTAAAAAATAATTACAAAAGTGCACCTGGACTTATCCTGCTTTCCATTTAATGATTGTATTATGACATCATAAATCAAACTTTATACAATAATCAATTTATATTGCACAGAGACTGAAGTAGTTTTTTTCAGTTTTTAACCTTGTAATAAATTTGTTTTACTATACTTTTTGTTCTTATTATTATATCTTATTATTTTATTCTTATCATTATATATCTTATTATTTTGTATTATTATATTGCATTGTTGTAATTGTGTTTTTATTTCCTCCCAATTTTTTTTTTTTTTTTTTTTTTTTTTTTTTTTTAATAGACCATCTGAAGGTAAACACATTTAATGTATTCATATTTATTATTCAAAAAAAGTCTAAAGGTTTGATATTAATTACGTTTAATATCCTAGTTTAAATGTCTTCTTATTACTTAACAGCAATTTTTATATCATTATTGCATTAAATACTCTGTCAATGGAATGAAAATATTTTTCTTATCCTTCCAATAGCTCTTTGTGGGTAAGTAGCTGTGTTATTTAATATTATTTTCATTCATTGTTATTTGCAGATATTGCAAAAAATTGACCAAGAAGGTGAAAGACTGAAACGACCCGAGGCTTGTCCTACCGATATTTACCAACTAATGCTTCAATGTTGGGCCCACAAACCAGCTGACAGACCAACATTTCTTGCCCTGCAAGATTTTTTGTGTGAAGTATGGCTTTCCTTTCCCAATTTTATGCTACTTCTATAAGATGATAATTTAGTCACCTCTTGAATTTATGATGCACAATAATACTCTTACATAGGAAAATATAAGAAGACTAACAAAACTTGCGGATTTGCTCACTTAAATAGTTAAAATATGCTAAGTGATATTTGTGTGCTTATTTTTATTAGAAGAAATTATACTGCTACAGATAATTCAAAGATTACTAATTGAGCCACAGTTTGACTAAACTTCATTATTACACACTTACTTAAGGAGACAGGCATGAAAGAGTTCCTCCTAAAGGAGAAATTCCACCTTTTGAAAAGCAAATTTGGACATTCTCTGGATTGATACAAAAATGCAAAGAAAATATTAAAAGCATATGGGGGTGGGGGGGGGGTGGTGACTAGAAAACTTAATAATTAGACATTTTGTCTACTCAAATCCGTTGAATTTGTTTCTGAATTGTTGTACTATCATATCAAAGGCAAGCTTTTATTATAAGCAACTGAAAGTCATGTAAAATAATTTCTTTAATTAGGGAAAGGAAGTTTCCATAAGATTCTTTTTGGAATAGAATATTTTATTATTTTATGAATTAGTCACTTCTGGGTAATTTCAGTAATGCATTTTTAGAAATGTATTTCTGGAGTAAAGATCAATTTGGCGTGCACAGGGGATCTATTCCAAAAAAAATTGAGTTCTATAACAGACCCTTCATAACATTTCTCATTTTAAAACAGTACCCTTCACAAAATTTATCATTTCAAAACAGAACCCTTCATAAAATATTTCAATTCAAAACAAGACCCTTCACAAAACTTTTCACCTTAAAGGACCCTTCACAAAATTCTTTGTCTTAAAAATAGGCCTTTCGCAAAAATTTTCCAGCTCTAAACTAAACTTTTCATAAATTTAATCATTTAAGACTGAAATCTGCCTGTCACTTTTACATATATAAAGAAAAAATACATATTTTACATACACATATCTTCTTAAAAACATATAATAAAACCTGAATATAACAATCATTTCAAATTCCCAAAATTTGGGCTAGATTTTTCACAAATGTTAAAAAGCTGTTCACAATTTCACAAAAACAGGACCCTAAGAGAAAAGTCTGGACAGCCCCTGGGCGTGCATATATTTAGCATAGAGATTTTTTTTTTTTTTAAAGTAAAGTCTTAAACAGTCAAATCATTCAAAATAATACATTTATTTTGAAAAATTAATCTCTGTACTTCACATAAGTTCATTGGATTTTCACAACATTTGGATGGATTTATACTTTTAGCAAATTGTTTCCAATTTTCTTTTTTGATTTAATGAATTTATACATTGTTATTTATTTATTGTCTTTTAATACTTTCTAAGTTACAAAAAGAAAATAACAATCATATTTACAGTTATAATTCATTTTATTATATGAATAACTGTTAAAATGTGTCTAAATTATATGAGTTTGGCCTTATTATAAAGATGGAAAAAGATTTTCCACTTCCATGCCTGGGAGAAGAACAATAAATGATAATTTAGAATGTATTTTGAAGCTTTTATGCTCATTTCAGTTTTTGTTTGAAGTTTTAAATGTTTTAGAAACTGTTCTTAGCAAGCATTTACATCTTAAAAGTAACCATTACGCCATATTCCAAGCTTCTACTTTAACAGTCTACCACTCCCTGGTAGTACTGACACCAATATAAAATATAGCCTATGTTGGAGCAGGCACTGTCACCATCAATTTGCCAACATTGCTTTTGAAATTGGTTTGGTATTTCCTGAGATTCCATAGAAATCGTAATTTAGAAAGGTTTTAGAATGTTTTTTGCTCATTTTACCCTTTTCAACTTCAAATCTTTTAGAAACTGTTCTTAGAAACCATTTACATCTTATAAGTATCTACCATGCCAAATTTCAAGTTTCTATCTTTAACAATTCCATAGAAATCGTAAATTAGAATGTTTTTAGAACCTTTTCATGTATTTTCACCCTTTTTAAATTTTGAATTTTTTAGAAACTGTTCTTAAAGAGGATTTACATCTTATAAGTTACTACCGTGCAAAATTTCAAGTTTCTAGGCCCTTTTCAGTATCACAAAAATTGCATTTTTAGGAAAAATTTTTGCTCTTCCCCCACCCCCCACCCCCTGGGGCACCAACATAAAATATAGCCTATGTTGGAACAGGGACTGTCACCGTCAATTTGCTACCATTACTTTTGAAATCGGTTTGGTAGTTCCAGAGATTACCCCCCCACAAACAAATGTTACTTCTTTATAATATTAGTATAGATTAAAGAGGGTTTTGGATATCAATTATATAATATCAATAATCTTCATAATCATTGTTTCCTTTACTTTAAAATTTGATGAAAAAGAATTTATCAGATAGAAACAAATTTATACTCATGAAATTTGCCTCTTTTTAAAATCTTTATTTTTGTATTGTGTATGTGGGGAGAATTTAAATGGTTAATTATTTAGTAACTGTTACATCAAAGTAACAAATAAAACAACTCTAGCAAAATAATAATTAATTAGGGCAAAATTTTTTTGAACTTAATAATTAAAAAAAGTTTAAACTGTGTATTGGGAGCGTTAAGTAAAGAATGGGAAATAGACAATATATTTAATTATAATTTTTAATAATAGAAAATTTACTTATCGTTTTTGCAAAGTAACAAATAAGAATAAAGAAGTGAACCCATACAATTCTGGTCACACAATTCCACAATGCAATCTTTGAAGTTTTTTGCTGATACTTTTTTCATTAATTTTTAATTCACAGCAGTTTTTTTCAAGCAACATGTTTTAATGAAGGTTCAGAGTACTATTTCAAAAAGCTGTTTAAAACTTGTTGTATTATACACTCATTGTTTTGTGTTTTGTATGTACAGTGTAAAAGGGAAGTTGACATCAGAAATAAAATATATATGAGTGGACCCATGCAAAAGCTTCGCACTTCAGTCTAATATTTTTTAGCAGTATCTAATATTTTATTAAATGCAGGTTTAAACTTTAAAAGAAAAATTAAGGATAAAAATATTTGCAAAGAACATTAGTCCAGCCAGAATATAATCTCGTTAATAAAAAATGATTGAACATAGCAAAATGCTTGTGCAAGAAAAAAAATTAAGAGTCATATTTTAACTACATTAAAGAAATGTTTTGGAAAAACACTGAACAAAGAAAAATAAATGGAACTCATATAAAATACAATATAATATAACAAAGCATAGTTTTTAGTCTACATGATGAAAAAACCATTGCTTTGATAGATCGGTGATATCTATTCTTCTAAACATTTCAATTTCGCTTTTTAAGCGTAAATATAAAATAAAACCATGTAACACACTTTATCTTTTTTGTACTACTTATTTTTTTTTTAAATCATTGCTGAGTGTGATATAATGTGGTATTTTATTTTAGTAGCAACATTGAAAACCTTTATTTCATTTATGGAAACAATACTAATACTGCAATTTTTAACCAAAAACGTGTTTTAACTGAAAGTGAGTGTACTATGTCAGAAGCTGGTTCAAAAACCTTTCAAATGATACCTTGCCTTAGGCATTGTCCTGTGTTTTGTAAATGCATAGAAAAAGGTAAGTTGGCAATAGAAATAATATATATGATATTCAAACACTAATTTAAAAGAAATTTCTATGCATGCAAGAGTGGAAGAACCAGCAAAGATTTCTAAAAGAGGAGAGAGTCAGAAGGCAGATCATTCATTTATTGTTGCTTAAAAGTAAAAAATAGGGCAGACTTTATTTAAAAAATAAAGGAGTTTTAGAGATTTAAACCATGTGCTGGGAAAGAAAAGGGAGTATGAGAAATTTTGAAAGGGGAGGTGGGAGGGGAAAGTTAATATTATTGATTATTTATTTATTAGTAGTTCAAAGTAATAAATAAAAGAACTAGACAAACAACAAACCCGTTGATTAAAAATCTTTTTAAAACTTAAGAATTAAAAACATTTTCAACTTTTTATGCTGGGGGGAGGGGGGGGGGATAAAATCAGGGAAATTTCAAGGGGTAGGGTTTCAAGTGAAAATTTGCCAAAATGTAGAAAGTTGACATTTCTTACCATACCATCCTGCAGAATGAATTGATTTCTCACATCTCAAATAAATAAAATAAAAATTCTTAAACTGAAAATGTTTTTACAAAAAATTTTGCCATTCTGTGACAGTGTCACCATGTCGCTACAATTCTGCCATGGAGAGGGGGGGGGGGGGTCTTATGTATGTGTGCATCTAAACAAATGTTGGATCTTATATTTTAAATATGCCCATAAAAACCAATAATCACAAATGAGGTATCAACTTATTTGTTTTAACAACCCTAACTGACAGAAGCTGTGAAAACATCTTGGAAAATAAATAAATAAAATAAGACTGTGAAAAACCCAATGCCTATTTTCATAAGTAATGCTGCATAGCTGCCAACAGACCAATATCTTCGCATATAAACATGTTTCAAACAAAAAAAAAAAAATATTTAATAAATTGTCCAAAAAAAAAAAAAAAAATAAAAAAATAATAATAAATTGTCCAAAAAAAAAAAAATAATTAATAAATTGTATCTTGTTTCTTTGCCGTCCTTATTTAAATCCATTTACTAAGTAAAATTTCTTGTTTAAAAGATATTTATTTGACTTCGGTAAAATTGGCACAATATTCTGTGAAATATTGATATGTTGGAAGATGATACAGGCTGTGAAACTTTTTGAAAATTTCAAAATGGTAATTATTAGAATACCTAAAATAATGGCTATGGAAAGGTATTTAATTTGTTCCAAACTAGTTTTTACCAATTGGTTATCGTCTGATGTCTTAATACTGTGTTACATTTCTTCTTCCCTAAATATCTGCACTAATGGCCATAGAAGATCAAATTTGATAAGTTACATCATAACTTTTAAAACTGTTGAATTGATCTTTCATAAATAAGTTTTTCTTTTTCAGATATGTAATATTTTTTCCTATTATTCTCAGATTTGAATTTTATGGTATTTATAAATAAATCTTGATTAATTTCTTTATTAATTACTTTAATTAAACTGGGTAGAAGTGCTAGTCTCTTATTGATTATAATTTCTTCCTTACAAAATTCCTTTTTGTAAAAATAGATCATTATCAAATGCTGCATGTCACATGTGCCCTTTAAAATTAAACTTTGAATTTAAACATTCATGAACAAATTTGTTTTGTACTTATGCCTGTTATTTGTAAGTTCTTCCCGAATAATCATGTCTTTTCTGTTTTTTACTAGGCTCGACCTATGACCTTAACAAGCTCTCAGGCATTTGATGAACCAGACAAGCTTAAAATTGTTGTGGGTGATGTAATAGAAGTCATTGAGGGCAGGTGAGATAGCTGTGAAGTCGCATTAGTTTACACTGTTATAGTAACATAAAACATTGTTTTGTGTATTTGTGAACTGTTTTTATTTTTGTCTCTTTATTGTATTTTATATTTCTTACTTTTTATCAGTAAATTAAGATTTAAGTTTTTAATCTTAAATATGTTTTTAATCTTAGTGTTGTGTGTTTCCTTAAATGCTGTAATAAGTATCCCTATCCCATGTTAAAAAAATATCTGTTAAATGCCATGATATTCCTACCATTCTCTGTATAGAGTATAGAGTACAAAAGAATGTGGATTGATTGATTGACTAAAATTCTCATTATTACAAAATTTTACATTTATAATTATTTTAAATTATTGAATTAAGTGTGACTTATTTTTTATTTTCTTTGCTATCGCTATGCTATCAGGTTCTTTAACAAATTGACTTTGGAAAATAATTTCTATTCAAGTAAAGTTTAAGCATTTGTTCTACAGCTATTGTAACTTCGTATGCAAAAAAGGCTTGGGGATGGTGAAAAATTATAGTAATATGATTTATAAAGTCTACATTATTTTAAAGTTCACATATTTAATTTATATTTTTATGTACAGTTAAAAAGTAAATAAATAAATAAAAAGCCATTTATATACCATTTCCGGATACATTTTAATCACCAAATTGTCCCAACAGAAACAGAAATAGCCTTTTGACAAAAAATTATCTCTGCCTTCAATTTATGTTTAAAAATAACTTTATAGGGTGGTCGGCATACTAAAACTGTACAAAACTCTGAAATTTCCAATACAAACACCTAATTTTGACATCATATTTGGATTTTTTAGTAATTCAGGAGTTTTTCGGATACCAAACAGGAAGTCATTTGGTAAAATAGTATAGAAGTTATGAAGGTTTAAAGTTTCTAACCTATAATGCTAAATTCATTTATAGTCATTGCAAAACAGATTCCAATGCAAATAGTTTTTTAATCAGAACTCAAAAGCAGCATGGCTTAATGAGCTGTAATTTTGGATTTGCATATTTAAATTTTTAAGTAATCGATTTCTGTTAACTTTATAGTATACAATTCATATATATTTTTCGAAAATGTTTAAAAATTTGTTTTTAAAAATGAATTTCTGTAACAGAAATTTATTTCTAGAAGTTTCAAATATGCAAATCCAAAATTAAAGCTTTTCAGCCAAATAGTTTTTGAGTTATGCTTAAATACCTACCCACATGTTGCAGTTATTTTGCAACACTTACAAATTAATTTAACAGTAGGAGTTCCCAAACTTTAAACCTTCATAATTTCTAAACTACTTGACTTAATGATTTCGTGTTTGGCAATCTAAAATTACTAAGCTAAATATGGTGTCAAAATTAGGTGTTCGTATTGAAAATGTTAGAGTTTGGTACAATTTCAGTACATGACTCCTAAGTATATCTTTTTAAAATAAATTGAATAAAAGCTATAATTTACAGTCAAATGGCTCTTTCTCTCCCCCCCCCCCCTTCTTTGGCTGTGCATTAAAAATATGATAGCTGAATTATCTATAACATATTGTACAATTTAAATTGTATTTCAGATTTATACTGTATTATGATAGTTAGTGTGGTTACTAGGATTTTATTTAAAAGTGAGAAGTGGGGAAAAAATAAAATCCTTTGAAATATTATTGTTTAAGTTTAAATAATAGTAGACAAGTGTTGATTATTTGTAAGGGTTTGTTGCCATGAGTTTACCTTTAGAAGGTGGGTGGTTGAAATACTGATTGGAACATACCCTTTCTTAAAAGACAAGAATGGTCAAAATATCTATGTTTTCCCCACAATTATTGTTCACCTGTGCTGTGGTGCAAGAGAGACACCAAAATCAATAGTCATTAAAAATAATCTTGTTTCAAAAGCTAGGTGGTATAAAGCTAACCATTGTTTAACCCAGAGATGCTTTTAGTTGAAATGCAACAGAAGGGGGAAGTAGACCTCCCCAATTTACCATCTTTTTAAGCATAAAAATGATTACAACATTGCTCATGCTTCTCAGTGAAACCTGGGAATCAGTGAAACTTCCAAAACTGCCACCAAAACCTGGGGAAATGATCAACTATTTTAGGAAATTCAAACAGTCACTGCTATTTGCATGTGTTGCAATCATGGTATTATAAAATTACTCTAAGACCTAAGAACCAATTATTCAAACACAAAAAAAAAAAAAAAAAAAATTAAGAAATATGGAAATTTGAAAAAAAAAAATGAAATTGTAAGTAGTAGATTTGGAGAATAAAGACTATTTTTTTTTTTTTTTTTGTAAGATAATCATCAATAGACATTTTGCTTGATGAGAACCCATTGTCCCATTTGTTAAGGATTTTATTAATTCTTAAATGGTAATTTTTTTTGTCAAAGGATTTGTTTGATTTTTTTTTTTTAGTAAGTAATTCTATTATCTATTATAAATAATAAAATAATGCAACAGTAAAGTTACTAAAATTTTTCATTTTTGAGATGTGTATATGTGTTTTTATCATTCATCACATTTTTGGATAAACACTTGCGTTTGAAGACAGTTTCTAATTTTATACAACTACGGAAAATTAAATATTGTTTTTTATGTATGACTTTACTTTTGAGATTACCTTTTTCAGGGGAAGGTGTCATGTTACAAGTTTTTAAAATGTTGTAAATTATTGATCTTAAAAGTAACTGATTTTTATTATTATTATTTTTTTTTAATATGAACCTTGTTAAAACTACTTAGTGATTGCTGCTGCAGCAGGAGGAGGAGGAGGAGAAGAAAATAATATTAATTTGAGGATGAAGAAATCACCAATTGGCAATATCAGAATCTTTTTTTTGTTCTTTTATTTGATTTTTACTCTTCTTTATTAAAAATCTCTTTGTATTCAGTCACTCAGGATCGAGACATTTATGAAATGATTAATCTGAATGAAGTGTCCTTTTGCGTTTTAATAAGCACCATTACACAAAGAAATCTTTATTGTTGTTTTCAGATGATAATTATATGTACATCCATTTAAGCTTTTGTTTTACGATGCAGGCAAGAATTTTATTGGTGGAAGGGTCAGAACCAAAGGACGTTTCAGATTGGTTTATTTCCTCGTCTGATTGCAGATCGCCATAAGCCTATCACTGGAGAAGACATCAGCAAGCCCTTAAGAAACAGTTTCATTCATACAGGTCATGGTGACATTTCAGGCCAGTCTTGGGGCAATCCAGGACATATTGACGAGTAAGAATTTTTAAAATTATAATAATGGGAGTTTGGCTCTCTTTGTAGATATATATTTTTTGCAGTTCAAGCATTTGCGACTCTTTTTTTCTTCAGTGCTGTCTATATTTTATCAACCATTATCTCTTTATATCTAAGTAATAATTATAGATTCATGATACTTAAATTTAGACCCATTCTACTACTCATTAGACTACATGCAGGATATCTTAAGAACATTGAAACGCCCTTTAATTTTTAAGCTATTGAAGATATGTATGTAATACAAATTGCAAAAGGGAAATTTTTATGCAACCCCTCCTAGACAAAATTTTGGAATTTGATTTTTTAAATTTTTTTATTCCAACAAGATATATACAAAAACATTCATGCCTATGTCTTTAAAATTAACTGAATTATAGAAAAAGCTGACTTATACCACTTTTTCTTACCTCAAAAGGGCTATTTTATCAATAAAAATAAAGACCATTCAGAAATTGACGATGACATTCTCTAGATCAAGTATTACGCAGGCAGAAATCATTTAAAGATGGAAACAAATGTTGTTTGAAATCCTAGAACAGGGATGGCAAACCTATGGCACACTGCAGATTAGTTTTGGCACGGCTTAGGTTCAGCTTCTATATCAAAATATAGTAGAATTTAACAAAATGCTTTAATTAATCTAGATGTTGTCCTTGTTTATCTGAATTTGATTGGTTCAGTTTGTCATTTTCATCCAGATTAAAGAAACTGAAATATAACTTTATGTATCCCATTCTAGCTCAATATTGGTTCACAAAACTTTATGAAAAAGAAAAAATTAGGAGATTATCGCAAAAGAAAGATTAAAAGGCATTTTAAGCAAAAATTATGCCGATGATAAAATTATTACAACTTGGAATTCAATTCCAGAAACTAAAAGCTATAGATTCTGGCGCTTGCTATTTTGACAATTTTTTCTGCAAGACATTGTTTTCGGAAATAAATAATATGAAAATATTAAGTAAAAACATCTTTTTAAATGAGTCCAATTCAACTTGCATTCTTTTAAAAATAACAAATTAGGAAACTGATATAAATTATTTGGCATCTAAGATGAAACATCAGAAATAATATTTTAAAAATAAATTTCTAAAGTATAACATCAAATATTAAACAGATTTTTTTTTTAATACTAAAAACAAAATTGTAAGTAATTTTGATTTATTATTATTTGATCCATTAAAACTTTTTATTGTTGGCACGTAATGATCACGAAACATATATTTTTCGGGAAATTTGGCACGTGGATGTAAAAAAGTTCGCCATCCCTGTCCTAGAAACATATTTAACTGTCCAGTGAGTGAAAATTTTACAACAGTGAGAGTTCTTAAAATTCTCAAATATAGTACTCAAACTGTCTGAAGGTCACTGTTATTCCTCAATTGAATTTTTACTTTTGGATTAAAACCTGTTTATCTGATTTCCAATACATTTTTGTGCATCTTAGATAAATTTGCTTTGCAACAGACACTGTATCAAGTAGGTATATTAAATAATTATTTCACATCTTAAAGTTTTATTGCTGTAATAATGTAACTGATATGTGTTACTCTGAGTTATTAGTTTGTTTTACATAAACATACATTTTTGTTTGTAAGCAAACGGAAAATATTTAGTGGTGGTTTTTTAAATTATGGCATCAAAACTTGTAAAATTGCGAAGTATTCAGTATTTGTTTGATGACTATCTAGAAAAATCAACTGAAGATAAAAATGCTTATATTGGTAAAGATAAAGCTACAAAATGGCATAAAAAAAATATGCCAAGAGTTCAAAAACGAAAAAATTATACATTGAGATAGTACTTTTTAACATAAAAAATTTGCGAAAAATATAAGAGGTGAAATTAGATTATTATTATTATTTTTTTTAAATAATAGTCTTTTCTGAAAATAATAATTTCTTATTACATTAAATCATGCTTGATATTTTTTTATGAAACAATCTTATTAATAAATAGTATTTAAAATAGTACTTCTTTAAATCTATATTTTTAGATTTGTTTTTCTGCTTTTAAATATTATTAAAATTTAATTTTCTACATTGATATGTATAATTGCTTTTATAACTTACCCTTTTTATTACTGTTTTGAAATATTGTGCATTTGTAACAGCATAACTAAACAAAACACATGTGTTATAAAGTATGATACATGCCTGCTTGTGGGAAAAAGTGCACCCACTGAATTGTTAAAAAATGACATTTTTAAAGTGTTTTCTTACAAAGCTTCTCTTATAATGCCTTTGTAAATACAGTAAACTCTCTGTAAGGCAGACTCTGTGTAAGACTGAAATCTGTCTAAGTCGGGAAGATTTTCAAGTCCCTGAGAATCCATAGACATAAAGAAAATTTGTCTAAGGCGGAATATTGTCTACAGCGGAAAATTTTCTTGGTCCGGATCGATTCCGGCTTAGACAGAGTTTAATGTGTCTTGGAATTCCCGGCACTAGTACTGTTGTAAGCATTGATTGTTTTTAAATTAAATGCATATATATATTATCATTCATGTTTCCTTTTATTTGGAATGTCTCACAAAATTACATTTCTAATTTGATATGTGGTCCCCATTTACAGTGGTCAATTGGTACTTGTTACTTTTTCACCTATCATTTACTTCAAACAAATTCTCTCACCTAACATTGTGATTTAGTGGCAATAATGAACAAGCATGACATCACATTCACTGTTGTCAACTGTGGTACTGCACAGCACCTAGAAAGATATAATACAAGGAATCAACATAAATGAAGTTACTGCCGGTCAGTGTAAAATATAAGCAGGTGCAGGAGAGAAAGAAAAAACCTAGGAGGATAGAATAGGAGAAATTGACATAGATGACATCACTTGAAACCATTCCAACTGCTCTGCATCTGCTATATTTGAAATGTCACAGGGCATTCACTCACCACATCTTGAACTGAAGACTGCTGATTGCTATCAATAAAAGTCAAATATGGGTGGATGCAGAGAGGGAGAAAGAACTCATTTATCGGCTTTAAAACTTTCTACAGGGAAAGATTGATGTGTCGACTCCTTAAAATCTAACGCCCTAGCATGTCACACATGACATAAAAAAATTTCTTTTGTAGGTAAGCCATGTAACTTTTTGGAATGAAAGATAATGGTTAATTGCTTTTTTTTTATTGTTTTCTGTTGCATTTAAAAAAATATTTTTATCTATTAACAGATAAACATTGATGATGCAATGTTGAAATCTGTGACAAGCAGATATCCATTTTAAAAAAAACTGTGGTTCGATGGCTTTAAAATTACATTTGTCACTGCTCAAAAGTTTATTTACAGCTAGTAAAAAATATTAACATTTATTAAATGAGGAAAGGAACAGTTGGAATTGGAACAACAAGATAATGATTGCATATACGCATCTACATGAAAACTTTATAAATTAGCTTAAAATTAATAGGGGTTACTTGAAACTGAAGAAAGACATTATGAGTATGTGCTTACATCACAGTTATCCACTGTTAGCATTAAACCTAGAAGACAAGACAGTTGTATATGATACTGCTGTGTTTGTTTGACAGGCGACAGCTGATTGACAAGTAGGTGGATAATTATGAGAATAAAAATATTTTTTTTTAGGTAAATTGATAATAAAATGTTGAGCAGTACATTATAACCATTTTTAAACCTTTTTCCATATAACAATGTAAAATTTTCAGAGTTTGTGATTTCTATGAGCATTAATCCTCCTCACTATTCCGAGTACATATGGTCATGTAGTGTTAAGTAACACTGATTGGAAAAATGTATATTGATAGTAGGAAGCGTTTGGCAATAAAGTAAACAACTACCAGCCAATTTATTTGTCCAGTTTTAAAGGTATAGAAATGCAGTTTTTGGTAATGAACTTGTTGGAAATTTTTTCTAACTGTTCAATTTTGTCTAGTGGGGTTGTATAAAAGTTTTAAAAAAAATTGTAATTTTTTGAAAATTAAAGTAAGGATTATTTCATTAACATAATTTTCCTTTCTGTCTTATTTTGACATTTTTGCAATTTACATTGCTTATTTATATTTAACTGGTAAGAAATTACAGCATATTTTTACCTTTTTGAGATATCCTGTATAATATCTGCTTTCAGTATGTTCAATAATTTTGTTTCTTTTTTCAGAATGTATTTGCAGAATCCTATGGAACCACCTGATCTGTTAGGTTTGAAAGAAGATCCTTTACCAACTCCGAGATTACGAGATAGAAATATCAGTAAGTTTCCATTTCTCAAATTCTTTATGTATCTACTTGCTGATTGTATATAATTTGTAGATAATTTTAAGTTGTATAGTATTAACGTTAAAAAGTGTATTTTAAAGGATCATATTATATGCATTTAAATGAAAGAGTATTTGGCATTTTGTAATAGATGAACATAATGCAAGTCGCAAATTATGTTATTCAGGCTGATATAAAAATAAGTCACTTCAAACATTCACAGGTTTAATCACAATTAACATGTTACTGTACACAATTTTTTTTTTATTAATTTTTTCTAGGCATAAAGCTGTATCATTTTACTTTACTTCGGTCCAAGCTGGAATCAACATTCATTCTGAAGTTTTATCCTCGTCACGTGACGATGACAATCCAAAATCCCCCATTAGGGAGTATTTCTTTCCCCATGAAATGATTAAGTTGCAGCAGTAGCTAGTCTGTCAAGTGTTTTTACTCCCCATTCAAATATACTATCAAAATGCTTGGGACTTGCTGTTCTTGGACCTTGATATTCTCCATGAAAGATTTTGAATTTTCTGCTGATTAATGCCCTAAAAATAATTCATCTTGGATACATAGATTTGTCTCATCTTCCAGTTAAAAAATTTTGAATTCAATACTGGATCTGTTGCATTGCTGAAATGTCATTTTAGAAACTCAATTCGATTCCTAAAACTCGTGATCTCAAAGCTGGTAGACGGGAGGTGCTGGGTTTTAACCCAATCATGCCCGTCGGCCTAATCGTTCGGAGTTTTCATGGTTTTCTTTTCCATGCGCAAATACAGGTCAGGTTCCCTTAGAAAGACCTCCACGAAGGGCACTACCCCCTGGGCCTATATCCCTCGAGTTGATAGTTCACCATCAAAAATCAACCCAACACAACCCTAATACTCATGTAATCTAATGCAGATAATTAAAATTTATTATTAACTAAAAAGCCTAAAAATGATATAAAAAAATTCCTTTCATGAATAATATTATCATAACAGCCATTTAGAGATTGGTCATGCTACTGATTGTTGTAACATTAGCAGCAATTGACAGGGCATTTTAAGGGTTTTATGCAAAATGTTTAATGGGTGACATAAAGTACAATCACAGAGGGTGTTATTTAATGTCATTAATGTGTTGCACAATAACAATTTGAATTAATTAACAATTTGTTAATTTGAATTAATTGAGGTGTAATTGTTATAAATAATTTATGTTCTTCTTTATTTTTGATTTGTATGTTGATAAATCTAAAAAGTGCAAACATTTAAAGTTAATTTTTTTCTCAATAATCAAGTTATAAATCTACTATTCCAATATGAATATTAGTCAGAATTAACAGGACTTTTCTAACTAGTGTATCATTGTTTCCAAAGAACTATTCTATCCCCTTTTCTAAATGCACTATGTCATTTTCGAATGAATGGCACAGAATGCTATTTTCTTAATTTGCTATATTATTATTATTTTCTAGAATAAAAAGTCTGCCACGTTCAGAAGTTCATGAACTTTAATTGCTTTAGTTTGTTTTTATATGGTCAAGAAAATTAAATACCTTATTACTGAAAGACAAAGGAAAAATATTATCAAGCAATTCTTCTGAAAATTAAAGGAACTACATTCTTGATTCCCATTCCTGCTGCACAAAAGATTTAGAATTACATATTAAATCATACAGTTCTGAGACTTTGGTAAAATAATGCCTTTGGAAACCTATGGGGTTTGGCCTCACACCCAGCTCTCTTATGAGTATCCATTTTGTCCAAGATTCCCGGGTGTAACTAGAGGTGATCCCTGAGCCATGCAGCACTACCCTTTAGATACCTAGGTTTTGCTGAGTCAATGACTAGGCTTCCAATGGTACGTGGGGGTGCAGCTAGAAGCCCTGTAGCAGCATGTGGTGATGGTGCTTATGGCTTGTTCAATATATTTCCTACCGGTCCTTTTATGGGCCATGGATGGCAGATTTAACAAACTCCAGATGGGAATAGGTAATATCTAATTTTATTAATTCATACAGTAACTATACATTGGTATTGAAGATCTTTAAATTTTGGGTTAATTTTGCACACAGTCCACTAACCTTCAGACAATTTGAAGTAGAATTGAAAACATACTCTTTCACTACGTCTGGAAAGATTTGCAAAATAGGAGATAAATGAGTTCTTTGGAGCTGCTTATCTCATTCTATTCATGATATTTGAAATATTTTATGTGTTTCCACCATGAAAAAGTTTTATAAAACTATTTTAAACTGTTTTAAGAGGGAGGTGGGGTGTCCAGATCCAGTCTAGAAAATATTTTGAAATAACTTTTTTAGAACATTTTTAGGTGGTCATAAGTAAATTAAAAATTATCAGTAATGCATTCTAAAGTTCTATGTATTGGGTTTATTTTATTTCTTGTTTATCATTCTCATTCTGATGATGTTTTTCTTTTTAAAGTGCTAAAACGCCCATCATTCCAATATAGACAAATAAACTGGAACATTGTCAAAATTCCAGGTAAAAAAATTCTAAATAAAACTATCTCTGTGTCTGTGTGTAAGCTTAATCAACTAAAAGAATAATTGTGGGTGTGTTGTGAACGTCTTTTGTCTCGTTTTGTGTAATACACTAATTTAATTTACACTGCAGTCATACAAAATAAATAATTTTCAAGCAAAAAAAAATTAAACTTTAATCTTTGAAAAATTAACATGTTATTTAATTGTTAACACTTAGAAATTAAAGAAATAATAATAATAATTATCTTGGTAAATAAAGCTTTAAATTCTGCAGTTTTCAAGGTGGTGGATTTTGTTTTAGAATTGTGTTTAATCTGTGTAACTTTATAGAAGTAACATGAAGATTTAATGAAAAGTGGAATATAACTGTTCATTTGCTTCTACTTATTATATTTGTCATTTGAATTAGTGTAGTATGTACCAGTGTTAGCAAATATTTTCAATACTACAGAAAAAAAATTACAGTACTTCCTGTATAAAATCCTTACATTCAAAACTATCTCCATTTTAATTTTTATTTCTATATGTAAAACTCACCCATCTATACTAAAAAGCAAAAGCATGTCCTTGACATCATATCAATGATGACAATAATTTGAACAATCAATTTTGCTTTTATTGGGAATTTTACTTCTAAACGTTGTAAAATTTCAATTTTTACAGCATTGAATAGAGAAAAATATATTATTTCAAATGCAACTTGTTTAAAAATTGTATCTGAATTTACACATTTTTTATGTTTCTAAAATTAATTTTCAAGAATGATTTTTTAAAAATAATTACTTCTATCTCATGCCACCGATTATGGAAGATTAACCCATTTGGATTTAAAACAATATAAGTAGTTCAGCATTAGTTTCTGGCTAATATTCCAAAATGAAATTAAAACTTCATTAAAAATTAATTAATTTAATTAAGACAAATTTAACAGCTGTGTAATCAAACTATGTGCTTAAACACTGAAATAATCAGGATTAAAAAGGCTGCTATAAATAGCAATTCCTCAGCTATTATTTCCTGGAATGTGGCTAATCTGAAAGTATTGCTTTTAATAAATATCAAAACTTTATTCAAATACATAATTGTTATTTTTTCCTTAAAAATGCTTTTTGGTGTTATTAAAGTGCAATCTAAAAAAAATGTTAAATGTAAAAAGTCAATTAAAGTTTTCAATTAAAAATTATTTTTACCTGCGTTATGTACACCAGGCAGTAGGTTCTGTTACCCTGGAATAGAGATCTGCAAGGGCCAATTTTCATTAGCGCACTCGGGCCGGGTCGGGCCTGCTCTCCACTCTGTTCAGGCCGGGCTGGGCCCAGGCCATACTTTTTTCTGAAGGCTCGGGCCGGGCCTAACTTAATTTTTCTGTACAGAGCCGGGCCTAGTTTCATTCCCAGTCTTCACAGCCCAAAATTTTCAGTCCTAGTTTTGAGCCAGCCCGTATGAAAATCATTATCTCAGTGTGGCCTGGTCCATTTAAAGGTCCGTTAAATTAGGCCTGGCCCAAAACTTTTTGCAAAAAATGCATACATTTTTGAATTACCATTATTCTACACTTAAACATTAAAATTTATTACTTTTAAAGAATAGTAGATTTCTATGCATATTAAAATATAGCTAAATTAAAATAGAGTAAAATATGTAAAAAGGAACCTGCCTATGACGGGACCCTGTTTTAAACTGAAATACGTGTTGATCCATGAAAAATTGATATACTAATAAGTAAAAAAAGAATATATAATACATTTACACTTGCTCAGAAGGGAACTTGTCTATAACGCATTTAAAAAAAAAATTTTCTTTGCAATTCCGTCGTAGAAGATTTTACTGTATAGCATTTTTCAGATTTTTAACACTTCTATACATGGAATATGTATTAACAATATTAATGATAACTGAAAGATATACATTTAAGAAATAGAGATTCATTAAAAAAATAAATATCGCAGACTGCGGCACTTCTATAAAAATGAAGATTATAAACATGAAATAAAAAGTTAAGATAAATATTTTTGGTCAGAATTCCTCGTACGAGACAAATTTTTAACCAACTTGACGTAAAAATCAATGTTTTGTAGAAATTCACTCGGGCCGGGCTGGGGCCGAACTTTTAATTTTTTTATCGGGCCAGGCCGAATTTTTTTCTCTGTGAGTCAGGCCGGGTATGGGCCTAGAAATGTCGGCTTGTGCAGACCTCTACCCTGGAAGCCCGTGTTAGATCTTCTGGTAATAATAAAAGAGAGAATTTGTCTGTCTGTCAACCATCTAGTTGTATGATGGGGAAGACCATTGAATATTTTGATTGGATGCTTCAATAGATTAAGAATTAAACATGTCATGGATACTTCAATCTTTATAATAATAGTCGTAAGTCATGTGACTGTCATCAACAGTTCTGGGTTGACCTCTTTGCTTTTTATATGCCAGGCAGCCATTTTGGTACTTAGCGCAGGTGATAAATTGCCAAATATTGTTTCATTGCCATCATTTCATCTGTATTATAATAGTGCAAATCATGTGACTGTCATAAACAATTACGCTTTTCATATGCAAGGCGGCCATTTCCAATCAATTTTTTTTTAAAAATAAAATTACATAAAAGATGCCGTGATTGCAAAGAATTTTTGGTACTTTTATACTAGCCAGGTAAAAATCTCGATAATAGCAATTTTTAACTCGCCAGTTAGCATTTATTTTTTTACATAGTAAATTAAAACAAAGCTTTTATGTTGAAATTAAATGTCATTTTATTTATTTATTTATTTATTATTATTTTTATGATGAAATAAGTAAAAGTCGTGAGTTTTAAATGTTTGTTTTAAATTAAAGTTGTGTATTTTAAATAAAATGGGTGACAGGATTAAATTTTAAATGAAATTAATGGAATAAGAAAAAATGCGGCGGGAACAATGTTTGGCGATTCATCCCCTGTGTCCGACTAACATAAATATACTGAGTTCTTGATTTCTCTATCAAAATCTTCTGATTTAGCGAAGGACTGAACAAGTAAATTAAATTATGAATAAAAGTAACATGATCCAATGCTTAGCATCATTTAAGGGAAACCAAACTGGTCACCAAAGGCAGCTAGTAGATTAAGAATTAAATATGTCAAAGATATTGCTTTTATTTATATTTAAAACTGAAGGATTTTATTTTGCTGTTTTATTTTCTTTGTCTTTTTTTATTATTATTATTGAGATGCCATTCCTTTTCCACAACCAGGGTGCCATTTATTTAATTATTAGGATGAATTTTGCTTAATTTTTCTTCTTCAAATCTCAGGTAACAAAGTCAGAGTTAATAGCTAATCAAGTACTAAACTAAAATTAAAAATTCTTATCATTAGGACCTGCATACAAATTTTTAAAAAGTTTTCCTGCTTGATTTCACATATGTGTATGTAATGTACAGTAGTTATTTTTTTATTTAGGTAATTTCTGCATGTAGAACGAATTATGTTGTAGCTGTAAAATCGTCTCCCATTTGATGCTGAACTTGCAGCACATGATAGTAGAAAAACAATAGCTTTTTGTAAGCAACCTTGTAAAAAAAAAATTCTTTATTAGTGGTTTTTTTTTTTCTGTTGTTCATTGTACCATTAGATTCTTGCTTCTAGATTATGTAAAATAGGTAGATAGAAAAAATAAAAAAAATTCTGTTGAAAAAGAAATGTTTGCATAATAGAGCAATTTCTTTTTTAATATTAGTTAGTTTCTCCTGTATAGTTTGAATTGAAGTAAGTACCTACATCAAGTAGTTGAAAACTTATATGGCTTGCTTTATTTGCTTTCTTATTTCATTGCTAAGACAAATTTGAACAGGCTGAATAAATGTTGTCTTTGTCTTTTTGAAAATGATTAAGTTTATCAGCAACCAGAGGTGCAATTTAGGGGTGCCTGGGGGGGGGGGGGGGGGCAATTGTTCTTCAAGGAATTTGATATTTCATTTTGTATCTGTTATCACAAGTCAGACTTGAGATTTTTTTCAGAAATTGCATAAAAGTTAAAATAACTTATCAGCAGAGTTATATAATATAGACGCACACGCAAATTCCGTGCACAGAAAATTTTCCGAAAAATTCGGGACTTTGCAGAAAAAAGTTACGAAAAGAAAAACGTAGGTTTTGTTTTTGTAACTTTTTTTAATACCAAAAATTAAAAATATTCTCCAATTTTATAGGCGATTTATATATTGTTTGTCCATAATTCAAAGTTTAAAGACTCGAAACATTGTTGTGACATCACAGACCCTTTTATTTCTATTTTCTGCAGACTAAAACTTGTCACCGATCAGTTTTCCGTCGGCAGCTGCAGTGACAATTTAGCCTGGCAATGGCTGTTAAATCAAATAATTTCGTAGTGTTATAAGAGTGACTGGCATTTTGTGCAAAGAGATCACAATTTTAAGGATTGGGTTGTTTCTAAATGCATTGCAATTAAATTAAAATAATTATTCTTTAATTAATATTAATTATTTTTTAATTTAAATAACAATTATTTTAAACTATGATTTTTAGTTCATATCGTCAAAATAATATAACACGTAATTTTATTAAACATTAATTTGCGGAAATTTTTTTACCTAATATTTATGTGTGCAGAAAGTTTTTGTTTTTATACAAGTCTGCTTGTCAGGTTTGATTGCAATAGAAATATTTGTTTTGAATAAATACTTTAAGCGCAGAAATTCATAACATCAATAATATTTCCAAAAACTTTGCTGTTGCAACATTCCCAAAATGAAATACATTTATCATTAATTAGTACTTTGGCTAATTAAAAATATATATGCAAGAATAAAACTGCATCCACTCCTTTTTATCTTCAAATAACAAAATCAAAAGAAAATTTTGCTTCTACCTCCAAGAAAGTTTTGAAATGGCACCCCTGTCACCAACTGGCATTAGTTCTTGTAAAAAAATTTTTGGTATAATGATATAACTTTTACTTAGTAGCAATAACTAATGCTTTAGGTTGTTCTCAAATCCAAAAGGTCAACTTTCTGTCATAAGTTTTAATTTATTTTTGTTCAAAAATGCATGAAACTAGCTGGTGGTGTTGTTCAGAAACTATGTAATTGAGCTGTTTTTTCCATTTTTTTGAAAACTCAATAGATCTTTCAGAAAATAGTGTCAAAGTAGGCGTTTTGAACCGAATTTCCGCACGAAGGAAGAAACAGCACTCAAGAGCGAGCGAAAAACGTGTTTGTCACGTGATCAAAATCGCTTATAACTCAATAGGTAATTGATTGATCAAAAAATGGAAAAACAGTTCAATTCCAAATCGCTTCCATGGCCAGGCTTTCCAATTTTATACCTTTGCGTTAAAAAATGAATTTGTAATGTGTCAGAATGTTTTGCGCTTGTTGAGCAGAGCAGTTAAGAACAGCCTTAATAATAACCTAAGTAATGCTTAAATAATAGAAATATTCTTAATAATAAAAAAAAATATTGATAGGAAGAATGTATTTCAAGTGTTTATTTTCACTAACTGGGCCTAAGGTTTTGTAATTTTGCACCTTGGTGCTATTTGATATCACATTGAACTTACACATACATTATGAAAAATGTTCAATGCTTTTCCAATCAGTGTAAATATTCTTTCTTTTAAAAGCTTTATTTATAATTTGCTCAGTTAAAGTGAAAATACAAAAGTATAAAATGGGTCATTCTATCAGAAACAGACAAAATGTCCTGCACATGACGCTTACATAAATACCTATATTTATAAACTTATAAGTTGTTAAAATATAAACTATGCATTAAAATTAACAAAAAAAAAACCTATATTTTCATATTAGCATAGTTGTTTTAATTTGAGGATACAATAACATTGTTAAAATAGCAGTAACATGTAGAAAAGCTGTTCCACACGTGATGTGGAATGATCCTTTAATAGGTTTAAAAATCTCCACATTTTAAACCCTAGACCTTAGTAAGCTGCCCTTTTTTAATAATAAATAAATAATAAAAATAGATAGATAGTAAAAATCTCCACATTTTAAATCCTAGACTTAATAATATAAGTAATCTGCCCATTTGAGGACCATTCCATGGAAAACTGACAAAATGTCCTGCATGCAACACTTACATAAATACCTATATCCATTGACTTATAAGTTTTTAAAACATAAACTATACATTAAAAATTACAAAAAACTCTAGATTTTCATATTAGCATGGTTGTTTTAATTTGAAGATATCATAACATTACTAAAACAACAGAAATATGTAGAAAAGCTGTTCCACACGTGACATGGAATGACCCCAATACATTTTAAGTTGCTTAACTTTTATGAATAAATTTGTGAGAATGCTCATTCTCTTCTTTTTTTTTTTTTTCCTGTGTTTAGATTTATTTAATATGAATTTAATTTTCAATTTTTTTCAGGACCTGGGGATCAGAATAATGCCAGGAGAAGTGTGTCAAAACAATTTGGTTACAATAAATTTGAAAATGAGCAAAATGGGGATGTAAAACTCTCTTCTACCTCAATCAAGTCTAAGTCAAAACTTAAAAAAGAAGTGACTGAAGGTATATTGATTGATTTGAATAACTCCATATCTGTCAGTTCATCTCTCCCAGTTTTTCCATCCCCTGCTCCTGCCCAAACATCATCTCCTATCCAATACTCACCATCACTTGTGGATTTATCATTAACAGATTTCAAGCAACTGTGCTGCATCGATCGGGAGAGATCGCCTGAATATGATACTGCTTCAACTTATTCAGCATCTAGTGCAACAGTCCAAGATCGTTATTACAATGTACCACCATCTGTATCTGAACAGTTTGAATCTAGTGATAGGTATTATTCAGTTCCTCCTGAAATCAGAAGTAATTATTATTCTCCTGTAGCTGAAACCAGTGGTACTAACTATTTACTTTTACCGCCGAATCCATCCAGTTCAAATTTGACTAGAATGGGGAGCTGTCCAGCCCTTACAACATCTCCAGCCATGGGTATGACTTCCAGCCAACAGGTGTTTTCAAAAAATAGTCAGGCATCTAAAAATGGGGACATGTTTAAAGATTTATTAGAAAATTTTGATGAACTTGGCCTTAGTAAACAGACTTTTCCTTCCAAATGTCAAACTGCTACCATTGGTGATAGAAGCCAAATGTTGGAGGAGCTTAAAAAGACTCTAGGCAAGCGAGAAATGCACTCAAATTTTTCCAAAAATGATGATAAGCAACCAAACATTAAAATCCCTTTGCTGCAACCTCCGCAATCTCACACGAAGCGTAAGAATCGCAGTACAGAGCAGCCCCAGTTTCCTAGTGATGTATCTACAACACCAATTAGAGTTGCGAATCCTCCGCCTATTCCAATGCTTCCTCCAAATACTGCAGAAGTGAAACCTTTTGTCATCAACAATCCAGTCACACCAAAAAGCAATCTTTTGCCTAACAATAATGTGTTTAATTTCTATCCAGCATCTGTAACTGTGCCATCCATGAATTCTGATGCATTCAGAAAAAATCTTGCAGTAATACGAAATCAAGTTTCTGGTGTTACCATGGATGAGTGTCAAGCTGCATACCAAAAACATAACGGAAATATCCAAGCTGCTGTAAGAGAATTACAGTTGATGCAACTGTGCCGCTTAGGAATTGCTCCTAAGCATCAATGTGAAAAAGCTTTAGAGGTTGTAAACTGGAATCTAGAGCTTGCTGCTTCATCGTTAGTTGATGCAATGCAAAATGGTCATTGATAAATAGATTCATTGTTTTATTTATTGAAAAATCTTGCTCGTCCAAAACAAGGTTGTAAATTTGTCTTGTACATTTGTGCAATTTCTGTAAAAGTACAAGAAGTCTTTTTAAATGATAGGACCCAATTTAATGGCATGAAAAAAGCATGTTTAATAATTTAATAGATAATATTTTACATATTCTCCCCCCCAAAGTGGTATCTAAAAAAGCTAAAAAAAAATGTTTCTTCTTTTATAGTAAATTACCAATATCTGTGTAATACAACAGATTGCATGATTTCCGTTAGTAAAAAATAGTTTTTGGGGCCATTTATCTTTTGGGTATTTTGTTTGTATGGCATTAAAAAATGGATTCAATAATGGTCAGCCTATGGATATTTCTTTATGTAACTTTTATTCAGAGTTGCCACATAACACTGAAACCTGATAAGATAATCTCCAACCCTAACGATGTTGGCATATGGTCAGGACATGCCCCTAAGCTAGAAAAATTTAAAAATTCAAATGATTTCAAAATTTCAGCCAAATGCTTGGAAAAAGTGATTTTTACATTTTAAAAATCTTTTCAGCCAAATTTTTGTTTTAAGTTAGCATAAATTTAATTATGTAATGCAATTCTGATAAATGAATATCCTTTTCATACATAAGAACAACATGGTGTTTGAGAACAAGTAACATATTCTATAACTGAAAGAAAATAGGGATTTTTTTTTTTGAAGATAATTTGAGTGGCAATTCTGACTCAAAATCATTGCGTGAAACATAGGTGCCAACCTCAAACTAATCTTCCGTAATATTTGCGTTAATTTGACCCTGGTGTAATACGTTTTGAATGAGAAATTTTTTTAAGAAATGAAATTATATATTTTCCACAAACAAACCTGGAATTCAATAAATAAGCATTCGTGAAATAAATTTTCTGGTTCGAAATGTGGTTAATCTGAGTCAAATTAATCCAGACATTACGGAAGATTAGTGGAAGGTTGGCAGCTATGGTGAAACAATTTATGCTGTATGACCATACACAAAGTGCCAGTTTTTTTGTTTGTTTTTTTTTTGGGGGGGGGGGGGCGGTTGTTGCAGATATCTAAGAACATTCAATGAAATTGTTGTTGTCAAATTTAATATAGTAAAAGAGTTTTCAGTGTTTGTTACAAAAATTATCTATATTCTTTTATTTTTTTTAAACAGGGTGAGCTTAGAATAATAGAGATATAAATTTTTCTATACTCAGGTGAATTTTTAAGTCATCTGTTAGATTTCGTTCATTTAAATTTATATTTCATTTTCAAAATAACAGAAGTTTCTCAAATGTTAGCATCACAGATCTAAAAAAAATATGGGTGATATTTAGGTAGTGATCTCAATTAAAATGAATGAATAACTGATGAACACGTTTTTTTTTCTTTTTTTAGACATTAGAAGTGAAACATTCTACTTATTTAATTTTTCATCATAAAAGTATTATAGCTAGTGCATTACTGTCAGATTGTATTAATACTTTTATCTGCTCTATATCATCTATCTTCAAATTGTGTAAGTTGTGTTTATTTTTCTTAATAATTATACACTTTCTGAGAAAACTGAACTATTTTCAATCTACAGATGATTGCTTATAGCTTTTGAATATTAATAATAGGAAAAATTTGAATGGCAATACTGCTTGTATGTAAAGCTTCTATCAGGGGTGATTCTGTTCCGAATTTCCCGAAAAATCAAGGCAGTCATTTCTTAAAATTAAAAAAAATTGGCCATAAATCTGAAAATTTGGACATAAAATACATCGTGAATTTCGACAAATGATCGCTGAAAAAGATCAATTTTGTCAATTATTCAAAGAAAAATTGCCAATTTCGTCAAAGGATCGCGGGAAAAATGCAAATTTCATCAGAGGATCGTGAATTTCGTCCAGCGATCACGAAAAAAAAAGCTAATTTTGTCAAAGAATCACAAAAAAAACACAAATTTCATAAAGGATCGCGAAAAAACAGCAATTCTTGTCAAAGAGGCATGAAAAAACCCACATAGTTAGTGTCAGGAGCGGATTTCCTCCCGCTGTGTTTCCGAAAATGCAATGTGAATTTCCGAATTTTTTTTTTTCACTCAGAATCACCCCTGGCTTCTATGAAGAAATTAAAAACACTGTTACACCACACAGCCACTAACACTGGATGCCAAGAGACTTTCATGGAAACCTTAGCTTCTGTTTATTGCTATGTTCCATAGGGCCTGATTAAGACTTTTGGGATCATGGCACAGACTTCACATGGGTCTCAATGTGTACACTATATAGTAATGGGAAATAATTTTCATGTATGTATTTATTATATAACTTTTAAATGATACACAAATAAACATTTTTAACACTAACTTTAAACATGATCTTTTTTTTTTTTTTTTAAATAACAGAGTATGACATTTATATATAATAATAAATGTATACAAGTGCAGGATACATTAATCAGAATATTGGAAGCAGAGTAAAATGTATTTTAGGTCCCAAACTTACTAAGCTTTTCAAAATGATAAGATTCAAAAGTTGCATCTTAATCGATTTATAAGTTTACGAAAGAGATGAAGGGGGAAAAAAATTGTTTTCATGATTTAATATTCATTTCTTGCTATAGTACAGCATAAAATTATACAAGTAATTAAAATCTACTGCAGCTTGTTAAAACTTCATCTATATTTTTGAGGCCTCTTAAATTTGGTATTGCTGTCTGTGTCCCATGGGCTCATGTTTTAATTTGGCCCTGCTGTTCTACAGTATTGCAGATTGTTTACTTTCTTTTATGTTAGCTGGGCGAGGTGATAAATTGCCTAATATTTTTCCCATCATAATCATTCGTGCTCCATTCATTTTATTTATAATATAAACCTTTCACTCACTTCATTTAAAATGTGTAACTTTTATCTAAAATATTTACATTCAAAATTAATATATAAAATGCATAAAGTACATGCTTTTCACCCATTTCATTTGAAATATTTCCTAAAAATTAGAAAGATTTAACAGTATAAAAAGTTATTTTATTTCAACACCAAAGCAATGTTTCTAATTTTCATATGAAAAAAAAAAAAAGAAAAGAAAAGAAATCTGTTATTGGTGAGAAATAAAAATTCTATTGGCAAAATTTGTGCCTGGCTAACATAAAAATACCGTTATTTATGGCTGTTGATGGTTATGGTTACCCATTTTGAACATTTGTATCAGTAACAATTTGTAACAGACATAATGTTCATATTTCCTGTTGTTTGTGTTTAAGTCATTAGTATTCTGACAGTGTAACATGTGAATGTGGAACACCTTGTACTACTGAAATAGGGATAATGTTAGAAAATGATCAAAATGTTTATTTTCATATAATGTGAAGTATTTTTCCTTTGGGATTTAAATATGTTTAAATGACCAAAATTTATGTACTGACGTTTAACATATACCATGCATGTTTCATACTGATGATACAAAACATATATTCTACATCTATAAACATCATATATATCATGCTATATTATTTTCACACACACATGCATATATTATCCACATACATACATGTATTTTTTTTTATATAAAGTCATATCCTATTACTAATTTATTCAATGTGATTGCATTTTTTCATACCAAAGCGCATCGAATGATTTATAAAGAACTCTGTACTTTTATTTTATGACAATTTTTTTTTTTAAATACTCATAAATGCATAATTTTTCAAAGATGTATATACAAGTCTTTTAACACATTTACAGTCAAAGCTCAATATCTAAAATCTCACAGAAAGATTAAAAAACCCCATAAAAGTTTAAAATAAAAGAGTGAGATATCAAAGTTTATTTTCAAATAAATATTGGAGGAGCAATCTATTCATTGATGAATATATGAAATTTCAGTAATGAAAATATGAAGCATATCATGGATGTTACTTTATTTTTTATAATTTTTTTTTTCATTTTCAAATGGAGGAAAAAAATTAAGGTTTAAATTTTGCTTTTCAATCAAATAAAAAAATAATGCAATGCATATTTTAACAAAAACGAATCCATGAACAAAATCTTATACACACACACACACACACCCTTTTCCATTTTTAACTTTTTATGTGTCTATCCATCAATATTATGTATAAGACTTAGTTGCTCCCCATTGGCCAAGAGATTTCAAAGTTGGATAGCACTGAATCTTAGTTCTAGCCCCAAATCAAATTCAAAGTCTCTCTCTCTCTTTTTTTTAAGATTTTTCTAAAAATGAGATTAGACTTTAATTATGAGCTAATAGTGTTAAACTTTAGAATTTCTTTCTTTTAAATTAATGTCCATTACTTATAAGATGACAATGTACAGTGTTACTGAAAAAAAAGGGGCATATTTTCAGAATTTCCTTATGACATTAATTATTTGATGCTTTTCTTTTGAAATCTAACAGAGTCGGTTGTACTTGATTAGTTTTAATACAATTATTCTAATTGGTAAGTAAATCATATGAGTTGTAATTTTCCAACTGAGTGAAAAAAGTGTCCATGACAGGATTCGAACCAGAGACCTTTTGGTGAGGCAAAGTATTGGCAGCTTCAACCAAAAGGTCCTTATTTGAATCCTGGCCTGGACACTTTTTCATTCAGTTGAAATATCACAACTCAGAGTATGTTGTAGTTGCTTTGATAGAAGAACCAGAAATTTGAAATAGCAAAGGTTTAAAAGAAAATACTTTGGGATAGTTGTGAAAAATTGTGTTGTAAGTATATTAGGGAATATTTATTTTTTTAATATATCAAAAAATAGGAGATATTGAGGTTTGACTCTGTTTTTAAACATACTTCAAGTAGACCACAGAATTCAGGTGTTCTCACAGTAGATCTAGTCAAATATCACTGTGCAGATTACTGGCTCCTTTGATATCGCTATGCATTGAGATGTTTTATCTGTTTGAAGCCTAGCTGCAGATGATAAGACAATGTTAGGAACGAAGTTTCTCATTTACATATACATAAATGATCTTCATTGAAATTATCATTTTTAAATATATTTAATGTTCTGTGATAATGAACGATTTTTTTCATGTATGTGTTTTAATGACTATCATGTTAGTTAGTCTTTTCACTGTCAAAATATGTACATGATGCACTTAGAGGATATTAGATAGCTTTAAAAATGAATCATCATTCAGTACTGTGATGTAAATTAATAAGTATGGTATATATATTATGTATGATGAAAATCTTGGAAAAAATATTTTGAATATAATATCAATATTTTGTACTGTTTTATACTGAGATAAGGTTTCAAGGTGTAGTTGTTTGATAGATTAGTTTGCACGTTTTAATCTACTTAAATTTTATGTGCTAGAAAATTCAAATGGAATATTGTAGCATTCTTTTTTATTTCTTACAGAAAAAAAATTCATAAAAATTTGATAAATAAGACATTCAGTTTAATTTTGATAAAAAGAACTATTTTTATTGCATGCTTCTTTCATGTGATTTAGAATCTATTTGTAGAGATATTATTAGGCAGATTATCTATTACATTTTTACAATTTTGTCAAAAGGTGAAGTTTTCTTTTATTGTCAAATTGAAGATAATTAAATCTTATATAAACTTTAAAGTTTTTCAAAATAGGTACAAGGTTTGTTCCAAAAGTCACATTATATAATATAAAGAATCCAGGTGTAATTTAAAATCTGTCTGATGGTCCAACTTTTTCCAATCGCAGTTTTGATTACAGTCATTTGTTTATGAAAACTCCATTATATTTGAATTTTTAAGTAATGGGTACATTATCATACATAAAAAGTTTATTCATCAGTAATTAATAGGATTTGAAATCTTTAATGGCTTTCATCTTGTTTTGCAGTTATAAAATTATAAGGACTGATCGTACTTATGGCAAGGGTGTTTCAATCCTCTTCCTTCTTGTCAGTTCCTCATTCACTCCTCACCTTGAGATCTTCCATGCTCTTTTCAGCATTATTTTCTAACTCTGAGAAGTTGTATTTTAAAATTGTGTTGTGATTAGCATTGATTTCATTAATAATGTGGAATCTCTTTGCTTTAAAAGAAAAAGTGATTCAAGATGTAAAATAGTTTTAATTTAAGGAGCAACAAATTTGAGCTGTATGATGGTTGATTCATGTGCATAAATGGGATATTTTGCCAAAAAATTCCTGCAAGATGTGATGAGTGGGCATGTATTTATGCAGGCACATAAATAGGCCAATATACTAAGAATTTTCTACTGTTCCGCTTGTTGCAAGTCTTCCAAATAACAGTTTATTTTTTATCCATTTAAAGGCATCAAAATCGTATACTACAGAATGATTCAAAAGTCATAGCCAGTGTATGCAATTATAGCCAATAACTATTATTAATGTATGCAAACAGGAGAACAGTGTACACTTTGAACAAATCTGTTGTGATTGATCTACATTCACCAAAATAAAAGTCTTGTAAACTCTACATCATGAATTTAATGAAGGGTATACAGAGGTAAACTAGTAATTTCAAAGACCATGAACATTGTGCAGTTATGCAACTGGTCACTTCCCTTTTCTCTGGAAAAATTCACCTAGCATTGCAATAATCACTGCAATTTTTGAGGTATTAATTTCACATTATCCTTTTCATTTTAACAGTACTATAAAAGACATGAAAAGGCTGCTTAATATGATAAAGAGTCCGTATTTGAAGAAAGAAAGGTTTTCTTCTATATTTCTTTCTTTCCATGGCTCAATTGTAACTCTTGCAAATGGGAATTATTTGATATGCCTTTATCTCTTTCTTTCCTTCTATCTATAAAGTCCTTGGAACAGACAATTTGATGGACTACATTTTGACATGCAGGGGTAATGTAGAAATACTATCGGGGAGAGAGAATAGTTTGATAAAAAAGCGATTTCTTTCTTAATCACTTCAACATTTGCCCCGAGATAAGTCGGGGGTAAAAGCACTGTTTCCTTATACCTGTCGCCGGTGAAGTGGTTAATTAAACCCTACTTTTTGCCGAAATTCACATTCAAATGAACTGATGCTTTACTCGTATTAGCCATGATCTTGCTTTTGTAGCTTGTAAAAAGCATGAAAATCTTAATATAGTTTAAATGATAAACCATTCTTAATGTGCAAATTGTTCGTTTGAACCATGTTCCCTTTTTAGCCGTGCTTGTATTAAACAAGTTTGACTGTATATATATTCAATTTCAAGTTTCTATTTTTTTTCCCTTACATCTTGTTTAAATATTATTTCCATCCTTTTGGGACAGACCTTGTTATAGTAAAAGTGTTTAACACAAATCATGTATATAGTAAAGATTAAAAAAATGTTTTAAAAGGATCTCACTGGTGAAACCAGGTTTAAAGAAATTTTGTTGGTAAATTTGAAGTCTTCCTTTAAGATATGCAGATGATGTTTAGGGAGATACATGAGGAGATGCATTTTATTCATTTTTATTTAAATCAGGAACAAAATTATATTCTTTCTCTATTAATACAAAAGACATACTCTTCATACATTTGGACCTGGATCAAAAGCTTCTCATCTTAAGATTTAGGATAATATTTTTCATTTTATTATTGTAAACCTATGAAACTGTTTTGTTCTCAGTATATGCTACATATGATTAATTAAATGTTCATGCTTATTATTATTTTGATAAAAGCAGTGTTAGGGGAAGGTGTGGACGATCTTGATCTTTACTTGTCAAATCACTCAACAAATCTAAAGTTTATTTTATTAAAAAAATTGTGTATGTAATGATTACAACACTGGAAGTGTTATAATTCAGGAAGTATCATATTTGAATAATGTTCGACTTGAATGTTCATAATAACTCAGAATCCACTTTAGAGGAACTCAGTACCTCTAAAATCCTGAAATTTTATTAAAATGTGGATTTTTATGCTGAAACATACCCTAAAAAACATCACAGCAAAATTTCAAAGTTATATCTTTATTAGAACGTAAACTACAGCTATTTTTACACGCATCTGTCCTTTTGATATAACAAACAAAATCTTTAAATACTATTACCTCAATTTTTGTGTTTTAAGTTTGTGCTATCTTCAAAATACTAAATTAAAAAAAAAATTCCAGTTAAATTAAGTATTAAATTGTATGTAAAAGATTTAAGGCCATATTTGGCGTATCTTTATTATTTTTTTTTTTTATTTAATGATTATTCCCACTTTTTGCATATTGTTGCAGTTCATAAACTATTTTCCTCAGAACCTAATGCCATTAGACAAAATCTGAACATTTTGACTGTATTATTATTGACAACTTTTGAAAAATTTGAAGAATGATTATAAAAAATAAAACAGAAGTAACTTATTAAATTTTCTAGTGAAATTTGATACTTTAAAAAAAAAGTAAAAAAGGACTTTTTTTTTTTTAATTGAATTCATTTGTAGCATTCATTTAATAATAATCTAAAATAAGTTTTAAAAATATTTTTTACTTCCTTGAGGTATTGAGTGCCCTTAAAAGCAGGTGACAGTCTGTTGAACCCTTACAGATAACCTCAAAAGCCATCAACTGAAGGATTTTTAAGGCTTGTTTCAGAATTATTTTTGTCATATCGCACTTTCTATAATGACTTGTCTTTGCTCAGTTTCGGTGCACAATCAACACTAAATATAAAGTGACAATCAATTTAATCTGTACACAACTAAATATCATTTTACTGTGCATTTCTTTTAGAATAATTTTTTGATGAGGGAAAAAAATAATGGTTGTAAGAAGTGTTAAATGTAGGTTTATTTGTAAAAGTGTTGAACAAAGTTTTTTTTCTTGTTGTTATTTACTGTTTTGCTAAAAGAAAAATAAATAAATAAAACAAAATTAATTATGCATACTTAGTTACTAACAAAAATGCAAAAATTGTTTTGTAAAAAAAAAAAAAAATTAATAATTAAGGATTTTACATTGTATAATCGAATACTAAAAAAAGTGGAAGTTGCTATTCTACGTATACTTTATTCATAAATTTAAAGATGATGTAAAAATAAAAACACATGAATAAAATAAAACTCAACGTTTCAGTTTAATCTTCAAAACCATCTTCAGGAATGAAATTTTCTAAAAACACAAATTGTCAGGAAACAATCTACATATTACATTGTCAAAATTTATATTCAAACTGGAAGAAGCAATGGAATCTTCAAAAATCTGTTAAAAACAACTCCAGTGGCACAATCTGTTATTCAAAATAAATAAAAGAAGGAAGGGCTGGAAAAATCTGGAAACATCATCTTTAAATTTATGAATAAATTACACGTGAGATAGCAACTTCCATTTTGTTTAGTAAGTTTTTGTACTTAGCTGTCTATTTTTATGATGCATTTAAAAAATATATAAAAAAGTAAATAATTACTTACCAGTTAATTTTTGCACATGTTAAATATAAAAATATTATTGATATACTTTGTTATTTTTAACTCAATCTTACTGATTGGTAAAGAAAAATATATCATTAATGGACATATTTTCAACTGAGTGAAAGTGTCCAGGCTGAGAGTTGACTCATGATCTTTGGCTTAAATCGCCAACTCTTTGCTTATTGAGCTTCCCTAGACTGACAACTGGCTGACACATTTCAATCAGACATCAATCATTATTGGCTATTGCATCTGATTTGCCATATAGACAGCTCAGCAAAATCCATGGAAAAATCCATTACCTGTGGTATATTCTATTGAGCTGTCTAAGGTTGTGTGAGTGAAATGTATTGGTCAGTTATCAGTCCAGGTAGCTCAATAGGCAAAGCGTTGTTGTTTTAAGCCAAAGATCTTTGGTTCTACTCTCATCCTAGACACTTTTTATTCAATTGGAAAAATGTCAATTTATGATATTATTGTTACCCAAAAAATGATTTGATTTGAAGGTAATTCATTAAAAAAATGTATGTAATTAGTTTTTTCTTGAAAAATTTAATTCACTTTTTAATACTGTTAGAAATATCTTCTTCAATAGCAGTGTATCTTGTAACACTTACTTTTACTATTATATATACAATTCTAAAATAAAATGTGAAACATTTATTTCAGAAAATTATGCTTAGGAGGTGGATCAGAATTTGTTATGGTTCAAATCATTTCTGATTTTTTTTTTTTTTTCTTTAACGGGTCATGCTCAGTTCTGAACATATAACACTTAATAATCCATTACAACTAATGTCTAATATGTACCAGATTAATGAGAAACTATTTTATTATTTTCTACTTTTTAGCGTTTAAAATAATTCATTGTTGCATTTTACTTACAGCCATTTAGCATATTTTAAATAGTTTTTCAAGCTGTCTTATCAATTCATAAACTAAGACAGGGAAAATATCCTGTTCATGTTTTCAATTTTATTGTAAATTATAACAATCGTTCGCCATTTGTTATTATTTTAAAATTGTTTTTCGGAAAAATGGTGCATTCTGATGCATTTTAGATGCCATATTTAGGTTTAGGAATGTCAGATTTTTATATTTTGCTTATTTGTTTTTAACCTTTTGCACTCCACTGACACCTATACGGGACATACTAAGTTTAACCACAAATCCACTGACACCTACCTATACGGTCACACACTAAGTTTAACTGCAAATCTACTGACACCCATACAATAAACAGCAAATGAACATACAACAAATAAACATACTTTTAGGGAGTTTCCCACATGTTATTTGAAATATGTAAGAATGGCGTGGAGTTGCTGGTAAGTGATTGAAATTTTGGTGTGGAGTGCAAAAGGTTAAGAAAAGGATTTTTTTTTTTTTAATTTGTCAACCAGTGTTATTTGAAAACAGTAATAATTATTTTTAAAAACTTTTAGCTGAGCATGATGCCTTAAATTTTTAATGATATTTTTTGCAACTCTGAATAATTATTTTTCTGTTATTGTTGAATTTTTATTTATGTTTTTGTAAGATTGTTTTGAAAAAAGCAAAAATGCTGTGTTTGTGTATTTTCGTTATTCGATCATTTATTGTATTTATATTAATTCTTTTCCGTTATTGAATTTAAAATACCTAAAATATTTATTATCAAAGAGTGGGTGATATATTTACATTCTCACAAAATTTTCATATATATTTAAAGTTCTTTATGTTCTGTATGTACTCTTTATTTTTAATCCATGACATTTTTGTTGCTGAAAAATTTACAACTGTAAATTTTATTTGAATATGTTAATGTGTGATATAATTTGTGTTATTATTGTTTGTGTTGATTTTTATTTTTGTTTAATCATTGTAATTATCACTTATATGTCTACTATTTATGTTATGTTTAAAACTATAAAACTATTATTCACAATTTTGTACTGCATTATAATTCTCATACTTTGATCTTGATTATTTCTGCCATGTATCATTTGTGACAAAAATGTCTTGATTTTAATATAAATAAGTAATTCATAAACTTGATTTTAATGTAACTTTTCTACAAAAAAGATAAATTAAAATGCTTTTCTTATTCATAACAAATATAATTGTTGTAATTAATTATATTTCTTTTAATACATTTACACATTCAGAATATTGTTCTTGCATAAAATTCATTTTTATTATACATTTGCATTTCAATTTTTTTTATTATTAAATAAATAACATTCTTTCATTCATTAAAATTCACAAAAATATAGGATTTTTTAAATTTTTTTAAATGCACTAAAAAGTGGAAAAGTCTTGAAAAAACTTAAATGCATGGAGTTTAAATTAAGTTACAGAGAGCTCAAGTATGGAAGATTAATGGATTTAAATGGAAATTTCGCCAAATTAGCAAGCTATTGCCAAGTTGGCTTCATATATGGCAACTTATTTTTGTCGCCAAATCTGGTGATATTTTGCAAAGTTGGCCAAAATTTGGTGCTATTGTGGTAACCTTGTCATTAGTACTTTCAAACAAATCCTCATTGTTGAAGCTGATACTGATTTCTCCATAGGAAATCAAACTATAATTGAATAACCATTATGCAAAGTCCCCCTCCCCCCCCTCCTCTCTTAGGGATCGAATTTTTAAAAAATTAATGTCCAATTCATGTATTGCCTCTGGAATACGTATGTATTCCAAATTTCAGAGCTCTATGTCAACTGGAACTGGATGAAAAATGAGTAACAAGATTTGACTGCCACACACAAACATTTGTAAGTTAAAAAGAAAGCATGTAAAAAATGCAGTAAAAACTATGAAAACAAATCTACCTACAATAGAAGCTTGCCTTAAGACTCATTATCAATCAGACTATAAGTTTCCCTTTCCAATGTTAATCTTATGGGCTTTGAATGCATACCATACATAATGTACAGTCGTGGTTTAAAAAAAAAAAAAAAGGTAAACACACCCTACTAACTCTGCAACTAATTATAATAGAAGAAAGTTACCGGTACCACGCTATTGAAAATAAAGTCTGCTTTTAAATGATGTATATAAAATTTGCTGTGGGAGGGGGGGGGGGGGGAGCAATCTAAAAACCAGACCAAACTTTTGTTGCTTTCAATGGCAACACCCAATTTTGACAATATATTTTAAATCTTCGGTTCAAACTATGCCTAGAAATGAAATTTCAAGTCATTTGGATGAGTTTTTGAATTATAAACATTCAAAATTTAGAGCTTCTAATGTTAAATTACATTTTCATATTTTTATTAATATCTCCTGAAACTATAACCCTAATGTGGTGATTTTTTTGTGAGGTTATGATACTAAAAAAACCCAAACATAAATACATTGAATTTGTAATTTTAAAAATTTTATAATATGAATTATGAAATTAATAAAAAAAATATGAATTGCTACCTATGATTTTTTTTATAGATTTATATTTATTATGTCCTGCTTTATGTGAATTCTCAATTCCAAAATTTTCTTCCTAGTATTTTTAGAATTATGATTAAAAAACATCAAAATGATGGTTTAAGGGACCTTTTATGATGTGGAGAAAAACATAATTTGAAAAAAATATATTTTACTCATTTTATTGAAACATTTGGGTTGGCAATGTTGAAACATATCAAGTGGGTGAAATGGTCATATTAGCAAGAAATAATACATTAAGCCTGGATTATCACCCCTACGTTAATTTAACATGTAATTTTTTAAAGTTTTCAATATCACAACCACAGTAAGATCTGGTTTGTTTTTTTTAACTTAAGGCATTGGAACGACGTGTAGATGGGAATAAGTACTCATCCCATACACATTGTTCTGATATGTAGTTGGTAACAAGCGCTCGTCATATACACGTCGTTTTGAAAAATTTTATTATGTAACTAGCAGAACTACCCGGCTTCGCCCGTGTCAATTATAAGAAGCCTTCCAGGTAAAATAAATTAAAACGAAATAATACGGCAATCACAATAACTGAAATTTGTGCATTCCCATCCACAAATCGTTATAAAGACAATCAAAAAACATGGCTCTTGCAACCATAGTAAAATCCCTGAGCTTTAATAACAGAATGCACATTTTCTTTGGCGGGTATAAGAGTAAAATATGTGATTTTCCTGACCATACGAAAAAAAGAAATTCCTCCAAATCGCGCAGCACTTAGTGAAATTCTCATTTGTATGGTGTTATCTACATTATAAAGTAAAAACACTATGTCAGTGCCCGTAAATTGTGCCCATAAATTGTAACCCATAAAATGTGCCTTTATTGCAATTTTTCTAACTTTTAAACATCACACAATTTCATTTTTTACAATGTCGAATAGAAAAAAGTTCTCTCAAATGAAATTTGTTTGAAAATTGTACCTCAGTTTTCTGATTTTAATGGATTTTAAAGTAATTTTTAAGCATGGATATTTTTAAAGTTGAGTGCAACCCGATTACGAAAGATGAACCTGTTTACACTTAATGCAATAGTATAAAGAAAAGACATGTCTATGTGTAACGCTGGTATCATATTTTCGGTGGCAACAACCTAACACAACAAATTTCCCTTTTATTGCAGTTTAACGTCTAAACATTGTACATTCAATTGTTCCAACGTATTATAGAAAACAAAAGTACTTTCAGTGATATTTGTTTGTAATGTTTATCTCAATTTACGAATTTTTTATTGGTTTTAAAATAACTTTTAAGCATGCATATTTTTTAAATATGTTTGCAACCCAAATACAAAAGATTAACTCAATTGTTCAAAAACATTGTAAATAATTCAGAATTTGTTTGCTTTCGCGTAATATTCAATAACTAAATTGGCAAACGAAATTAAAACGCCTAAAATAAAATAAAACACGAATTTAACAGATATCAAATCAAACTACTCAAAATAACCTGATAAGTATATAAAATTGAAATGGGAATTTCGTTCCGGGTGCATATAACTTGAATTCTTCAGAACGGATTTCCGTGCGACTTGCACTATTAGTTTTTTAGGGAAGATTTTAGTGTGTAACATATTGTTTTCCGTTGCTTAGTCATAGAATTATAGGGGAAAGTTATATAATCATGTGAACCCAATTATGAAGTCGGTAATGGGGCTGTGCACTAGGGTATTCTTATTTTAATGAGTGTGCCTGACACCTATTATGGCATGCACCTTTGTTTAAAACAATATAGAAAGACTTATGTTTTAAGCGACTATCTGGCATGCAACTTGATTACAAAATACTAACCTGCAAATGCTTAAGGTGCTTCTCCAGTTCCCTGCTCAACAACGCGAAACTTTCTGACACATTTTCTGACTCATTAAACGTAAAGGCTTAAAATTTGTAGGCCTGACTATTAAAGCGATTTGGAATTGAAATAAGTTTTTTCTTTTTTCATAAATAAATTACTTATCGAGTTATGAGCAATTCTGGTTGCGTGACGGCCGGTTTTTATCCTTTATTGCACTGTTGTGTCCGAAATTCAGTTCAAAACACCAACTGAAAGATCTTATACCTTTACAAACAAATGGAAATTATCTTTCGATTACTTAGTTTCTAAATAAGAACTCCTGTCAATTTCATGCGTTTTCGAACAAAAATTAATTAAAAAATATGTCAGAAAATAGCTCCTTTGGATTTGAGAACAGCCTTAATTTTATGAACTTAGACATTTGTGAAAAAACTCATATTTTTAGTTTTAATTTTGGAACTCGTGAAATTTAAATTCAGAAAAAGTATGTTCTTTTGACACATTGTGGTAATTTTTTTAACTTTTAAAATTAAAATACATGTTTTCTTTGGTGCGCGTAACAGAAGTATACAATATCTTCACAATACGGGGAGGGTGGGGGGGGAGGGGAATGCAAGAAAATACATCCAAATGAGGTAGTAGTTACTAAAATTTTATTTGGAAAATTTGAAATTTTATTGAAATTAAATCTGCAATGATTAGATGAAATGATGTCATTTTCCATAAATTTTAAATCAAGACATCTGTCAAGGTTTTTTTTTGAAAATGTAATTAACTGCTCTCTTTTTGCTATAAATCACAGAAAATGTTAGCACTGAATCTAAACCAATACAACACTTAGCGATAACGTATATAAGATATGGCTGTAGTATACAATCGAAGTAGTAAGCAAAATATAGGAGCCATATGTTTACAATGAGTTTGATTACGCGTTGAAAAGATTTGATAGAATGTGACGTCATATCTAGCCTTTTTCTTTCTTTTTGTTAAATTGTTTTCATGAAATTTGACTGTTTCCATTAAAATAGATGTTTTAATTTAAAAAAAATTCAAATTGAAGTGCTACGTTATTTTCCCGCTCTTATAGTTAAAGTTTTTATTTTATATACAAAAAAATGTAAATTTTCTGTTTAGAATGACGTCAATATCAAACACGCAAAAATATAGCAAGAAAATCTGAATTTTTATTGGCAAATAGAAACAAAATACACGCGTTATCCTTATTTTTTTCGCATTGTGTCATTTTTTAGGGTTTGGCAACAGGAAAGAAACGTTTGAATTAAAAAAGATTTAAAAAGAGATATTTCTATAATGTTAAATTATGGAAGTGGTAGAAAAAAGGGATAAATAGTGGTCTGATAATTTTTTAAAGTAGACAGTGATCTTTTCCACGTTCTAAAACGTATGTACATCGAGTTTCGTGCAAATCGGTCAAAAATTAAAGATTTGTATAAAGGACATACACAAGAGAACGGCTTTTATATATATAGATATTAAATTTTTCTGTCAGCTCCTTTGGATATTCCCGTAGAAATAGCAACTTTTTAGGAGTATACGTCAATTTGATGTGTGTGTGGTAATAAACGATGAGATTCCAAGGTTGGGAATCCACAGTTAATAGAAGTCACATAGTCATTCTGTAGCATTTCAACAATCGAGTACCGAACTTCAATTTGGATACCGCCCCTAAAATAGGCTCATTAAAAAGTAATTTCTCTGAAAGTAATCTTACAAATTTCATGAAAATTTGTATTTAGGCACATTGAAGGGTGTAGAATTTATTTATGGTGTCAAACTAGAGTATTGCTATTGAAAAAAAAAAAAAAAAAATTGGTTTGCTTTGATATGTATTTAATATTAACTCCTTAAGCAAATTTTATATCCATCATTTAAAAGTAGACTTTATTTCAAATCGTTTGGTACCAGTAACTTTCTTCTACAATAATTTGTTGAGAGTTAGTAGGGGATGTTTTTTTCTTTTCTATGACTGTACTTAAACAGAAGCTTAACCCTTTTGGGGACGAGCATCCCGTATATGTGATGCATAAAATGCTGAGAATGCAAATTGTTATCGTCTCCAAACTTAAAGATCCTATTGAGTTATACAACTCATGGGGTATCTTTAGTATTAATTGCCAGTGCGGTCTTATGTTGGAAAGACCAAACGGGGTAGAACACCAACTATATATTCAAAAACAGGAAACCAATAAATCTTCCAATTGCTAAACATTGCTGGGAGATGAACCACTCTTTTGATTTTAATTCAGCCAAAATCATCTCTAAACTCACTTCTATACATGAACTTAACTTTCTTGAAACATTTCATATCTACAAAAATTATGACAATAATCAATATTGTTAATAGCGAATTCGCTATCCCCCCTTTATCAGATTGCTGGAAATATTTCATAAAATCCTCTTTTGCTTAATTACTACCAGTATTTTACACATTTTTGGTGGCATTACTATACTATTCTACTATTGGTTGGTACTTGTATTTTCCTGTTTCCTCATTGGTTAATGAACTTCTCAGTTGAATCCGCTTCTCTAAATAAATGAGCAAGTTTCTGTTACTCTTTGCTGTGAGGATGGTATGCTAAAGGTTACCGAAACTAGTCTGCTCAAAGTTTGAATATTCTGGTGTTTCTAACGTTGCTTTTAAATTTATATTTATTAATAACTGCATTTAATATTAAATTGTTAACACTGCTTAAAATTAATAATTATTAAACAATTAACTTTCTAATTAGGAAAATAATATACACTTTTAGATTTAATTACTAAAATGTTATTTAGTATTCATTATTGAATGAAAACAGGGGCAGACTACTAGTTCAGTAGAAAAGGTTATTATAAAGGATGTCCCAAAACTCACGCAAGAAGTAATTTTGATAGAAAACACAGGTTTAAAATTGAAAATTTTTTATTGATTCATAAAGTATACAGTATAGGGTTATGTATGGAATAGCATATTGGGTAAATGCCCTCCACGGCTTTTCTGGCACATGGGTACTCTTTTGCTAAAATTTTCCATGATTGTTTCGCTTAAATGTGGTTGAATTTTGTTGATACGGCGCTCAATTTCCTCGTTCAAGGCATGGGTGGTCGTGGGCTTCCTGACATAAACCTTAGCCTTAAAAAAAAACAGAGAAAAAGTCTGGCAGTATTAAATCGTATGATCTGGGCAGCCAATTCTGATTATCAAAACAGGAAGGTACACAACTAGAAAATGACTCATGCAGTAATTGAATTGTTTCTCAGGCTGTATGGCATATGTCACTGCCTTGTTGAAACCAAATGTCGTCCACATCCATATCTTGCCATTTAGGCACATGGGGAGGAATTTTGGGACACTAGCAAAGTCGTGGAGGCCATTTACCCGATATGCTATTCCATAAATAACCCTATATTCCAGCGGTTCCCAACCTATGGGTCGCGGCAGGTGTTTAGGTGGGTCAAGGAATAACAGAGTTTTGCCACAAAAATATATCTTTTATTTCATCTATTTAAAAAATATAGAAAATACAATATTTTACAACTGCAATTATTACCTTAAACTCCATGAGAAAACAGTATTAACAATAGTCGGTATTGTGTTATGACTTCCTCGTGAGATATGTCAGCAGTTGCACAGTCGTTTTGACAGCTTTTCGCTCTTGAGCTCATGGAATGGAAATCCTGTTGAAGAACATTTGAAAATCCCAAAACTCTTACAACCTAAAGAAGACTCTTTAAATGGTATATCTTGCAATTTCTCTTTAAAGACAATTATTAAGGAAAAATCAATTTCCTTCTGGATGAATATACGAGCACAATAACCAGAAATATCTAAATCAGCTGTGAGGCCCCTAATGTTGTTCAGCACGATATACTTGTGTAAACGTGCTTTTTCTGCTTTTATGTTTTTGAAAAACAAGTACAGGAACAAACTGCATGAAGAAAGTGATTTAAGGTTAATATTGTTTTAATTATTATTCCACTTACACACATTCAGAGTATTAATTCTTGTTTTTGTTGATAGTGCAATCTTCGTACAAAAATTTGCCTTTTTTGTAGGATAGGATAGACAATAGCTTCTAGAGGTCATATAATCATTTCCATAGTGATATTAGATACATTCACATATTAGTTGGGTCGCAATTTTTTTTCTTACTTGAAGGTGGGTCGTATACCAATAAAGGTTGGGAACTGCTGCTATACTCTATACTTTATGAATCAATAAAAAATTACAATTTTTAATTATAAACTTGTTTTCTATTAAAATTACTTCTTGCATGAATTTTGGGAAGCCTTTATATTAGTAATGTGTTTAGTAATGATATAAGAAAAAAATTTTAATGTGATAAATAAAGTGAAAATTTATAAATGATTTTACAAATTACAATTGAAAAATACAAGTAATCTACAATGTGATTTAATAATCTCCTGTTTTTTCTAAAGAAATATAAAAGTTCAATAATTTTTGTAAGGTCTTAGGCACACATATTTAAAAATACTGTGGTATGGGGAAGTTTTTTACAAGCTATCTCTGGGTACAGCTAAAGGTGAATTTTACTATTTTAAGAAAAGCAGGGTTCATTTTGCCAATTTAAAAAAAGCCTAGTAGGGATATTAAGTAGTTACAGAATGAATAAAAACTTTAAATAAGTAATTTCCTTAGTTAATACCATAAATAACGAAACAAATATCATTGGTAGCTCGTTTTGTGTTTGTACTTTGAAAAAATACTGGTAATCGCCTAAATCTAAACTTACACACATGTACGTGTATGCTAACCCCCCAAAAATATAAAAATCACTTAAGCCTTTCATACACACTTACAGAGTCAATATAAGGAATAGTCAGTTATATCTGAAATCCTCAAAATATTAAATAGCAGCATTATTACCACTCAGTGGAGATTATAAGCATTCAGGTTTTTTTTTTTTTTTTTTTTTTTGGCTGTGTTTCCAATCTTTAATGATTTTTATTTGGAATATAATTGGAATTTAAAAGTAACTAGTTGGATGTGCCAATCCCAAAACTTTCTTCTACCTCATACATCTTAATATTTCAAGAAGTAGTTACTTCAATATTATTAGTTCAATACTATTATACCAACGTTGACTTTCATTTTAAATTTCTACTTTAGTCAATTAATCAAAGTAAAAACAAGTTAATCTTGATCATGATATTTAATAAAATCAATTATTTTTCATTATTCTGTTGCATATCAGCTGTTTGCGAATAGCCACTTTAGCAGAATGTAAACTTCACGTCGCTTTGCAGGCCGCTGATGTACAATTTGAAATTTCAAGGAGGACCTGCTTGCCATAGCCAAAAACATGACAAAAAAATTTATTCAATTCTGTGTATAACTTCATACACTTTTCGTCCAGTGGAATATTTCCAAATTAGGAGGACCTGCTGACCATAGCCAAAAACACACACAAAAAATTTGGTTCAATTCTATGAATAACTTCATATACTTTTCGATGGTACATTAATGAAAATGATGCAAAAATTGCTATTTTTTCCAAAGTGAAGGAGAACCTGCTGGCCATGACCGAAAACATACACAAAAAAATTTTTTCAAATCTATGCATAACTTCACAGATTTTTTTATTGTAGAATGACGATACACGGACACAGACATTTTGTATAAACATGTCTTTTAGGATTTCTGACTTTTAAAATGTGTAAATCCATGAAAAACCAGAAGTCGAAAAAAATTTCGATTACAATACTTTCTTCTATTGAAGATAGAAGAAAGTAAAAAAGAAAGAAATAATTATTTATTCAACCTTTACTGAAGAAGCTCTTGCTGTGCTTAATATTTTTATACCAATTACTGTAAAATTCCAAAAACAAGCACCACTCCCCCCCCCCCCCCCCCCCTTTGACAACATAAAATATTGGCAAAAGTGGGGAGAGAGATTACAAACAGAATTTTCTTGAAAATTTCCTCAATACTCTTCATATTAATGTGTATTAACAGAAATTATTTAGTATGTGATAAGGTATATCCTGTAAATATTTAAAATAAAATGTTCTAAGAAAGTTTTAAAAAAAATTCAAATAAACGAAAAATAATAGTTAGATAATCTTCTAAATAATAAAATTTCCTCTTTAGAAAGAAAGAAACTATTAAAATTATTATTATTTTTTTTTTATAAAAAGAATGTGTGAGCAAGTTTGCACTGTTTGAGTGAGGGAAAAAGAAATTATTGAGAAAAAGTAACAGACAGAAAAAGTAATAACAATAATTAAAAAAAAAAAACATTTTTTCTTTATTATCTCCCCTGTTAACTGACTGATTTCGTTCAAATTTCCGACAAGTTGCAATAATAGTACTGCGTAAGTAATTTTTGTTAAAATATAACAAGATATTAGAAAATTCGAGCACTTCACAAAAAAGCACACTATAGAGGAACTTCAAAGAAAAAAGAGCATACTAGCTGAGATTTGTTTTGTTTATTCAACTGTATGAAGTTGGAAGTCGAACGTTATCAGAATCAGATCATTGGTTTTCAGTGGATAGCATTTTCCATTATGCAGAAAGAAACTATGCATAGATTTTTTTTTCATTAATTAAAGAAAATAATGCCGTATGTTTTTCCACACACTCAAAAAAGGCTTTTTTTTTTTTTTTTTAATGAGGATGCAAAGAAGAAACATGGAAAAGGGGCAGGGTGCATTTTCTATGTCTAAAAAGACAGAGCTCATCGGCACTTACAACAAATAGGGCAGTGTGCAGCGATCTTTGAAAAATGTTAAATGGACACATTAGGGAGCATGAAAATAAAGAAAATAACCTTGGCTCACTTACTGACACAATAAAAAATTTCATCGTCAAGGGGTGGATGAAAACACATTCCAATGAAAGATTTTTGGTAGGGAGACTTATAAACAGAACTTTTTCGAAAAATGAAATTTGTTGAAAATTGGGGAGGGGCTTACATTCAGGTGGAGGGTTATTTTCGGAATTTTAAGACAATTCTTTTTCTATTATTTCTTTTACAATAGCAGATCAGCTGACATAATTTTTTCATTCTTCTTTAGCTCCAACTTGCTATAAATTTATTATTTCAAAAGTAGAATGATAAAAAACATATTAGTTATTTATTTTTTAACTTCTAGGAATTTATTGTACTTGCTAAGCTTATTTTATGTAAATGAATGAATAATTTGATTACTTAAAGGAAATTATCTCATTCCCAATTATATTAGATTTAAATATTTTAAATGAAATGCTTTTTATGTTGGATAAAAATTGATTTTTACAAACATTACTTATTTTTTTACAAACCTTAAAAAATAAACTTACAAAATTACTTAAAGATTTTTTTGTTGTTGTTGTTTATTCACAAGGAAAAATGCCTATAGAAACTTTCTAAATTATGTTTATCTTAGATTTTAATACTTTTTTATGTCATTTTAAACATTTAGAAAATTTATGATTTTAATTGATTAAAAAAAAATCAGTTGATTAAAATCACTATTTAAATCATCTGATTAAAGTCGTTGACACCCTAATAATTATTAAAACTAATTTATTAGTTATATAAACCACTTCAATTATACATTTGTTTGTGCTATATGACTATAAATTAATAACATGAACAACAAAAGGTATAATTTTTTTTAATGATAAAGAGTGCAGTTACTTATTTATTTTGATATGCTTACTTAGAAAATTATTTTCCATTGGAATATTTCCTTAATTGACCAGAGTACTTTTCTTTTTGAAAATGGTGAATATGATTTTATTCTCTCTTGTCTTTTTACAAAAAAATAATAAAAAAATATATATAAAGAATGCTTTTGTAATAGCAGCTGTTAAATACATAATTTCAACTATAAAGCTTAAAAAATGACATTGTTCAAAGATGGAACAGCTGCACCAATTGCTCCAAAACGATAATGCTGCACATTTCTGCACCAAAGCGATTTGCACCCAATTGCGGCAATTTGATTATTTTTCATCAAATAAAACTTTTAGTTTACTAATAGAAAACTTTTTCCTAGCAAAATTTTGTCGTAAGAAAAATTCAGTCATTCTTTGTATGAAATCCTCTCTAAACACTCGTTCTGATTTGAAACTATGCACTGTGCACATATGCACTGATCAATCTAAACTCCTACCTCTCATTGGATTGAGTTTCCTGCAAAGGAACAAAGTTTGTTCCAAGAGGTCGAGAATTTTGGCTTCAGATCAGAAAACAAAAGGAATCCGGTGTGAATTTTGGAATCATGTTGGAACTTTTTGCTGATCAAAATAAATACAGGTAATATTTTAAATACTCCTATTGGTTGCAATTTCTTTTATTTGCTGTTCATGTAGAAAATAAAAGTGACTTGATAATTTTAAAAATTTAATTTCAAAGATAATGTTGGTTATAATATATATATCGTCAGTTTTTGTAGAAATTGAGTTATGTTTGGTCGAACTTTAACTTTTACACCGGGCTGTTCTAGGAATAAAAATTTCAGTCTATGTAGACCTCCATTCTACAACACAAAATTTTGCAAGTTTATTATGAATCATACTTTTTATTCTTAACAATCTAAATTATTATCTTATATTTCAGTTTTGTAGCAATTTTAAGAATGAAATTCCACATTTTCTGATAGAGCGGAGAAAGAGTCTCGCACTTGACAACAAAATAATAATAATAATCGCATGGCAGACATTTTCACGAACATCAAACAAAAATATTCTACATAAATAAAACTAAACAATTTTAATTTAAGGTAAGATAGTTTTGTTTTGGATAAAAGTAACTAAACAATGTATAAATTCTTGGTTATTATTATTATTATTATTATTTTGTGATTTTAATTTGTTCTTAAAATTTTTACATGTTGTTCTTTGAAGCATAGGTGAAAATCTATCTATTTTTTAAATTCCAAAAATAAAAAAGAATTAGAATATCATTCGTTAAGTACTCTTAATATACAGTGATGCACAGACGGGTTTCTGTTTTATTTATTTACAGCTATTTGTTCATTTTTAGTTTGATTAAACTGTATTTACAGTCTGCAGATCTAATGGCAATACACAATTACGCTTCACTAGCAAAATTAATGGAAAGTGTTTCTGTATATATGAAGGAACAATTTGAATAGTCCAAGCAGCTGTGACCCATGTTCTGGTTTCATTCAGTTTTATTGAATGTCAAGACTGCCTCAGCTGCTGTAAACAGTAGCAGTAATACTGACACTAATGTATTGATGCTAAAGGAACCTTTCGATAAAAAAGTAAAAAAATGTATATTGAGTATTTCAGCCTAATTGTTAATAAAATATTTCTTTTACAGTGGTAGCAATGCTGGAACTGCTGTATTAATACTAAAGAAACCCAATTTTAAGTCATTTTTCCAGGAATAATTTTTCTTTTGAGGGCAAACCATTTTTTTTCTTCCTTTTTCTTTTTGATAAGTAAAATCTCCAATACTGCTTCAGTTATGTAACCCAATTAAACAACAGCATCATTCTGCTTATTTATCCAAAGTAATATTTTATTCATTTTGTTCTTTTAAAATTTCATCCCAACAAATATTAAACTGTGTCACAAATATATTTTGATCACAGTAAGTTGACTTGTTATCAAGGAAAGAAAGTAGCTAAAATGATATAGGTAGTGAAGGGAATGCTTTATTTAATGAAAAACTCAGTTTGACTAGGTTCTAGTTCTGGTCACTAGCATAAATCAGCAAAAAGCATAATTTACAGGGTAATTTATTGTGGTTGGTTAGAAACTGGGTTTCACTATATTCATGAATAAGTCAAACAATCTTTCCTTTTTTTTCAATTTCGATATTAATAGTATAAATTAGTGTATTATATTTCACTAAGAATGTATTACTTAATTATGTTGCAAGTTTAATACAAGATTTCTTACTTCAAGTTCTGAAATCATTTTATTAAATAATAATATTAAAAAAGTGTAAATGAAGAACTTTAGTTGAAAATCATCTTAACAATAATATTCTTTATGTATATTTATTGTACATAACAATTCAATACTAGCATATAATACAATAAAAACTATTAAACATATAAATAGTATAACACAGTTGTAATCACAGATCATAATGCTATCAGGTGATCAAAGATAAAACATCAATAGAGAATCTGACTGTACACGAATTCTAAAAACATCAACATATGTTCATAATATACACATAAAACAAAACAAAGACCATTTCAATACGGAATTTGATTTTGATAATACTGGATCATGTCATAGGTTCTTGTACGGAAATTCAAACAAGAGTCTCTTATGATTTTTAGCATGTATGCTGCTGCTTCTTTCTCGCTGGATGTCGGTGCAAAGCGGGCTCTTAAAAGTTTGATGGTTTGTCCTCTGAAACAGGGCAGTCCAGTGTCCAACATCAACGTCACCAGAGAAACTATAGCCTCTTGATAAGGTCTAAAAATAAAATAAAAGTGGATAAGAAAAGAGGATCAAAATGTTAATGTTAATTTAAAAGTTGAAAAAGAAATTTGATTATTGAATTTGCACATTCCAAAAGTAAGCTTTGTCTGCTTTTTTAGGGCAAACTTTGTTACACAAATCCAGTCTTGCTCAAGTTGAGTTAGTTGTAATTTTTTAGTACAGTTTTTGTGCACACTAGGTTTGGATAGGAATTTTTACTTTTTTTTTTGGGGGGGGGGGGGGGTCACAGCTTGAGTTGACTCGGTTTTTCAGTTTCAAGTTAGCTTTTGATTCTTGCGAGTTACGTTGGCTAGAATCTAGCAAGGGTTGTTTTGCTATCCAACCCAAACCTGTGAATTTTTCTTAAAGTCAATGAAAAACATGGCAATTTTTTTTTTTTTTTTTTTTTTTTTTTTTTTTTGCCAACCTGACCCAAATCTGACACACTTTAACCTGAATCCAACCTGAAGCGAATTCATATTTTAATACAATTACAGAAAAAAAGTATACAATTATGTTCTACATTTTTTTTGTTCATTTGTTTAAAAATGAATTTAAAAATGCACTCTTTAATATTCAGATATACTAGCTGACCTGCCCAGCGTTACCCAGGCAGACTGTCATTGAAAAATATAAGAGTGGAGTAGACTTCATAAAAAAAAAAGACTGAATAATATTTATTTTTACTAAAAACTTAAATAAGAGCTAAAATTTCAAAAGTATGTTACCTTTAAAAAATGAAACGGTCAGGGAAAAAGCTATAGCTGGGATTCCTGTTATCATTAATGTACAAAGGAGAAATCCTGTGATATATCTGACCATGTATTCAGAAGCAATATGGCCTGCTCCAGAAGGCAATTTGATTTCTAGCCCCCATTGAGGCAAAAGATAAAGCGGCGTTATACTGCCGGATATGCTCTCTATAGTTTTTGGCTTCAAGTGAATTTTGACACAACAAAGTTTTTATCAAATTGAAGGTTTCTGATAGACGAAATTAGGATTTTCTCTTTTTAATTCAGCTTCTTCTTCACTTTCAAGCATTCACCGAGATCTTTTACGGCATTTCTACTGTTATTTTGAAGCTCCATAATTGCAGCTAAAGAGCAAAATGTAAATACACTCGATTTACCTTGGCCTAAATCCTGTCAAAGGACTTTTACACAATAAGCAATTAGATGTTTCATTCGGACGTTGCCATTATAATTAACAAATAATCGCAATTTCTGTGTCACGTACAATAGTGTAATATATATAGATAATATATTTTTCTAATTGAAAAATATTGAGAACTTTCTTTTGAAAAATTGAATCAAAACAAACAAACTGACCTGAAACATTTAAAGACAACCCAATCCAAACCGAACCCAATCTACGCTGGAAAAAAAAAAATCAGCATCAACCCAACATGACTGAATGCATGTTATCCAACATGATTGAATGCAAGTTGGGCCGGTTTCCCAATGTAGGATTCTAACATTGTTGCATACCTGATTTTTCAAAAAAAAGTTTAGAATATTGTTTCAGATGAAAAAGGCTACATAAGTGTTGGGAAATGATGAAGATAATTTTTTATTTGTGCATGTGACTTTTAGCTATTGCCAATGTAATCATTTTTTATATGTTGCATGTAGCTTTTGGCTAAGGCTTTTCTTCCCCTTTTATTTTATTTTTTCTTATTACACAAGACAGAGTGCTTGATTGAGAAAAATTAAAAAAGTAAAGGAATCTTTTTTTTCTTTCAGTTTAAATTTTATTGTTCTTCTTTTGAACGGTAAGAGTTTAGATGGATAATTCTATCCCACTAATTTTACAGCAATAATATGGCGAGAATAACAGCGAAAATTAATTTTAGATCATTCTTTTTTGTAATAAGATGGTGGCATCAGCATCAGCAAATCCTAAAATTCATGTAGAATTTGTAAATATTTTATCTCCTAACATCTATTTGCGTCCTGGTTAATTTTATCCTAAGAAAGAAACAAACATTAAGACCTCACACAGCAAAGATAAATTGCACTAATAAAGATACAAAAGCTTTATACAAATATGCATATCTTCACTATTATTTTTTGTTTCTATTTTAATATCATCTTGTAAGTTTAATAAAGTATCCATTTTCATTTAACATCTCAATATAGAAATTTTGGCCAAAATATGAATTGAATTTTTTTTATGTAAAATATTTTGCACATTGTATAAAGCTCTGCACAACACACATTTTAAATAATACAATGGGAACTTTATCCATGTTGAAAAATGAAAATGAAATCAGGATCAATAACAAAACAAGAAAGAATCTCTCTTATAAAAACAATTTGAAAAAAAGGGTAGCTTCCAGTATACAATGTATATTGTGCAATAGAAGCAGGCCAATGTGAAATAGTTGGTAGCCCTCCAAGTGTGACAACCTATGACATAGGGGGAGAGTGAAGGGTTAAAAAAAAGTAATTAAATTAACAGATGAACCCGAATATCAGTATTTTATATCCAATGCATTGATGCATTGATACTTCTTAGAAATTAACATTTCCATATGAAATCAATTTTAAGTATTTTTCACATATATTTTTAAATAAATCCAACTAAATTAATTATATTTTTTTCAGGAAAAAAACAAAACTTTATTGGTTTAGAATTACTTAATTTGGCTAAGAATTTTGGATAATGAGAAAATATTCTTCACACAGTCACAAGAGCATCTCATGTAATTGCCATGATTTTCAACAATACCTCAACAGAGAAATTAGTAACTAGAGAAAAAAGACATCTCCATTTCTCCATGCTAGCACTGAAAAGTTCAAAGAAGCTATGCCTCAATCCTCTTTCTTAAATCTGGATTTTTAACTAAATTTGTATTTATCAATACCAGAAGTTACAATCATAAATCCTTTGGAAATTGGACTGACCTTAAAAATTAACTTGTATAGGTTAATTTGAAGAATAACATTTCCTCAGATTCAAATTGCGGGATGTGCTCTATTTGAATTATGTCTGCAGCTTTTAATGAGCACATGAAAAAGTTTAGTTATATATGCATTGCTTACTTTATAATTTGCATGCACGTCTTGAGTCAGTCATGACTATCAATTATAAACAATGAAGTTCATAGCAATAAATAGTCTCATTTGATATGATAAAGCTCAAATCGATGAGTAATGTTGAAAATTTTCGAAGGAAGAAACAAGATTTTTGGATTAAAACATTATATAACAATGAAAATATTATCAAATATGTCGGTATTTGAAACATTTTTCCATCACTAGTCCGAAAATTCTTAACTTAAACATTCTAATGTAAAATAGATATTGCAACTTCTTTCTTAAAAATCAGGAGCTCCCACTAGACTTTTTTTTATCAGATAAACAGCAATGATGTGAACAGTAAAATGAATAATAACTATTTCTTACCTGACAGCTAAGTACGCTTGGACACACAACTCCATGAACCAGTGGAAGGGAGGTGCATCAATTTTTCCACCCATTATCATCAGCATCTCATCAGTCAGTTTGATATCAGGTTCAAAACCCAGATTGCCACCTGGGGAGCTTTCAAACATGAAGCCGAAATCTGAAACATTTTTTTATTACTATAAACTACCTTGAATACAATAAAAAAAAATAATTTACAAATTTAACAATTAATATTTAATATTGCAGCAAATAAGGAAAAGAGTTTTAGCTTTTAAACTTTGTGTTCTGACAAGGGGCAAAGGGGGGGGGGGAGAGAGAAGCAGAAATTTAGACAATTAGTTATTGCTACAAAGTATCAAAGAAAGCAGAAAAACATTTTAAAAGTAAGGTTCAAAAATAGAAAATTAAGCTTTAAGAGCTTGGGGGAGGGAGTAAAAAAAGGAGAACCAGAAATTTTGGAAAAAGGGGAAATTCAGATTTATTGTTATTACAGAATAACAAACAAGGCAGGGAAAAAAATTCAAAATTAAAAAAATTTAAGACTGTGTGCTCAATACTGGGAAGGATAAAGAGGGAAGTTATAATTTCAGGATGGGATTTAAATGATCGATTATCATTTGTTACAATAAAGTAACAAATAGAGTAGTAAAAGTTTTAAAATATTTTTATTACATGCTTATTTTATATAAACAAATGTACAAGTATATGAACCAAAGAATTCTTAAATCTTTAAGGGTAAAGAGATTTGAATGTGAAAGCCTTTTGTATGCACCACACTCTCAATTTTTATCAAACTTTAAATAATCCTTGGCCAAGTTAGCTTTAGACAAAATCAAAACTTTTTTTTAAAGCATTTTCTAAGTTTTAACTAGAAAATAAACAAATATACAGTTTTGATTTTATGCACTACATTACTTTCTCCTACTGAGCATTGGTACAAAGTATTGTTTAAATACACAGAATAAAACTGGAAATTCTGGAATAATTAGAATCTTGGTTTGAGAGTTAATATTTGATCATCCATATGTCAAATTCCCAGTCATTTTTCTCTCTATAACAAACATAATGCATGTTTGTTTGTTTTTTTAATATATATATTTTAATAATAATAATAATAATATGTAGAATCATTTGTAAATTTCATCAAAAACCTTGCATTTTTTTCCTCATAATATTGCAGTTTTATTCAAATTCTTACATTGTAAGGCTAAACCTTACAAAACAGGAGGTATGTAACTAAATTAGAAAAGGAAAACAGTACGCTAAACTCCTATAATCTATTCAAAATTTTTACATATCCTGGCACAGTAATCATTTCGGAAGGGAAAAATCTATCCTAACAAATTATTCAAATTTATTACAAAATAAGGTATTTTATGAGTATGGAAAAACTGGGAAGCAGACAGACTTTTATAAAATTAACATAGAACCACTATGAAAATAAACTGTTTCAAGCAAACAATGCAAACACAAAATACTGAAATTAGAGAATCCATTAAAAAAAAAACTATTTTTATATACAAAATTAGAGCCACAACCCATTTACTCAGTCAAAAATACAGCGTGTTTCTCTCCAATTCAAAACAAGATTTTTGTTCATAGCTTTAAAAATAATGGAGGTATTTAAATTCTTTTTTTCATTTTGTGTGAAACACGATGGCATGACAATAAAAAAGCTAGAAGGACACAGTAATTTGATCAATGACGCCATGTGAAATAGATTCTGGAATATGGTGCATCTAGTTTAGCTGTTTGGATGAGGATAGTAGCCATTTGTACCATTTCTTGTGATATCACTGCATTTTAAACAAAGAAAGGTAAGTAAGCTACAAAGTTTGTTTGTTTTCTTTATTTTTAAAGTTATGAACAAAAAGTTGGGTTTAGCTTGATGCGAGGTAGCCAGTAGTTTTGACTGAATAACTGGACAGATAGATGGGGTTTAATGGTACAAAGTCCTCACAGGGACATGTTGGGCTAAAAGATAAAGAATAAATAAATAAAATAACACTAAAATTAGGAAAAACTTTTAAATCATGAGTATCAAAACAAAAATAAGTTAAAAAACAAATGTATGATAAAGATAATCTAGAGTTGGGCTATTTGGATGGGAAACCCCATTAATATATAGTCTAAAAGTGAAGGGAACAAAAATTATCAATGGTGAAAACAGTAAAGCAGATAAAATTGTGGTATTATGGCACTAAGTAGCTATGTCTCAAAATAAAAGCTAGGATGTTTAAATAAGTAAAGAGTGTTCCATGAGGTGTTTCCTCAATTAGGTTTGTCAGTGTAGATTATGATGAATTAAAGTACAGTAGAACCTCGATTATCCAAGGTAATTGAGATCGACCTTCTTTCGGAAAATCGAAATTTTCGGATAATTGAGAATGCTTTAATTTTAAGGTTAATGAGAAATACATGCACTATTTCTTATTATGGTAACAAATGCTTAATAAAAATAAAGCAATAGCAAAATAGAAACAAGAATAAATTACCTGAATTATAATTTTGAAATGAAGTACCTTTCACAAGGGTTTGAAACAATGTTTTGTTTGTCACAGTTTCAATTGCCTTTCTTTGAAGCTCTATCACAAAGTTTTTAAATATTATTAGTTCGCCAGTATCACAGTTTTTCTGCTGCTCCAGCCAAGCCAAACCTTTTGAAAAAAATTCAAAAGCTTTAGAATTGCTAATTTGTTCGTTTTCTTTGTTCCACTCCATAGTTTATGGGAACTCAAGTTAAATTAAAAGAAATTCTAAGAAAGGGGATCGAAAATACTTATATGTACTCTTCATTCGGAAAGGACCACTTGCACACAAGGAATATGGCAGTTTAAAAAATAAAATAACAAGCTTTCATAATGGATTTTGAACACAAGGAATGTGATAGTGAAAAAAAAAAAAAGCTTTCAAAATGGATTTTGGTTAAACAAGAGTTTCAGATAAAAGAGGTTCTACTATATATTGTATACAAGTGTCATAAGCCTAGACAGTCAGTTAAAAGATGATGAATAGTGAGGGGCATGAAGTGACAATGACCACACATGGGTGCATTTTCTCAAAGCAAAAGATGCTTATGAGTGATTCTCCAATGTCCAATTCATGACTGAATAATTAGATTGTGATACCAGTTTCACATACAAAACTTGTTTCTTGTCTCTACCTCACCTGGAAGTTTGTACCTGTATTTTTGAGATGTATAATGTTGAATTGAAATTTCAAATCAGTTAAAAAGAAAACGAAATGGTTGATGTACACATACATAAATTTTTCTTACCAATATGAATAATGTGACCATCTTTATCTATCATGATGTTACCATTGTGTCTATCTTTAATCTGGAGTAAGAAGCCCACAACACTGTATGCAGCCATGCTTCTCACAAAGTTTCGTCTGGCCTGCAAATCAAAACAGAGATCAACCAAAAAGTGTAATTAATGACTTCTCTCCCCCTTCTCCCCCCCAAAAAGTAAATAATGTTGCATTTTTTAAATGTTGTTTAGTATAATGGAGGTAAAGAATTTTGACACAAAATATGCAAATAAAATACTAAAGTTTCCAGCTAACACACAAAAAATAATTTGGCAATACATTTCTTTTGTATAGTCAGTTTAAAATCAAGAGAAACTCAATGTAAATAAAAGCATGTGTGATTTGGTGACACAAATAAGGCCTTGACTATAATAAAGAAGACTATCGTTAATTTTATTCATTTGCTAGTTTGTTCACTCTTACTTCAAAATTTTTGTTTGCTGTGTAAATTTAATTGAAACGAGAAACAAATTGCCAGTAGAAAATGATCATCTCAACAAATGAACCTTTTCTTTCTTAATAGAATTTCCTTAAAAAAAAAAAAAAAAAAAAGCATTTCTATTTTATAAAATCATCTATTCTGGGAACTCCTTGGCATAAAATGGCAAGACTTTTGTTTTTCTCGAGTCTTGCTTCATTTTGAACATAGACATTTATTGGCAACATTAAACGAATAAATTGTTACAAATAAGTTTTGTTAGTGAAATGTTTTGTGTTCTTTTTTGACTGTTTGGTGAATGAAAAGATGTGCATAATTTAAAAATGTTTAAAATTGAGTATCATTCTGCTGTTAAATTTTTAACAAAAGAAGATTTTAATCCCAAAGGAGTAAGACAATGCTTAGACCATGTTTAGAGTGATTTGTCTCCTTTCTAATCTACAGTGAAAGAACGGATAGAGCCTTTTTGCACTGGTTGAGAATCTACAGATGATGATCCTTGTCAAAGTCATGGCTGGCTCTAGAAAGGTAGCCTGGGAATAGGATGTGTTGCCAGGTGTTTCGATTCAAGTGGAATGTCCCAATTTTCAGGCATTCAAGGACCCATCCCACAGAATCTCTGCATCGGATGCCAAGAGTCCCGATTTTTCGTGATGCATAAGTTCTTTTAAATTTCTTTTAGTACTATGTTATTATTAGTCTGAATCGAATTAAACTTAAAGTGGTAAAACTTGTGAAAGTAGAACAAATCTATAACAGAAAATTTTTATGAACCTGCCAAAAGGAATATTGTACCTACTAAGACAAAAACCTGTCTAAAACAAAATATTTTCCGGCCCTTAGTGATTTTGTTTTTACCAGTTTTAATGTACTTTGTCCAATGAAACCTCTGAAAATGAAACCTTTCTACAATGAAATACTATGTTAAATGTAAAAATTCCATAATTTCTATGACAGGCTCATAAAATTATAAATATTCAATTGGAAAAATTAAAAAAATGGAATTTGGTTCATAGTCATTCCACTTTTGCAGATTTTGCAGTATTAAATTATTGTGATTATTTAGTACAATAAAATCTACCCAGACAGAATCTGATGTGATAAGAGAAAGATTCTGTTTTATATACGTTTTTGTCTTGGCATGTATAATTATATGATATTTCCTCTGTCAGGACAATGCTTTTTTAAACTGGATTTTGTTACAGACATGTCTTTTTCTTAGAATTTACCATATTTTAATGTCCCACTTTTTGTGACAGTGATCCTGACAACACATCCGGGAAGGTTAGAAAAATTAATTACTTTACGTACACATACAGTACAAGGAAATTATTGCAATTATGATATAAATCGATTTAAAAAAAAAAATGGTGATTTTTACATTTTGAGGTTTCCTAAATTCATTTTGGCTATTTTTAAATCTATTTTATATGTATGTGTGTATGTATACATGCATATTAGAATTTCCTCAAATTTTTAGGTTTCCAGCGCACATTTTTGGTAGTTTTTCAATAATATTCTTATGTATATATATGTGTGTGACTGAACCCAATAGTGCCTATGTTTTCAATTGAGCTCCCATTTGGTGAATATGTTAAACGCCACTGTTGAAAGAGCTGTATACATTTTCAAGGAAATTGGCCAACATATTTTGGTATATAAACCTGTTTTTAACCATTTTGTGATGATAATTGACAAACATTTTCTCTTATATTTCAATTAAATTATCTTTATTGTTCATGTTCATCTTATGGCAATACTACAACTATGTTTCACTAGAATGTAACTTAATTTAGTAAAACTATCACTGTGATTCACTTTCACCAAAGTTTCTGGTGGCCAAAGTATTGATATCATGGATAAAAGTGTTTTAAATATGTAATTTTTTTTCTTAGCAACTTCACAAAGATATGCAACTCCATATGCTGGTGTGCAATGCCCTGTCAATAACAATACATCACTAAAATATGGTAAATAATGATGCTGTAACTGAGCAAGCAAACAAGAGAACAAATAACTGTATAGATGCCAATCACTATGTCATACCTGAAAATTTAGTTCCCTTGTAGCAAGCAGTCACCTTTTAATATCCAAGCACCACAAAAAGTTATCTATGTTTGGACATTGTATTGACTAAACCTCTAAAAACACCTTATTGTTAGCCAATATAACACTTCATAAAAGAACTAACTGAAAACTGACTCTAGAGTTTCTGTTTGACAAACTCATTTTATAAATGAACAGAATTGGAAGGTTTACCTGTTGGAACTCCTTAGACATTTCATCTCCATACATTTTTAGGAAATATTCATAGAGACCAATATCAGTTTGTCGTCCGAGTTGATCTCTTGACTTTGCATTTGGCACACATTCAATCACACCACACTAATGACAGAAGGAAAAAAAGATTTTTTTTTGTAAAAAAATAAAATAAAATATTGAATATTATTAAGAAAACTATAACAACAACAAAAAAAAAATTATACAATCAATCATCATTTTAATGACCATCTTTGTTCCTTCGGGTCATATAATGATGTTATGTGATAACATCCTTTCCAATTAAAATTATTTTAAAACAATTAAATTAAATCAATAAACTTTTTTTACTGTAAAATTTTAAATTCTCCCTCTAAATATTCATTAATTTTTCATTTTCAGTTAAAGTTTACTTAAAAACAATTTTAATTTATTCTCCAGAAAAAGATCATTAAAAATTATCAATAATAAAATATATAATCTTAATTTTAATACTTTCTCCCAAAATAGAATATTTTTATAATAATTTTCAAATATAAAATTCAAATTACCACATAACGATCTTTCATTCAAACTTTTATTACTCTGTGTGGCATTGATTTAAATCAGCCAATGAACAACTTTTGCGCGTCCTTGATAACGAACGCTGGGATATACTTAGCGTGGCTTCAATCTCTTCCCGAAACGACGCCAAGATGTAAACACATGCTTTTCCGTCCCTCTTGGGACTAGCGTCCATTGACGTTAAAAGTATTGCAATGGATCTGGATTCCGATTAATTAGAATTAATCTCACAAAAAATATATTTTTACAACATTTTATTTTACTTTAAAGAAAATATAAGCATAAAAAATTCATTGTTTCTTCAAATGGTTAGTTTCATGGAGAAAAACTCTGTATACGCCATTTTTACCAGAACAAGTATCAAAGAACGATATTCGTTCTTGAAGCTGTTTATAAAGAGTTATTTTCAAGAAGTCATGTATCCTTTTGAAAGACACGTAAGAAGAATCATTATGCTAGATAAAATTATTTCAATGCCAATCTCTAGTATGACAGTGTTGCAACTACTTCGTTTGATGAATCTACAATGGAGTTCCTCTATGCAGAAATTTCCGAATTTTGAATTCAAACATTTAACATTATGGATTTATCTAAAGGAAATGATATAGAGACTTTATGGATTTTGTTCAAAGTGATGATACAGCTTCCTCCGAAGGTTTGCGATGAATTTCAATTGGTGTTTCAGGTGTTATGTTAATTTGGCTTTTCTTTGTAATATGTTCAGTGGCAGATATTTTACTCCTAGAAAATCAGTGTGTTTACAAAATGCAGTAATAATGTGAAAATCGTGGGTAAGTGCACTTTCTCCCTCCCCCTCCCCTCCTTTAATGTGTTTTGAAAGATAATAAAGTTGTTTGTTCATACTTATTTCTTGTTGTATTTTATGTTTGTCTTGTAATTTTACTATTATTGTGCCAAATTTATTACTAATAATAAATTCTTCAAATACATAGTTATTTTCCAATATTATAAAATTTAAATAATATATAATTAAATGAGAGAAATTTTATTCATAATTTCGGAATAATTTTGATGACTTATTTTAAATACACAGAAAAATAAAATTATAAAGCATTTATTAAAATATAAAAATTAATAATTAGCACAAAGTTAAATTTATTTTGTATATCATATATAGTGATGGGCGATTCTAAAAAATTTGAGAATCGATTAAAATCGACATCGTATAAAACAGAATCGATCACAATAAGAATCGATTCCCAAATTCTAGAATCGATACTTGAATCGATATTTCGATCTTCACGAGATAAGTTCAAAAATAATAATTCCAAAACGTAGCGAATCAGCAGGGCCGTAACGACTACCTCTCACCCCTCACCCCCATTTATGGGTGCCCTAGACAATGTCAGGGGCCCAGAAGTAAGCTACCTTTGAGTCGAATAATAAGGTTTTTTAATTTTAAAATTATTCTTTCTAAGATGTAATTTTAATAATAATTTATATTATATTTAAATTTATTTTTTAAGAAAGATCTCGGTCAGATAAAAAAAAGAAGGAAGAAATGATTTTTTTTCATCCGGAAAAAATGTACTGTCTACTCTTATTTCCTTCAACCAAAAAAGATGGGGACTTACTTTCCTATAAATGTCATTCTTCTTAAAAATGTGCAGATGAGCGAAATTTTGAAGGCTCTAAATTTATTTAAAAAGTTAAATGGTTTTTCAGTCTTTTTAGGGCGTCCTATAAGCATGGGGGAAATGCAATTATTGCAAATCTTCTTTTAAAATAGCTGTGATGATGTAATTAACCAATCATCACATACCACATACTAACTATCCCACAATGAATAAGCAAAATTCTCTTATATTTATTATATATTATATATAAATAATATATTTAACTAAAATTTCTTTCCCTTTTAAAATATATATCTCCTTATCTCAATTTACAGTTTATAAATATCTTTCTTTTTAATGTTTACTAAATTTTCAGCTGTTAACAACAACAAAAAAGTTCTCATCCTAGAATCATTAACAGTGAAATAACATACTTTTCTCTGGTTAACAAATAAATAAAAATATATTCTTTGATTATATGGGGTTTTTTCCCAGCAGTAATAAAAAAACTCTAAACAGTTGATGACTCATTCGCTGACAGTGTCGGACGGACGTGGAACATAAATCGGAAAATATCATGATTTTCTTTTTTTTTCTTTTTTCTTTTTAATAGCTTTCTCGTTCTTGTACTAGAACAGAAAAATAGGACTTCTGTGATCATTTTGTTTATGAAAAAAAAAAGAAAAAGAAATAGGATAAAGTGATAACAGGCAGATGCCTTAGTTATTTACTGAAACCAGGAGAATCTGAAAAGTTAATGATTATGAAAATAGTAATTAAATTGCTTTTACTTAAATAAAGGCTTTTTAGCAGAGATAGAAAGATAAATACTAAATTTATTTTAGAAATATAAACATATTTTAGATATTAACGCAGCTTAAAAAGCATTAACAACACAATGTATTTTGATAAATTTTATTTGATATAAATTTGATATATTTCGATAAGTTTTCTACTAATAAGTATGTGATCACTTCCTATGTTTAAAGAAATATTCTTTTACTTTTTTCATATGAGAGTAAATAAAATTTTACAGTTTAAACAAGAATAAGCCTGAGCCTGAAGGCTGATATAAAATCGAACTAAAACAAAAGACTTCGGTCATCTGAATCTTAAATTTACAATGGTTGCTTATGCTTTTTATTGCGTTGTTTTTTAGATGCCACGAATTAACTAAAATCAAATTTATATTCATATAAAGCAATGATTTTTTCTTTCTAAGTTTATGAGTAGTAAAGATTCAAAATCCTTCCCAGGTGAGGATGATGGTGAAGATCCTGGTTGTGCCCCTCTAGAGAGAAAAAAATAAAAAGAAAAGTGCCCAGTTAAACTGATGGCATTGAGCTCACAGGCTATTCACACTAATTGTATATTATACTCTTATTTCAAAGAATAATCCCCCTCAAAAAATAAATGAAGGGGGATCAGCCCCCATTTCCCCCCTTTATACTTAACCAATGAACCCCCAAATGTAATCAGGGAAGCTCCTTAACACAATAAACTGGTATACCAAATTTGAAGCAAATCAGATAATTCTGCATGTAAAAATATTTCGCTAAATTAAGGGGGTCTACCCCCCCCCCTTTATACTTAACTAATGAACCTCCAAATCTAACCAGGAAAGGTCCTTATCAGAATGAACATAGAAAAAAAAATTAATGTAAATTGGATAATTCTGCCGAAGATCTGTTTATCTAAATTAAGGGAGGGGTCTTGCCCCCCTTTCCCCCTTTTATACTTAACCAATGAACCTCCAAATCTAATGAAGGAAGCGCCATATCGAAATAAACCGGTATATCAAATTTGAAGCAAATCGAATAATTCTGCATGAAAATCCCATTTATCTAAATTAAGGTTGGGGAACTAGCACCGCCCCCTCTTTACACTTAACCAATAAACCTCCAAATTTAATCAAGGCACCTCCTTAACTTAATAATCCAGTATACCAAATTTAGAGCAAATCGAATAACTCTGCATGAAAAACCCATTTATCTAAATTAAGGGGGTGGTCTAGCTCCTTTTCTCCCCTTTATACTTAACTAATGAACCTCCAAATCTAATCAAGGCAGCTTCTTAACATAATAAACCGGTATACAAAATTTGGTGCAAATCGAATAATTATGTATGAAATACCCATTTATCTAAATTAAGGGGCGAGGAGTTAGCCCCCTTTATCCTTAACTAATGAACCTCCAAATTTAATCAGGGAAGATCCCTAACCTAATAAACTGGAATACCAAATTTGAAGCAAATTAGATAATTCAGCATGAAAAAACAATTTTGCTAAATTAAGGGGGGGAGGGTATTACTTCCCCCATTTCCCCCTTTATGCCTAACCAATGAACCTTCAAATCTAATCAGGAAAGCTCCTTATCAGAATGAACCTAGAAAAAAAAAATTAAAGTAAATTGGATAATTCTGCATGAAAACCCATTTATCTAAATTAAGGGGAGGGGGCTTGCCGCCCTTTCCCCCTTTTATACTTAACTAATTAACCTCCAAATCTAATGAAGTAAGCGCCATATCGGAATAAACCAGTATATCAAATTTGAAGCAAATCGAATACTTCTGCATGAAAAACCCATTTATCTAAAAAGGGGAAAGGGCTAGCCCCTGTCCCCCCCTTTATACTTAATCAATAAACCTCCAAATCTAATCAGGGCAGCTTCTTAACATAATAAACCAGTATACCAAACTTGGAGCAAATCGAATAACTCTGCATGAAAAACCCATTTATCTAAATTAAGGGTGGGGGGGTCTAGACCCCCTTTCCACCCTTTATACTTAACTGAGGAACTGCCAAATCTAATCAAGGCAGCTCTTTAGCATAATAAACCGGTACACCAAATTTGGAGCAAAACCGAATAATTCTGCATGAAAACCCATTTATCTAAATTAAGGAGGGACTAGCCTCCCTTTTCCCCTTTATCCTTAACCAAAGAATCCCCAAAACTAATCAGGGAAGTGTCTTATCAGAGAGAACCTAGAAAAAAAAAAAAAAAAAATTAAAGCAAATCGGATGTTTCTATCAAGAGTTATCGCGTTACGTACATACGTACATACATACAGAACCTGTGGGCACATTAGGTCTCGGGCTTTGATAGCCTGGGAGCTAAAAGAAAAGTGCACAGTTAAACTGATGGCACTGAGCTCTCAGGCTATTCACACTAACTGTATATTATACTCTTATTTTAAAGAATAATGCCCCCCGAAAAATAAATTATGGAGGAGGGGGGGGGGGGGGGGGGGATTGCCCCACCCCATTTCTCCTCTTTATACTTAACCAATGGCCCTCCAAATGTCATCAAGGAAACGCCTTATCGAAATAAACTGTATACCAAATTTGAAGCAAATAAGATAGAAAAACCCATTTATCTAAATTTAAGAGGGGGTATTAGCCCCTCATCCCTTCCTTTATATTTAACCAATGAACTTCCAAATCTAATTAGGAAAGTGCCTTATCAGAATAAACCGGTATACAAAATTTGAAGCAAATCGGATAGAAAAACCCATCTATCTAAATTAGCGGGTATTAGCCCCCCGTCCGCCCTTTTAGACTACAACAATGAACCTTCAAATCTAATCAGAGAATCTCGTTATCAAAATTAGATAATTCTGTATGGAAAAACCCATTTATCTAAGTTAAGGGGGGGGGGGGGGGGGGGGGGGGGGGGAGATTAGCCGCCTCCGCCCCTTATACTTAATCAATGAACCCCCCAAAACTAATCAGGGAAGCTTCTTATCAGAATGAACCTAAAAATTTTTTAAAGAAAATCGGATATTCTTATCAAGAGCTATCGCGTTATGTACATACGTACGTATGTATATGCATACATACATACAGAACCAGCGGGCACATTAGTTCTCAGGCTTGATAGCCTGTGAGCTAAAAAGTGCCAAGAGCGTGTAACTAGGGGGAGGGGGGAGGGGGGACAGAAATTAAAAGAGACATTAAAAGCTTTCCAATGATATGTTACACAAGATGGTTTGGAAGAAAAAATAACTATGCCCCCGGGATACAGATAAGTCCTAAACGGTCGAGGGGCGACCTCAAATGTATCTTTGGTCTAGGTTTCAAAATATGTATTTATAATAAAATATAATGAGAATTTGGCATTTTAAAAATTGCATGCATATTTTGAACGGCCCTGTAAATTAAGATTGACGAAGAAGCGGTGGGGGGGGGGGGGGGTGATTAGTGATTAGAAGGGACAAACTTGAAAAATACAACATAATAAACTAGTAACCTGAACAACTGGGCTTCTAAACAAAAAGTATAACGATTTAATATAGTGTTGAATTCAGGGGATGGTCCGGTGTGGACATTCCCACCAGAATATTGAAACCCCCCAAGAGTTTTAAGATTTTATGCTTTTTAATGACAAATGTGAACATTTTTCTCCAGGAGGGATTTCTGCTATTCTGGAGAGAGACATTCTAGAGTTCTGTGGTGGTGGGGGTGAGACTTTTGTCCATTAAACAAAAAATCTTAAATCTACCTGGGGGACATTTTAATGTTCCGGGAGGATGTCCTCCGGTACCACCCCCTGAATTCAAAACTGTTTTTCAGGGTTTACACGATGTTAGCGAGAATATCTCAAGAACTAATGAACGGAAATTCATCAAACCAAATATTCTGTTAGAGTTTGACATAAGTTGTTCCTGATTAGGTTTTCATGTAAATCATATAACAGGCTGCGCTGCCCATACTGCATTCTACACAATATTTCGTGATAGCTATATCTAAAAATTAATGCATGGAATTAATTCAAACTTCATTATACTGTTACACTATCACATAAATAGATCCTTATTAGGGTTGGATGTATACAGCCCAACAGGTTTCGCTTTTATGCTCCTTGAATTGGGAATTTCTGTTGCAGACATCTAAGAGGGTGTGGACCGAAATTCAATTATTTGTTTAAAATGCATTATTTTAAAATGCACATATTTAAATGAACCGATACTTTTGAATCCTCATGATGGCCATAGGTTATCATTTAAAATTGACACTGTGATAGCGAATTTTGAAGTTTTAACATGTTTGAGATAGAAGAAAGTTTTGGTATCGGCACATCTGACTACTTTACCTTCAACTTTTAAAGAAAAATGAAAATTACATTACCTTTAGAGACATCGATTAAAAAATTTATAGAATCGATTAAATCGAGTTGGCCATAATATCGATTAAATCGATTTAAAAAATTGAAATCGCCCATCACTAATCATATATATTACACACGGATTTCAGGCAAGATGAAATAATATCTCAGTTCAGGTGAGTCTCTTTTGTTATTTATACTTTTACCATGAAGATTCCTTGGTTTGTATTTGTTTACTTTTGTCTTCTGCAATGTACTTATTAACCACTAACGATCTTTTGGCCATAATTAATAAATAAACTTTCTCTTTTCTTATTCATGTTAAAATTGCATAATATATTTATAAACTCCGAATTTTAATAACTTAAATTTCAAACCCTTCTTTCCCCTTATTCTCTTTTATTTCCTTTTTTCAACTAACAAATGAGAAGAAGTAGTAATGGAAATTTTTATACAATAAAACCAGTGTATAAACAACGTAAACTTTGATTGATTTTTCAAGCAACCAACAAGTGCCAATTAATAAATTTATTTATTAAATTTTAATAAATTTATTTATTAAAAGTATTTGAAAGACTTAATCTACTTTTCATAAACTATTCTACATAAATCCTGGCCACACACGACTATATACTCATAAATATACTCAAGGCTACAAATATTTAATCCACATTTTAAAATGAAGAGAAATAATGTACAATGTAGAAATATAAAGCACACATTAAAAACATTTTAAAATGTAAAATGTGCTTATAAAAATAATGATTAGAAGAGTTAAAAGTAACATATGTCTAATATTTGAATAGCATTAAATTCATGTCAATTCAGTTTATGTATTCTTCTTTTAATTTATGTTAAAAATATAAACTTGGGGGGGAGGGGGGGGAATCTTCATACTGAAATTGTATCAAACTCAAAAACCCCAATTTTGATAAGATATATTTTTTTTTTCAGTAAATTTTATTTCAGGATATCAAATGAGAAATCATTTGTAAAACAGTTTTGGAATTATGAAGGTTTATAGTTTGGAGTTCCTAATGCTAAATTCATCTTAAGTTGTTGCAAATCAAATTGTAATGCAGATAGTTTTTAAAGCATAACTCAAAAGCTATATGGCAGAATTAGCTGCAATTTAGGATTTGAATGTTTCACGTTTCTGGAAATAAATTTCAGTTAAAAAATTCTATAGGTTACAATTTACATTTTTTCGATAATCAATTTCAAAGTATGCACATTAAAAAAAAAAAAAAAAAAAACAATTGTGACAAATATTTTTTTAAAAACAGAAATCAATTTCTAAAAGCTTAAATCATGCAACTCTAAAATTACAGTTCATTCCGCCAAGTAGATTTTGAGCTATGCTTTAAAAACTAGCTATATCTCAATAAGTTTAACAATGATTAAAAAGGAATTTAACATTAGCAGTTTCAAGCTTTAAGCCTTCATAATTTCTAAACTATTTGACAGAATGATTTTCTGTTTGGTATCCTAAGGTAAAATTTGCCAGGGGAAAAAATGCTGTCAAAATTGGGTGTTCATATTGAAAATTCCAGAGTTTGATAAAATTTCAGATTGAAGACGACTCTTGGGCTATTTTTTAAACACAAATTGAAAGAAGCCATAATTTCCAGTCGAATTGGTGTTTCTGTTTTGGTAATTAACATGTATGTAGTGTTTGTTGTTTTTTGGACAAATGTACATTTAAATCATGCATTGTTTGTGTAGGATGCATCAAAGTTGCAAATTTCCTTTTTTGCATACTTCAAGTTGCATTGCAAAGTTTTTATGCAATGGCTTACCAGATGACCCCTAAAATAGAAAGCCAAATCAAGATCGCACACATTTAAACTCCAGACTTCCAGCAATCCAATGACAATATGGAGGAAAGATCAAAGTACACAATTAAATTTCAATTTTTATATATTCCAAATCAGAGCCAATTATTCACACAGATTTTGGGCTGGACAGCACCATAAAACATTTTTTGAGATTGTAAATAGTAAAGTTAATATAATCAACCAATCAATTCCAACTTTTAGATAATTTAACATCTCCAAATCTACACTGCATCTAAGTATAGGCATTCTGATGCATAAATAAATAATAATAATAAAAAAATTCCCTACATTTTTATTTTTTCTATTTAATATGGAACAATTAATTTACAATATTTATATGAAATAAAATATGTTTACTACAAGAAATGAAAGATATTACTACTATACATGAAAACAATAACTTATTTACACTACTTAAAACTTATAAAGTAAATATCCCTATTACATAAATTCACTAAATCCAGACTTACTCCTGGTGCTGTGGCAACAACTCTGTATGGAAAAAGGAACAAGTCTAATCCAACTTGCTTGAATATGTTTTGGAAAAGAGCAATCACTTGTAGGGCGAGCATGTCCTAAAATTATAAATGATATTTAATTTTTAAAAGCCAATAAATATTTTTGAAAGTATAAAAGTTTTCAAAGTAAAAAGTATATACTGTCAACACTGTTGGACTAAATATTTATTTATGATTTTAAAATGAAAGTAACATATTTAAATCCTTTATACCTTAATTCATTTATTTTATTAATTCTTTTTATGTTTATTTTTGAATACAACCATATTAACATGCAAACATTTAAGGTTTTAATCTGGGGTCAGAAAATATAATTTTTTTTTAGCCAACTACAACTACTTGTTTTTAAAAAGTAGCGACTACAAACTACTTCTCAAAAGTAGTCACTAACAAATACCGTATATACTCGCGTATAAAGTCGAGGAATTTCTGACAATTTTTTGGTGAGCAAATTTGGGGGGTCGACTTATACGCGAATCAGTTAAAAAAGCAAAAACAAAAACTTCGAATACTGCAAAATTATGCCTTTATATGTGTATGAATAAAAAAATAATATATAAAATATACAAATAATTTATCATTTTAAAAAATTTTCAGTGATATGTTTTTGTTTACTTACTACTTTTTTGCATTGGCAAGTGAAATCTTTAGTTTGAATTTTGTGCAAAATTGAAGTAAAAAGTTGGGGATCGACTTATACGCGGGTTTTTTATTTTTCCAGAATTTGCATGGGAAAGTTAGGGGGTCGACTTATACGCGGGTATATACGGTACTTGTTTATACACATACTACAAATTTATGGACCGAGTTTTATAAGAGATAGATAATACAATGAATATTTAAGTACAGTTACTTAAAAAAATTCTGGAGTGACTGCACTCGACATTCCGAACATTTTACAGAATGCTATGGATTCAAATTAATAGTGGTATAACAATAAATAAAAACTTAGATCCCTTATACAAAGTGAGTTCTGGGAACCTAAAAACATAACAAAATTTTAATATACTCATACATCCACATGTATATGGATTTATTTAAAAAATAGCTAAAACGGATCCATGCACCACAAAATCTAAAAATATACCAATATTTCCATAAGAAGGTTTTTTCCACGATTACAATATCTTCCTTACACTGCATGTGTATGAAAAATAAAAATGTGATAAAACAACAATTTATATTTTCGGAAGGCACGAAAACAGAGCTATATATATGAACGGGCAATATAATGAGGGGCTACTCTTGTTTATGACATATTTACCCATAATCAAACCACTGCATAAATCTTATTTACGATTCTTAAAGTAATTATTGCATTGGGATATGAAATTAAACGTTCACATGTTTTTTACCAATAAATTAGTTTATTTAATTCTCCAATACTCTCTTAATATGATAATTGTATTGAGTTCTGTTGAGAGTTAATTATATTGAGCTGTATAATTTTATACCCTAAAAAAGTATAGCAAAATAACTGTAAAGTCAAACAATAAATAAATCTGCAAATGAAGCAATTCCAAATAATAAGAAACCTGGCATTAAAACACGAAGACTAATAACAAGTAAAGGGACAAGTGTTGCGAACAAGAAAATTAATTCCTTTGGTGGGTTAGTATTTGATTTTAGCAGGAAGTGTCAATGGGAAAAATCTATGAGTTCATGTGATGTGTTGTTATGTACTGCGGGAACTGCATTTGCTGCTAAGATCTATAAATTGCTGAGCAGAACAAATTTTGCACAAAAGAAGCAAATTACAGCCACGTGATTTGTAGAATGGTTTATCCCCCCCCCCCCCCCTAAAGTAGTGTCAGTTCATGCTATAAACTACTGGGTTTTTTTTTTTTTTTTTTTTTTATGATGCTACCTCATTACATACACTGATCAAAATGTAGCATGCTACACTACAAATTACTGTAAAAAGTAGCGACTACTCTAGTTTTGCTACTTGTAGCACGCTTTCTTCTGACCCCTGATTTCGATTAATGGTGGCTTTCATTTATTAATGAAAAAATTATTAGAAACAAACCTGTCTGACATCATCTCCAACTTTGAAAATGGCAGCTTGCCAATATTCTTTACCCATGCTACCTTTGATACTGTTCTGAGTAGGACTAGTTGTGCCAGCTTTTGCAATGCTAAGTACCTTATTCTCCATTTCTTGAATACCACAGTGCTGCACTTTGAAGCGAGCTAAATAAGGTGCTTTAGCTGCACTGTTGAAAGAAAGCAGAAAAACAATTTAAATCAGAAATTTTCCATAAAAATCAAAACTGTATTGAAACCAAAAGCAAAGAATACAAAACAAGAAGCAACTGGAGACAGGGCAGTTATGCAACAAAGATATTAATGCAGAAGGGGTTTCCAATAATGATTATTTATTTTTAAATACAACAGCAACAACACATAGTTGCAATATAAGCATGTCTTCATTATGGTTGGTTATAAAAAATTGATTTTCTTTATATTGCTTTTTTACACGGAAGATATTTAGCATGGCATAAAGGTCATTATATTTTACTAGTTTTTTTTTCCTTTTTTTTTTTTTTTAATGATCTGAGGTTTTTTTTTTAAATTCTTTTTGCAGTGATTTAAAATGACAGATATTCATCACAGCATCAAGTTTTTGTTATTTTATATTTTTTGAGAGGTTTTATTATCTAAATTCCTCTATTAAACTGTTTCACCATTTTTGCAAAGGAAAACAAGGGGTAAAAAAAGAGAAACATTAAAATAGCAGTAACACTACACATGTTAATGTATTTATTTTATTAGTTTTTATGTTTTGGGAGAGGTTTATAATTAAATCTCCTATTCAATGCACAAATGTTAGGTAAAATGCATATCATACACACAGATCAGAATCAGTACCAAGCTATTATGCCTTTAATACTCAATCTGTTTTACAGTTTGAATTTAAGCAACATTTTTTTTAAAAATATTTTTGCAAAGTAAAGAAATAAGAATTTCTCTCATAATAAAAAGGACAAACACTTTTAAATTAAAAGAAGCTAGCACAAATACCTGTCTCAAAATAATCTTTTTTTATCGGGTATAAAAAGGACATTCTAACACTAAAAGAGAGAAACTTTTGCTTCTGCTCTAGTAGTGATAGAATGTACTACAGGTGGTACATATACTTCAGTTATAGCCCTTTGTAGGCAAAATTAATGATCTGCTCTAGAGACAAAAAAATGCATCATTTAGACTCCAATAAACAGATAAAAAATCTAGACTACACTGGTTTCTTGCAAAAAAGAAGAGAGGGTAGAAATAATGGGATACATGCACAAAAAACCAATAAGGTTTATTCACCTTTTCAAGGGCAACGTTGGGAAACTATTAACCTAAAGAACTATAAAGGGTTAAAACCTTATAACCATTAACTTTCGTAAAAAAAATCCTTGATAAGTTTGATTTTTTTTTTTTTTTTCAGCAGATGGCAAGAATGAAAAAACATCTGAACTGGCTTCAACTTTTTACCACACTTTACATTTGTTTTATCACCACTCTTTTTTAAAGTAACCACAAAAACTTGTGGGTGTTTTTTTTTTCCCCCGCTCAGTAATCTTAATGAACATCATGATCAACTTGAAGATTTAACTCGTATTTGGATTTCTTTATGACATTTGCTTAGGAAAGGGTGCCTTGAACACAGGCAATATTGTCACAGAAGTCTTTCAATAAAACTTTTGCGGCAATGTTGCCTGTGCTCACGTTATTTTTAAAGAAAACCACTCATAATCTGATTACAGTAGAACCTCGATTATCCGAAGTAATTGGGACCGATCACCTTTCGGAAAATCGAGAACAGTTCAATTTTAAGACTAACGGCCCTGTAGCAGAAAATTCTCCAGGTGTTTGTGACAGATACTTCAGGGACAAAAAATAATCTGCAGGTAAAATATTTTTACAATTGAAGCGTTAATTAATCAAACAATCACTTACCTGTAGTGTTTTTAGGTATTTTATAAATTTTTATTAATAATAATCTCAACTTTTTGTACTAAGTAATAAAGAGCTAACATAATATGAAGCAAAATAAAGGTTTGATGAAAAAGAATCTGCAAAAGAGAAAAGAAAATCTGCGATGACCTTCTCCCGTCTTGAACTTTCTGCTACCAGGACTAACGGCAAATATATGCGCTATTTCTTTCTATAGCAATAAGTGCTTAATAAAAATAAATCAATAACAAAATAGAAACAAGAATGAATTACCTGAATTTGATTTTGAAATTAAGTACCTTTTACATATTTCAAAAGAGTTTGAAACAAAGTTTGCTTGTTGCAGTTTCATTTGTCTTTGCTTTGAGCACTATCATGAAGTTTTTTTAATACTATTGGTTCACCAGTATCACAGTTTTCTGCATAAAACTTTTTTAATTTTGCAACATCTTTCTTCATAACAATACCAATACCATATTCTTGAGGCTATTTTGTAATACTCACACATGATTTTACACAATTTATGATTCGAATTTTTCTTCTATACTTAAAGTAATGCGTTATCTTTTTGTATGCATGATAAAAATGAAAATTTTTACTCTAGTAAAAATCTCAAGTTAAATTCAGCGAAATTCTAAAAAAAACGGGTCCAAAATATTTATCTGTACTCATGGTTTGAAAAGGATTGCTTGCACACAAGGAATGTAATAATAATAATAATAATAATAAAAAGCCTTAAAAATTGATTTTGGTTAATCGAGAGTTTTGGTTAAAAGAGTTTCGGATAAAAGAGGTTCTACTGTAAATTGTTAATGATCAAACTTGGGATGAATTTATCAGTTTATGTTTCAGTTCAGAATTAAGATGTGGATTGAAATCAGAGACATACCAAACAATCTATTAAATATTATTTAACTGATTGGGTTACCACAGAACTTATAAATCATACAGCTAACTATAGTATTCAAGAACTGACATGGAACATGAATAATTAGGCATTATAGGGGTCACAGTCAATCAAAAAGATTTGTAGCAGGGATTCATCTATCCTCATCCAACTTTTCATACCTCTATGTGCAGTAAATTTCCCTAGCTATTGCCAACAGATGGACACACAGACAAACATCTTACTATTACTAATATAGATACGAATACAATTAGAACAACACAATATTTTCTAGGGGGGTGGAAGGGGGAAATCTTTAGTTTTTTTTTTTTTTTTTTTTTTTTTTTTTTTTTTTTTTTTTAAATCGTATTTGATACAATCTATAACAAGAAGGAAAATAACAATAAATCCTAGAACAATGAATCACAGAAGATGAAACAAAGAAATTGAAACCTTTGCATGGGAGTTCCAGATTTAGTATCAATATCTAAGACAACAGCTTCAGGATTAGATGGTAAGTAACAGCCAGGTTGCATTTTAATTTTACTGAGGGCTTCTACACATGCCTGTTTACGCTGAGGTCCTTTAGGAAAGTTTCTGAAAAATGAACAAATGAAAAATAGTTTATAATGTAATTTCTTTACTAGTTGATACTAGTTAAAACTTGATGATTTGATTACAAATAAATACACTACTATATAAATCATACGAAAATCATAACTAGTAACAACAAAAGGTAGAAATCATGCAAAGGTCACACCCCTATGTTAAAGACAAAACATATGTCTTATAGAAATAACAAGATTAAATATTAATCACTTAATAATATATATATATATAACCTACAGCATAAAAATAAAATTTCAAGCACACCCTTATTACAATACATGCCCATTAAGGGATGGAAGAGGGGGGGGGGGGGATGCAGCAAATTTTTATAATCTTCAGCACTATTAATTATTAATTTGCATAATTAGACTCACGCCAAATCCTTATACAGCATTCATTTACAATTTTAGAAACAGGGTCTAGCCAAATTTTGTAGTGCTTGTTTTTGTTATTATAAAAATACCTATAGAACAAAATCTGTACAGCATGCTATATTTCTCAACAGTTTTGAAATGAATAAATCAACATGTGCCTATGGCTTAGTCCTTTGAATGAGTCCAAGGTATTACACGTGTGTTAGGAGAATGTACTTAAATTCAGTTTTGAAGATATCACTATGCATGTACAGAAAGCAATTTTTAATTGTAAATAATGGCTAACAATAAAAATAAAATGTGGCACATCTATAAATTAAAATCTTTCATTCAAGATCAAACTGAAGTAAACTGATGCAGTAATTTTTCTCACTCACAGAGTGTCGAAAGAATCAGCTTTGCATTTTAAATTTATAGATTAAAAAAAAAAAAAAAAAAAAAAAAATTGTTTCATATTTTTCTTCAATAATTTGGTTTTATTAGTAGATTTCTGTCGATTGGTGTGGTTATTGATCTTGGAATATTACTGCACTAATCGAAACATATTTCCAATGGGAATGACTACAATAGATCTATAGCCAACTTTCTAAATAACCCAGAATACATAAATAAATAATATAATAATGTTATATTGGTTTTAATGTGTTATAGTTAGAAAGCGCATATTTGATTGCATCCTGATTTGAAAATTTTTTAAATAAAATTTACTTAGTTTGTATGAACTTCTGCTAACACAAATGTGCGAGATAATTTAATAAGTGACAATCAAGAAACATTCAAAATCCAATTTTTAATATAAATTACACAAATGATTCAATACTTAAAAGATGATTAAACAATTAAAAAGATGTTAAAAATTGAATACTTTTAGCTAATACTAAGCCATCATCAGGATTTTAAAGGTTTTAGGTTTTAGGATTGGTGAGTAAGTTATGGGCAACTAGCGTTCATAAGAACTTTTTAAATTTAAAAATCCTGATGATGGCTTAGTATTAGCTGGAAGTACTTGATTTTTAACACCTTTTTAATTGTTTAAAGTCTTTAAGTATTGAATCATTTATGTAATTTAATATTATATTATTAAGATGAATTTTAGCATTCATAACTAGTTTATTTTATGCAATTTTTAGTTTAATTTTTCATTACTGTAGTTTTTTAGTTTAATTATGTTGTTGCTGAATTGTCTATGAAAATATCCTTCTGATTAAGAAGCTTTAAAAGTAGAAATAAAGCCCTGGTTCATTGGCTGTAGCAATGTAGTGGTTTTAAGAGGTTCTGAATGACCAGAGGCATCATCTAAAATGTGCAAGGCTTTGCTGCAACATAGATGGTATTTCTTGTTGAATTTTTTTTTATTGACAAAACAATTTGCCGACATTTGGCTTGGAAGAAAAGCATAACCCATTCCCTGATTTGTGCATTAATAAAAATATTTCCAATACTAATTGACGAAGCAACTGAAAAAAAAAAAAAAAAAAAAAAAAAAAAAAAAAAAAAAAAAAACTATTGCACTAAACTGAAAATCATATTAACTGAAACTGCATAAAGTGAGGGAAACCTGTACAGTAAAACCTGTTAAAATGGAACTTATCTATAACAGAATTTTGCCTTATACAAGAAATTTCATGATCTTGGTGTAAAGAATACAATGCAATTACAAAGTATTGAGTACCTGTAATGGGTTTTTTTTTTTCAGTTCTGCCTTTGCAGATTTTACTGTAATTATATTTAAAATATATTTTTTAAAACAATATTGACTTATGATCATGAAACTGAAATCATTCATATCAATGTCTATTTGTGATTTAAAATGAAAAGTAATTTCCTTTTAAAATGTTTTAGATTATTTACATTCTTTTTTATTTAAATTTGTTTGAAAATACCATTTAATTACAAATCTCATTTGAAAGCTTAAAAATTCACCTCAAACCTACTATACTGGAAAATTTTTTACAGAAAAATAATTGCTTAAAAATTATTTTATAATAACGCAAACTTTTTTATTTTATCAAAAATATTTCTAGACATAGATATTTTATATTTTAATGTACTTTATATATATATATATATATATAAAATCAAGATTCACCATGTTATTAAGATATTAATTTATTTTAAAAAGAGAAAAACTAAAAATAACGACAAAAATTTCAAACTCAAAATAAGCTAATAGTAAAAATAGCAGAAATTACACGCAAATTATTGGAAACCAGTAATAAATTTTAATAAAGTTTCAGTGAATGTACATGTTGCTATTAAATTAGAGTTTTTGGTTTATTACTGTATGAAATATTCTAACTATACAACAATGTGTATTCTAGGTTGCTATGTGATATACTTGGGTGCTATGCAATTAGCAGCCATCCATTTTCTGTCTGATTAATATGGGAAAAAATAAGTTTGTGGAGTATTTTAAAGATGTGGTTTTCAACCTTTCGGCTACACCAGGCTGTATTTTAAGTAAATATCTATATTTTTTCCCTTGCATTGCAGATACACTGTACTACTAATAATAAATGTTGTTAAATAAAAATGATAGAAAATAAATTACATAATAGGATAAAAATTAAAAAAAATTTTTGAAGAAAATAATATTCTAATTTCTTTCTTTTAGAGAGGATTTTGAAAAAAAAAAAAAGTAACACATCAGGCAGAATGTTTTGACTAGCCATATAATACTGTGTTGATCCAACTTACTTAGATATGTAAAACTTTTGCAATTTCTCTTGGAATGGAAAATAAAAGTCCTTAATAAATAGCCAAATGTAGACAGTGTTAAATGTACAAGCACAGGTAACTAAATTTCAGTTCTGGAATGCTACTCCGTCAATCAGTTATTTAAGAAAATTCTTGTCATACTCTTGAAACATTCATAGTATATTTTTAACTTTGTGTAATGAAGCATATACTTTTTATAAAATTCCATAAGAATTTCTAATCTATTATTTGAAAACCTACATTTAACGTAGGTTCAAGTTATTGTAGATTTATTTAATTGAATCACCCATTTTACAAAAATGTTCAATTATCTGCTGGGTCACATTTATTATTACACTGGACTGTGAGTTGGGCAGCCCTGATTTAAGAGAGAGAGTGGTTCAAACCCTCATTTCCTAGATAACTTTGAAATTCCTATACAGCTGCCCCACTAATATCAGGCATAATAATAAAATTTAGAAAGGAATTGCACATCTTATACAAGGTAAGTAAGAAGTAATAATACTTAATATGAAATCTTACCTTATTTCTCCCGAGATTGCTGTAATTTTGCCAAAGAAATCAAATTCTCTTTCATAAAATAGTTTTGCCGGGCCTGAGAGGGCATTTATAATACTGCTCATAATGTTTTCTAATGGTTCATACATCACAGCTGTAAAACATCAATGAATATTTCTGATTACAGAATATATGTAAATGCTAACACCAAACAAATATTTCTCCTCCAGTTTAAAATCCTTTTACATGATAAAAAAACTTCTAAAGTATGTAATACCAAAAAGATATGCATTTGAATATTAACACATTAATACATACTTATAAGTTAAATACAACAATAAAATTCTAAATATAATTAAATCTAGTTATTTTTTTATTTGCACAATTAAGATAACCAGGCAATCCAACTCCAGCAAGACAGGTTAAATAGACCAATATAAATGCCCAGTGTACAAAGCATATATGAAAATAATTTTTTATTTAAAATTGGAAACAGATTTTTTACGGTTAATACATTTTCTTAGAAAAAAAAAAGAAAAGAAAAAAGTATATAAAGAACCTGCATAGAGCAAAATTTCCAGAAAAAAAGAATCATATGGAGAAAAACTTATTTGTATCATAGAAAAAAACAATTATTAGGAGATATCGATGATATAATGCAGACCAACTGAATGTGGAAAAACCCATTTTTCATTAAAAATAGTTTACTGTTGCTTAAGCAGTAGCAAAATTTTGAAAGGTTAAAGCCTAATAGACACTGAGGAATTCAGCAGGCTGGCTTCAGGAGAAAAGGAAAATGTTTCTTTTCCTTTTGGAAGATTTAAATTTTTCTACATGCGAAAAAATTCTCCAACAGAATCCAAAACTCCTGGTAGCATAAAAATCTACTCTAGAAGAAAAAATATCTATAATATTCTCTTAATAATGTCTTAGAAGTGATACAACCTAGAATTTAATACCACAATTAAACACAACAGTGTTGAATTTAAATTTTTACTCCAGGAGAGATTTCTGCAGTTCTGAGGGAGGTGGGGTACGAAATTTTGTAATCTTTGGGAGAAATTGCACATGTAGTCCAATAATAAGCATAAAATCCCAATCTTCCAGAGGAAGAGGAGAATGTCCCACATGGCCATCTCCACACAAATTCAATACTGACACAGTGTACCTCACCCCTAACCCGAATGCTGCAGAAATCCTTTACACAGATAAATATCTGAACAGATTTTTTTAAAAGCTCATTTGTCTTAAACTAATGTAAACAAATAAATGCAAAAAATTTTATTTAAAAATTGTTTTTAAATTTTTAAGAATTTTTTTAAAGAAGCAATAATTTTAATGAAAAAAATATTTTAAAATAAAGAATAGATATCAACAAAAAATTTTAAAACTTTTTTTTTTTTTTTTTAAGTAATTTTTAAAACATATATAGGGAATTTTAGAGGAATTAGATTACTAACAGGAATGATTCTTTCTTTTTTTTTTTATAACTAAAACATAACTTTTCCCAAATTTTAGTTAATTTTTTTTCTTAATGGCAGACAACAAAAAACTTTTTTTCTGAATTTGAAAACTTTAATTATTTTATGGTTTAGAAGTCCATAAAAAAGACATTTGATTTGAAAAACAAGAACAAAAAACTACAAAAGAAACTACTACATAAAGAAATTAAATATCGATTTGAAAAAAAAAAAAACTCTAAACCTAGACAACACAATCAACTGGGACTGAAAATCACAGATTAATAGTTCAATAAATAACTTTGATTTAAAAATTTTAAAACAGAAGCTTACGATCTTGTTGCTGAGCATCTTCATCCAGATACATATTGGTTTTCATGTTCCATATAACTTGATGAGCCAGCAGTTGAGATTTTTTACAAGCATTTTTGATAAATTCAGTCACATAACCCATCTTAAAAAGAAAAAAAAATCTCATTAAAGCAACTCAAATAAATAAAAAAAGCCTGGAAAATCTAGGAACAAGTTTCCTAAATGTTGTGACAAATTGTGCATATGTTTCTCTAAAGACTATCATTATAAAAAAACACGTAAATTAAAACTTAGTTTAACATGCTTACTCCCCATCAAATAGTGAATATAATATGAAATCTAACAACAATTTATGATATTAAGTTTAAAGACCTTGTATTGAAATTTGCATTAATTTAACGCTTTGTGCCTGAATGAGACAATCCTATTACAGAAAATTAAATACAGGCATCTCCCGACTAACGTAAGTAATGCATACTGCAAACTTTTACGTAACTTGAATTTTAAGTAACTCGAATTTCTAAATTGATTAGGTAAAATTTTGTAAGAAACTGCAATATTTAACGATAACAATTTTTAACGACTTAGAATTTAGAACAGTATCTTATTTATGAATATAATATATAATTTACTCGGATATAAACTATAAAAATATATAAAAACAAACTGAAAGAACACTTTTCAAATAAAAAAAAAAACCTCTTATGGAATGCGAGATTGATAAATTTAGCATTGATGAATTGATTCAAACAATTTTCAATCTACATTAAATGAACAGGTGAAGCTAGAAGAACAAAAACACTTGTTCCTCTTCATCGAAATTTTAAAATTAGCTTTTGTTCTGGTTTGAATTCAGCTAACATAATTATTGTGGTTGAACCCCAGATTTTTTGTCTCATTTTAATTAGATTTAATTTGTTTTGTTAAAGATTTGATTGTATATTTCAATAAAAATATAACTCTCACTAATATATAAAACTATATTCTGGTTGTGGTTTTTATCTGCATAATTTATAAAATTATTATCAAAAGTATGTAAATGCATATCAAATGCAGATAGTGTGTTCATAAATGTAATTTTTGAGATTTATTACGTAACTGCGAATTTACGTAAGTCGAGGAATGCCTGTACAGCAGAATTTCGAAAAATCCATATTTATAAATTCCACAATCCTCTGAAATTTGCATGCATTTCAAAACATAAGTAATGAAATTTGAAGTTAAAAAATATTCTTTATTTCAAATATTAGAGAATGAAAATAAAATTATTTTTAATGTAAATTTATTGGAAAATAGTAATGACACAGGCTATTATACAAGTAAAGTACTTTTATTTCACAAAAACTTATACACAACAAAATGTAAACAATAGAAATCAATGAGAAATGTAAACAAGACCAGAAAAGTTTTAGCAGTGACACTATCGGCCTCTATAGAAAGTAGCGAATTAATTTATTTCATATTTCATGTAAGGATTTAATGCATGGCATAAAATATGGCCTGGTTCTTTATTTATTGAAAATCAGGATGTAAATACATATTTTTCAGGTTTTCAGTTAATCTTACCATAAGCTAAAGCATCTGAACTGTTGAATTACACAAAAAAAAAAATTCAACCCAGGTTTACAAGAGCTTTTAGAATAGAAGAAATTGTTGAATGGATGAATAATAAAGATCAGGTCTCGGTAAATCATGTAGCAGATGAAGAAATTATTTCTTCAATAATGAACCCACCCAAAGACAGTAAAACTGAGTCTGACCGTGACTGTGAGAAAAAATAAAGCTTGAAGAAAGTTTGGTTTTAGGTAAAAAAAAATTTAAGTTCTTGGAGCAGAAGAGCTGTGTAGACCAATAGAAAATAATGACTGTTTACAGAATTCAAAAGAAACTTCATCAAGAGAAAATGAAAGTTCTTAATCAAAGGACTATATAAGAAAAGTTTCAAATTTTTAATAAAAAATAATTTTGGGCATTGAAAGGATAATGTACAGGTAAATAAAATAGATTAAAGTTTTTATTTGTTTAAATTGAATTATTACATTCTTTTCTTGTAAATGGATACAGGTAAGAGGGGAAAAAGTCATTTAATTCAGAATCTGCAAAACTCTCAAATCTGCAAAGCAGTGTCCCAAGCGGTGTGGATTTTTGAGACTCTACCGTATATTGTGCGAAATACTTTATTTAAAATGTTTAGAAAACATAACCAATTTTACAAAGCTAAATATTTTTTAAGCAATTGCATATCGAAAACTTTTATGTTATTAAAAAATGTGAAGTGAAATATTTTCCACTCAAAAAGAAAAATATATATCTATTTACAGACTACACCACAATATTTTAAAAATACATATTTCTTGTTAATTAATATAAGTATTATTACAAATATTTTACAAAAAGGCCTATAAAAAGCCATTCAAAAATTATCTTTATGTGACATAACATGATGAAATAAGAAATTGGATACGACATACTTTGGAATCAAAATAATAAAGCATAATTTATATTGTTCCATTTGAATTGCAACTGAAAAAAAGCATGCAAGATCTTGACAGTTTTACTGTATTTATATCAATTGGTAATAGATCGTATACCGAAATTTTTTTGAAAACATAAAATTAGCTATAAATTAGCGACTGTATACTTGCCAACTTTGGAGAGAGAGAGAATAGGGGATATTATTGTAGTGATATACTAGGAAGATTATTTTCTAGTTTATCACACAGTTTAAAAAATATATAATCATAAAAGTTACAAATTGAGATAGAAGAGTAACACAGAATTAGACTTAATAAAATAATAATTTAAAAAAACCCTTTAAAATTAATAACTTAAAATCTAAACACCAAGACAATTACTATGGTTATTAAGAGTTAATGTTATTCTTTAGCAAAAAAGAAAAAATACACTAAATATATAGAACAACAGCAGATTAAACTTTCAATAAAAATCTTTAGAGACTTTGATCAAATTGATGGTTTTTCTTATGGAAATTTATGATTATGAAATATTGAATGCATTTTTTTAACAATAAAGAAAACAGGAGAAATGTTTGAACATAACCGAGAAATGGATACAATTTCAAAATAAGGAAGTCTCCCTTAAAAAAAAAATAAAAGGGAAACTTGGCAAGTATGTGGTTGCAAAAAAGTGACATCACAACAGGAGGAGGGTATCACTCAAGTGTGACAACTTATATCACAAGGGGATAAAGGGAGTAATACACCCCCCTCCTCCCCCAAAAAAGTGTGATGTAATAAATGAATGACCCCTAACTATTGATTTGATAAATCAGTTTTAATGAATGAACCTTTTCTAAATTTCATATTATTACTTAAGTTTTTTTCAGCTATTAAAGGGGAAATTATTGCGGCAGGTTTTTCACTGATTCTAATTTGGGACAAAAAATGTTAAACCATTAAGCAGCCCAGTAGCAGAAAATTCTCCAAGTGTCTGCAAGAAATACTTCAGGGGCAGAAAATAATCTGCAGGTAAACTATTTTACAATTGAAGTGTTAATCAAACGATCACTTACCTTTGACATTGTTATGCATTTTATTAATTTTACAAATAATAATCTTAAGTTTTTGTATTAAGTAATAAAGTGCCAAACATCATATAAAGCGAAATAAAGGAACAATAGAAAAATAATCTGCAAACGAGAAAAGAACTGCGACACCCGCCTCCCCTCTCGAATTTTCTGCTACCAGGTTAAGCAGCTGTCCCATATTATTCGGTTTTCCGAAAACAGGGTTCATACAGAGTTGGGAAGAAAAAATCCAAGGAGTACCCAAAAAATCCAAGGAGTCCAAAAAATTTTAAGGATTTGCAATTTTTTTTTTTTTTTTTTTTGGTCGATGTTTTTATGTGCTGCATCGTTATATGGTATGCACACTCCAATTTTTAATGCCCAATTGGGAGAGAAAAACATTTCAAAAACAAATTTTACTCTATTAGAATCTAATTGTTAGTGCTGAAATTGCACAGTATTCACAATATATTGCTTATTCATTTCGTGAGTTTAAATACAAAATTGACAATCTACTTTCTTATGCACTGACCAATGGTCATATCACAGGGGTGATTTTGAGTAAAAAAAAAAAAAAAAAAAAAAAAATCTGAAATGCACAGCAAATCTGAAAAGTTACACCAGAGAGGGGGGGTGGGGGGGGTGGGAATCCACTCCCGACACTAGCTATGCGTTTTCTCGGTGGCGCTTTGGCGAAATTTGTGGCTTTTTCGCGATCTTTTGATGAAATTTGTGGGGGTTTTCACGATCTTTTGACGAAATTTGTGAGTTTTTACGCGCTCTTTTGACGAAATTTGTGTTTTTACGCGCTCTTGTGACGAAATGCGTTTTTTTCGCGATCTTTTGACGAAATTTGCCGTTTTATCGCGTTCTTTTGACGAAACTTTTGGGTTTTTGCGATCTTTCGACGAAATTTGTGAGTTTTTATGCCGCTCTTTTGACGAAATTTGTGAGTTTTTTCGCGATTTTTTGACTAAATTTGTGGGTTTTTTCGTGATCTTTTGACGAAATTTGTGAGTTTTTACGCGCTCTTTTGACGAAATTTGTGAGTTTTTTCGCGATCTTTTGACGAAATGTGTAGTTTTTTTCGCGATCTTTTGACGAAATTTGTGAATTTTTACGCGCTTATTTGACGAAATGTGTTTTTTTTTCGCGATCTTTTTACGAAATTTGCCGTTTTATCGCGATCTTTTGACGAAACTTTTGGGTTTTCGCGATCTTTCGACGAAATTTTTGGGCTTTTACGCGCTCTTTTGACGAAATTTGTGAGTTTTTTCGCGATCTTTTGACGAAATTTGTGGGTCCTTTCGCGATCTTTTGACGAAATTTGCCGTTTTTCACGATCTTTTGAAGAAATTTTTGGGTTTTCGCGATCTTTCGACGAAATTTGAGTTTTTACGGGCTCTTTTGACGAAATTTTTGGGATTTTTTCGCGATATTTTGACGAAATTTGTCGATTTTTCGCGATCTTTTGGCGAAATTTGCCGTTTTTCGCGATCTTTTGATGAAATTTGTGGGGTTTTTTCGCGATCTTTCGACGAAATTTGCGGTGTTTTTCGCTATTATTTGACGAAATTTGCGTTTCCCCCGCGATCCTTTGACGAAATTGGCGATTTTTCTGCAAACGATTGACAAAATTTATTTTTTTCGGCGACCATATGTCTGAATTTTCGGATTGGTGACCGATTTTTTACAATTTCCGGAAATGAATGCCTTACATTTTCGAAAAATTCGAACTAGAATCACCCCTAGGTCATATAAATATAGATTAGTCAAACCCCTAACACTTATGTATATCACATACATGATACATCTTAAAGAAAATTTAAAAAGGCAAAAAAAAAAAAAAAAAGAATGCTAAATGCAACATCTTAATAAAAATTTTAAAAGGCCAAAAAAAAAAAAAAAAAAAAAGAAGAATGCTAAATGCAACATCTTAAAGAAAATTTTGAAAGGCAAAAAAAAAAGAATGCTAAATGCAAGATACAAGAAAAAATGTAACAAGTTTTGAATTTATTCTTTTAGAACAGCGGTAATCTCTGTCTTTGAAGGTGAAATTTTGACGAATTCGCATTTTTTTCGCGATCTTATGATGAAATTCGCGTTTTTTCGCGATCTTATGATGAAATTCGCGTTTTTTTCGCGATCTTAGGTGGAAATTCGCGTTTCTTTCGCTATCTTCTGAGAGAAATTCGCGTTTTTTTTCGCGACTTTCTGGAAAATTCGCTTTTTTGCGATCTTTTAATGGAATTCGCGTTTTATTTCGATTGTTTAACGAATCTGACGGGTTTTTTTTGCGATCTTTTAATGGAAACCGCGTGTTTTTCACGATCCTTTGACGAAATTTGCGTGTTTTTCGCGATCCTTTGACGAAATTCGCGATCCTTTGACGAAATTCGCGTGTTTTTTGCGATCTTCTAATGGAATTTGCTTTTTACTTCGATCGTTTGACGAAACTAACGGTTTTTTTCGCGATCTTTTGATGGAAACCGTGTGTTTTCGCGATCCTTTGAGGAAATTCGCGTGTTTTTCACGATCTTTTGAGGAAATTCGCATGTTTTTCACGATCTTTTGAGGAAATCTGCTTTTTTCTCGATCTTTAACGAAATTCGCGTTTTTTCGTGATCCTTTAAGTAAATTCGCGTTTTTTCACGATCCTTTGACAAAATTTACGAATTTTTTCTGCGATCGATTGACGAAATTTGACGGTATTCTGGAACATATTTGCGAAAAACGCGATTTTTCCGAGATTTTTGGCTAAATGCCAAACATCGATGAAATTTAAAATAAAGGTCGGCTAACAATGTCAAAAAACGGACTTTACGGACCTAGTGGGAGCCCTGCCATTAAGATTACCCTATCCAATCAATGTTGTGCTTCAGATGAATGACGGGCATAAAGGATTTACCGTGCGTTTTTCAATCACGATTTTTTTTTTTCTGCAGGAATATGGCTTGCATCCGAAGCCGCAATACAATATAAGGAGTTTCTAAGTAGTAGTTTGCTTATCTAAGTAGTTCTAAGTACTACTTGGGAATGTTTTCATTTCTAAGGAGTTTCCAAGGAGTCTAAGGAGTCTGTGCGAACCCTGCCGAAAACAACTTTAATTAGCTATAGACCCCAATATTTTAATCAGAGTTAAGTTTTATTTCTGAGATATGGCATATTAACACAAAACTATGGAGAAAAAAATTGATTCTTTTAATGAAATGCAAAAAAATCACTAGACCTTCAAAAGATTAAATAAGGTAAATAACTGAGGTATTCAATACAGTTCCATGTTATTCAATTCTTTACAAAAATTATTCTCACAAAATTTCTAACTGAAGAATGAATTTTGAAGTTGAAGATTTTTATTGACTAAAATACATGATTGAAATTAAGAATTTGCATGGTACAGTAACCTGTTAAAACAGAATCTGTCTTTCATAAGTTTTTTTTCTGTGAGATATTACTAGTATATACGTTAAAATATTTACTGAAAAGTTTTGTAATATTAATAAAAATAAATTTATTTTACTTACACTATCATGTCGAACAGCTTGTACTAGCTGAGGAATGTAAAAAAGTATCACATCCTGAAATAAATAATGAATTACAATAATAGATAAATGCATAATACAGAATGAAAATAGTAATGCGTAGCATGAAATAGAGTCATTTTAAAGTTTTATTGCTATTAAGAGAGAAATAAATCACAAATGACAAGTTTTATATCAGCTTTAAATGCTTCCTTTCTTTTTTTTCTTTTAATAGAAATTATATTGCTGATTAAACAAGGTAAGTAATTTTAGATATAAATTTTCTTTCATAAATAAATTACAAAATCAATTGCTAACTATATTTAAATAATCAAAACAACTTTAACTTCCCACAGAGTTAATAAAAGAGAGAGAGAGAGAAAGAAAGAAAAACAAACACCACAAGATTGATAAATATAATTGTGACAAACAAAAATTTATATAATCTGAATAAAAACAAATATCAGACTGATTGATCTCCCTTCTCCTACTAATACTACCAAACACATAAACACACTTTCAAGTACATTTATAGAATATTCAAAAAAGTACTTCTTATAAATATGTAAAACATATTAGTCTAATTTAATCAAAATTGTAACACCATTTTTCAATTGAGACGTTCATAATCAAAATGTATCAAAGCCATAAAACATTGTCCAAAGATATTTGGATATAAAATTAAATGGATGCACATGCATTTTATTCAAAATCATAGGTAACAACGTAACTAGTGTCATCCTCTGTAGATTGCATTTTAAATTTAGAACTTTGTTTGTCCTGGCATAGAACTTTGTTTGTCCTGGCATAGAACTTTGTCTATAGAGCAAAAATTCATCACAAACTTGGTTGGACAAAAAAAATGGATGGCATCCATTTTTGTTCCGAATGTTTTAAATAATCTGTTATGAATGTAAATACGAACATATGGATATGCAATTTTTGATCATTTGTTAATCTAATATATAAAAATGAAAATTTGTCTGTCTGTCTGTAATGCTATACAAATCCACAGTTTGGAAGCCAGAATTATGAAAGGTTACCTACATGTGTATTAAAATACGGCCGAGGCAACTAAAGTAATCCAGAATTGGAATAACTTAGTTAATTTTTAATTAATAAAAAACCACAAATTTAACTGCAATTTAATTTCCAATCAAATTTAAACATTTTTCATTATAGCTGTTGCCAACTATTAAAAATCTCCAATAAAATTCTTACCACAAAAATTACTTTTCTATTGCAAGATTCCCACATGAAAAAATGAAATAAACGGTTTGACAAATTTAAAAAAAAAGGGAATATTACATCATAACTTTTCTATTGCAAGATTTCCAGATGAAAAGTGAAACTAAAATAAGTAGTTTGAAGAATTAAAATCAAAAGTGAATGTTACGTTATAATTTTTCTGTTTTATGATTTCCATGTGAAAAATTATAATTATTTAATTAATTTGATGAATTAAAAAAAGGAATATTACATCATATTGATAATATAAAGGACGTGGTGAATATATAATGTCATATAAGTGTGAAAAAATGTATTGAAGAATGATAAAAAATGGATTATGGAAATATTGGCGTATTTTAACATTATTGCTCCAATGATGAATGAAAATAAGTTTATTTATAGCCATATTATTTTGCGTCTGTTATATAAATTTATATATTTTTATTATTGGGTATCATTTGATTCATGTGTATAACACTTTGACTGTTTTTTTTTTTTTTTTTTTTTTTTTTTTTTGGTTTCCCAAAACAAACATTCTTAAAATTCCAGGCAACGCCGGGTATTTTAGCTAGTATTAGATAATAGAGAGATGAAGCTTTTCTGAGTTTTTTTTTAGAGGGTACTCTGCTCTATGTAAAGATATCTTTACCAACATTTCACGGCCCTTGGAATGAAAAGGTTCTAATTGCTTTAAGTATTCTTTTGAAAAACATAAGATGTAAAATTCCTTTGTCGGTAGAATAGGTAACCCAATTTGAAATCAGTTAACTCTTAAAATACTTTTTAAATTCACTATATGTCACTCAATATATGAGCATTCTTACTATTTCAATTTAAATGAATTTGTCAGTTAGAAATCTTGTCATTCTAAGGCGATGATTTGTAACAAAGCTAGTTTATAAAAGCATATTTCTCAGGGTTGGTAAGGTTCTTCCAAAGTGGGTAAAAAACAAAGATAATCAACTGGAAAGAAAAGGTTTCTTCCATTAATGAAACAACTGGAAGAAATAGGTTTTTTTTAAATTAGTGGAACAAATGGAAGAAATAGATTTTTTTAAAAAATAATTTACGACATGTTCATGAGTCATAATTGATATTTCTGAGATGCAGATAAATGATTTTTTTTTTTAATCAATAAACTTATTTAAACTTAGACTTACACTAAAGTGATTTCATATCAAATATTAAAGACGTGAATAATCACATTGCTAACAAAACGTAAACCAACTTAGTGAAAAATGTCCAAGCCAGGCCCCTGGAATAGATCTCCAGTGCTCTACCACTAAACCACAAGGACGATGCCCAGCTTGGCATCTCTCACTTATATAAGTCGGTAAGGCTGCTACCGCAGCACTAGATGGAAAAGTCTCCATGAGCACACAATCTAGTGGCGTAACATGAGACGCAAACGAACCCAGCATCGATGAATATACAATTTTAAATAATTTTTCAACTACTTTTCAGCAGTGAAATTACGCTTGAAATTATTGAATATTAAAGACGTGAATTATCACACTGCTAACAAAGCGTAAACCAACTTAGTGAAAAATGTCCAAGCCGGGAATCGAACCCGAGCCCCTGGAATAGATCTCCAGTGCTCTACCACTAAACCACAAGGACGATGCCCAGCTTGGCATCTCTCACTTATATAAGTGGGTAAGGCTGCTAGCGCAACACTAGATGGAAAAGTCTCCATGAGCACACAATCTAGTGGCGTAACATGAGACGCAAACGAACCCAGCATCGATGAATATACAATTTTAAATAATTTTTCAACTACTTTTCAGCAGTGAAATTACGCTTGAAATTATTGAATATTAAAGACATGAATTATCACACTGCTAACAAAGCGTAAACCAACTTAGTGAAAAATGTCCAAGCCGGGAATCGAACCCGGGCCCCTGGAATAGATCTCCAGTGCTCTACCACTAAAACAAGGACGATGCCCAGCTTGGCATCTCTCACTTATATAAGTCGGTAAGGCTGCTACCGCAGCACTAGATGGAAAAGTCTCCATGAGCACACAATCTAGTGGCGTAACATGAGACGCAAACGAACCCAGCATCAGTGAATATACAATTTTAAATAATTTTTCAACTGCTTTTCAGCAGTGAAATTACGCTTGAAATTATTGAATATTAAATGTAATTGAATATTATATGTGATAATTCACGTCTTTAATATTCAATAATTTCAAGCGTAATTTCACTGCTGAAAAGTAGTTGAAAAATTATTTAAAATTGTATATTCACCGATGCTGGGTTCGTTTGCGTCTCATGTTACGCCACTAGATTGTGTGCTCATGGAGACTTTTCCATCTAGTGCTGCGGTAGCAGCCTTACCGACTTATATAAGTGAGAGATGCCAAGCTGGGCATCGTCCTTGTGGTTTAGTGGTAGAGCACTGGAGATTATTCCAGGGGCCCGGGTTCGATTCCCGGCTTGGACATTTTTCACTAAGTTGGTTTACACTTTGTTAGCAGTGTGATAATTCACGTCTTTAATATTCAATAATTTCAAGCGTAATTTCACTGCTGAAAAGTAGTTGAAAAATTATTTAAAATTGTATATTCACCGATGCTGGGTTCGTTTGCGTCTCATGTTATGCCACTAGATTGTGTGCTCATGGAGACTTTTCCATCTAGTGCTGCGGTAGCAGCCTTACCGACTTATATAACTGAGAGATGCCAAGCTGGGCATCATCCTTGTGGTTTAGTGGTAGAGCACTGGAGATCTATTCCAGGGGCCCGGGTTTGATTCCCGGCTTGGACATTTTTCACTAAGTTGGTTTACGCTTAGTTAGCATTGTGATAATTCACGTCTTTAATATTCAATAATTTCAAGCGTAATTTCACTGCTGAAAAGTAGTTGAAAAATTATTTAAAATTGATTTCATATCATTTTGCTTTGTTTTAAAATCTTTTATATAGTTGATGTTTCTTAATTTCGGCATTGTTTTTGCTCTAGATTAATTTTAACACAATTATTCTAATTGGTAAATAAATCATATTAGATGTAAATTTCCAACTGGGCGAAAAATGTCCGGACCAGGATTCGAACCAGGGATCCCGTGGCTGAAGCCGCCAGTGCTCTGCCATCTGAGCTATCCCGGATGAATCTGGTGGAACTTTAGGTTAGCTGGGTGAAAAAGTTCCACCAGATTCATCCGGGATAGCTCAGATGGCGGAGCACTGGCGGCTTCAGCCAGGAGATCCCTGGTTCGAATCCTGGTCTGGACATTTTTTGCCCAATTGGAAATTTACATCTAATATTGTTTTTGTTATCTATAAATTTCTTCAACTTTTTTCAAGTTTTATTCCACTGTCCTGGAAGAAAACCAACTCTGATATTCCCTCAAAAATACTACTAATAAGAAATACAGTATTTTTTTAGGTATGATGCACCACTGGATAACACAAACACCCTGATTTTTAATACCTCATTTAGAGAAAAAAAAATTGAAGACTAGCATTCTAAACAGATTTAAATTGATTAAAAGCTAACAGTGCTAAAATTGCACTGTACTTTCAATGTACTGTTTATAATAGTTTCGTAAATTTAAATACAAAGTTGTCACCCAACTATTATATGCAGCACTTTCATAAATGGTCACATATGAAGTGTTGAGAACCAGAGTGGACTATAACACATTTTGTGAAAAATGAGTTTGAAGTGTCAAACAACTGTATGTCATGTCATGTATTGGCTTTATAATTAACTAGCAGCCTTCGCCCGCTACGCTGGTTGGTTTTTCTAAAGAAAGCTTGAATGAAACAAAATATATCTGTGAATTTGATCATGCGTTTTAAAGCAATATGGACATTTACCTGGTGTATCCAACTGAATTGCTGAAAGAAATATGAATGTCATTACGCTATTATATCTTTTATTGAGTCATACAAAATTTAGACTGTTAAGGACCAATTTCTTTAGTTGATCTGTTAGTGTAGGATTCGGCAAAGAATGATAGAACAATATGTAATATACTAAAAGCGTTCATGAAAAATTATCAATGCAAGTCTCATCAGAATCTGCTAATTGGACTTATTGAAAAGGCTGATCGTTCATAATAATTGGATTCGCCTGATTCTAGAACTTTCATCTATAATTCTACAATCAAGCAATCAAGCAATCTAACAACCAAGCAACACTAAGCAAATGATATGTGCTTTATACTAAAAGGTTTACTGAAAATTTAACTAACCAATCAAGTTCCATCGAAATCCACTTAGCAGAATCTTTTAAACTGGAAAATGTACCGAAACCTTCCCTAAAAATGATCTAATTAACAGTTTAAATCCCATAAAAATTCATTCAGCAGAACCTTTAAAAAAAGCAAATCTTTCAAAATTGGGTTCATCTGATTTAGAACTTTCCCCATAATTATTTAACTAAGCAACGTAGAATGTTATGTTTTATACCAGCATCTTTTCTGAAAAATTATCTAACTAACAATGTAAGTCCCGTCAAAATCTATTCAGCAGAACTCAAGATATAAGCGGCCGGAATGAAATTTCTCTTTGCATTACATATATATTGAGATAGTTAAATATAACTTTCATAATCGTGTTAACCTGATTATAGAACTCTCTGGGAGGTAGGGTAGGTATATACTGCATCACTTCTGAATTTTTTAAGGAACTCAGCTCAACTTCCATAACTATAGCATATATACTCTCTAGTATACCATCTCTCTGTAGCGTATATCTTCCAATTTTCTTTACTGTACCACTGAGAACTAAACAACACAGAATGATATGATAAATATTGAAAAAATCCCTGAAATATTATCTAATTTACTGTGCATTTAATTAGTTGACTTGAAATCTTTCATTATTGAGTTCACCTAATTTTAGAACTCCCGTAGCAACTTAGAATGATGGTTTTTACATTAAACCATTTAGAAACCAAATTTACTATTTAACAGCGTAAGTTCTACAAAATTTTGTTCAGTAGAATCTGACTTATTGTCATATTTACAATATTTATTGCTCATTATTAAACCTTTTTTCTTTACATTTGAAATAAAATCAGCAATTGTTTTGGTATTTCCCTGTTATGATAACACCATTCTCACCAAGTGTAATAGTTGACACAAAAATGAAATGATACATTAGAAGAAAAAAAAAATTGTTGATAAAAAAAAGGAGCATTTAAAAAATATAACTTTTGAAAATTACAGACTTTGACCTACCACTTTTTTAAATCAATAAAAATAATGGTACTACTTGGTTATCCCGTCGACCAAAAATCTATTGCCAAACTATAAGATTAAATGCCAATAATGCTTGATCGTAAATGTCACATTAACTTGACTTTAAGCAAGTTACACGTATTTAAATCATCAAGTGATTTTTATTTCGACGTTTAAATGTATTTTTATTAATGTTATACTAATTTATTTGTTCTTTCGTTATTTAAAATAAAAATGTCAATTTGTATAATTTGGCGAGTGGTTTGGCGATTTATATAATTTGGCGAAATTGGTCGACGGGTACCAAAATAAATATTTAAAATATAAGAATAAATAAATATTTTGCAAGTAATAAAATATAGTCAATTTAAACTGCAGTCTTGAAATTGTAAATGCCTTTTACTACTGAAGCATGGCGTACGTAATACGTATGTCTCACATTGCAGTAAACATTTCATTCTTTCAATGAAGGCATTCGTGGTTTTTGTTTTTTGAACAAAACATTTTTATATGTATAATTCCTAACTTCTGAAATAATTTTATTGTAGCTTCTTCATCATCAGATAACTGCGAAATGGTAAAATCTATATCAGTATCAGTAATAAATATTGTCTATTAAAAAAAATAACATACTAAAAAGTTTTGCGAGATTATGATGAAATAAAATAAATTCAATCATTAAAAATTCCTGCATAAAAATATTCACGTTCAATAATTAGCAAATGTTAATGTGTGGCATGGTTTGCAATAAAAATCGTTTGCACGGTTAGGGTTGAAATAAATGGCACGATACCATACATTTTGGCGTGGTATCGCGACGAAAATTAGAACGAAAAAGTACCACAGTTTCTTTTTTTTTAAATTTAGTTTTAGTTTTTGAGGCGTTTGAATTTTTTTTTTCTAACTGACAAAGTTGTTTTTATTTAACCAAAAGGATTGGTTAAAAAATTATTCAATTTGAATTTTTTCCCTTGCTATAGTAACAGAATGAAAAGAATGAGTTTTTAGAAATTATCACTTGAAAAATTCAGGTTTTGGCGCCAAAGGTAGTGCCAAATTAGAATAATATGAAATATCTCTCGAACTATTGGGCTTAAAAGAATTTAGTTAGTACCATTCGATAATACAGCATACAAAAATACACCAAAATATGTTGTCAGTTGAAAAATAACTATAAAATCATATTTTTAAGGAATTTTTTTTAAGTTTGTTCTCTTTTTTATCCCCCTTAGGGGTGGAATTTTGGAAAATCCTTTCTTAGCGGCACTCTATATCATAAGAAGTATTTTTACCCCAATTTTGAAGATTTTAGGTTCAGTAGTTTTGTCTGTGTGTTGATTAATACAAAATCCAGACTTTCTTTTATATATATAGATGTTATTAATTTTAAAACTATTCCTGCGATAGAGACAGTTTTACAGATGGTCCAAAGTAACTTCGATATCAAGTTGCCAATAAAAGAGTGGTTCAAGCAGCTTTGTACATCTGAAAAAGCTTGATTTCCTCTGGCACTGGTAGAACTGGCGAGCAAGATCTACACAAATTTTTGGAAAGCATTTTTCTCGAGACTGCAGCTGACATGGTTGGTCCATTCTACAGAGTTTTTAGTATAATAGAGATGAAGTATAATGTCAAAACAGTTTGCAATATGTATCTGGTTATCGCTCAAATTTAAATGCCCTCATTCAGCCCAAACAAGACAAGCACAATAAACAAAGGCTGAATTCCTTTGATGAGAGATTTAAAAATCATTCTTTGATGCCTCTGTGTGACTGAGTGACAGACACCACAGTGGTTTGAAAGTGTAACAAGTATCTAGGGTTACATTTTTGGCTTTAAGGAAAAGCTGCATGTTTCATCTCTATCAATCTTAATACTCTGTGGTCTACTCTGATTCTCAACACCTTATATAGAGAGGCCAGCCAAATCCCAAATACTCATGCATCATGCACACTAAAGCTTTTTTTTTTTTTTTTTTTTTTTTTTTTGGCTTGCTTCATAATTTTCTTTCCTTTTCTTATTTAAATATTCATGATATCTCATCTTAGTAAACATGACTCAACATTTCTTTCACAGAGGTATCACCTGCAACAAATTTATACAGCTAAAACATCTTAACGTTAAAAATGCGAATTTAACAAAAATTCTACTTTCAACTGAAAAATCTGAACTTTTTTGTGGACAAACCTCGGAACTCGGGAGAATCTTGATACATGATAGCGCATAAAACAAAAAAAAAAAACTTTGTCTTTTCCAGGTTTTAGAAAAAAATTTAATTTTCCCTGACTTTTTGAGCACTTGTCACTTTCCCTGGCAATCCCTGTTTCCCAGTCATATAGGAACCCTGTATAGTTTGAAAGTTTCAAGAAAAAATAAAATATGTCTTATTAGATTCAACTAAATGTGGAAATAAAAAATATGACAAGATAAATAAATCACAGAACAAATGATAAATTTATATTAAAATAAAAAATATGACAAGATAAATAAATCACAGAACAAATGATAAATTTATATTAAAACAAAAAAATATATTTTACAAAATATCTTACAGGAGGGAAGGATGATAAAACTCGGACAGCATATTGGGCTGTGACAGGATGTCTAGGATACTGACGAGAGAAATAGGCTAATGCTTTAACAGGAGGTTCTCGTGCCCATGTCAGCATATGCGTCAACTGTAAATTAGAAAATGGGAATTTTAAAAATAGGTTGCATAATGATATTTTCACTCTGATTTCAATCAAGCAAATATTAATTACAGTAAACTTCCAATTATCCGTCACTGATGGAACCGATGGTGTGGCGGATAAATGAAATAGACAGATAATCGAAAGACAGTACAAGACCGTTAATAAAATTACATTTCTGTATGTTAATTTAAAAATAAGAATAATTAAAAGATTTTTTTTTTTTTTTGTGTGTACTTTCATTTATAAAAAGCATAACTGATAATAAGAAATATATTTATCACACAAATTTAGAATTTTACTGAATAAATATGCAGTACCTGTTTCCATAAAAAATAATCCATTATACAGTGAAACCCGCTTAAGAAGTTTCCCAAGGGAATGGAAGGGAAAATCTTCTTAAACGGGAAAATTAGCATTTTTTGAAAAAATTAATAGTTTAAATATTGATATTCAGAAGAGGGTTTATTTTATCTTAGTACAATAATACAAAGAGTATTTTCTATAAAATTGAGTTTTCTTAAGAAATTTAAATTAGTTTGCACACTTAAAAAATTTAGCAAATAAAGTAAAAATACATAATTACCTTAGAAACTCTGTATTTAATCCAAGACAAGAAATTTCTCTTTAAGAGTCATTTGATATGTTTTTGCAAAAAAAAAAATCGGTTATAGTTTTTTGTTTCTGTTTTTTTTCGGCAACTTTTAATTGATAACAGTCTAATTGTCTTAAGCTTTTGAAAACTTCTTCAGGCACATCTTCGACACTTTCGATAAAACGCCGAAAGGTTTCTAGTCCTTTTACAGCTTCCGAAAAACTAGGAATTTCCACATCTTCTTCCTCAGTTTCACTCATTTCTTCATCTACTGTCATTTCACAAATATCATCCACTGTAAGCATTTCACATGGTACTACTTCATCATCTACCGACACGTACTCCTCAAACGATACAGTGAAATCCATATTTCTTTGAAGAGTTTCCCAATCATCCTTAATATCAAATTCATATTCTTCTGTTGATTCTCCATCCAAGAATCCCGTTTTTTGAAAACAATTGGCAATGACAGATGGGGTTATTAACTCCCATGCAGATAAAATAAAATGAATTGATTCCAAAACGTTCACTTTTTTTAACTCTCCAGTATTGTCAAGTTTTTCAATCATCCATTTCACTAGCCGTTTTCTATAATGCTGCTTAAACACTTTAATTACTCCCTGATCCATAGATTGTAAAACGGAAGTTGAGTTCGGTGGTAGAAAATGGACTTTTATGTTGCTCAAGTTTTTCGTGTCTTTGGAATGGGCGGTACAGTTGTCTACGAAAATGATGATGTTCCTCTTAGCTTTCCTCATTTTGTCATTCAATCTTTTCAAGTAATCTTCATAAATTGTAATTGTCATCCACGCAGTCTTGTTGCTTTCATAATCACAAGGAAGCGATTTCACATTCTGAAAACATCTGGGTTTCTTCGATTTTCCAACAACTAAAATTGGCAACTTCTCAGAACCCTCCATGTTGGCACCCAATAAAATTGTAAATCGTTCCTTATTTCTTTTACCTCCGTGACATTTTTCGCCTTTACATGCATATGTTTTATCTGGTAAAAGATTGTAGAAAAGCCCACACTCATCCATATTGAAAATGTCTTTAGGATGATAGCCGGTTATCAAATCTGGTAAGATTTTCTTCCACTCTTCGATTTCTTGTGGATCGACACTTTTACTCTCGCCTTGTATAGAATTATAAGTCAATCCAGCTCTTTTCTTCATCCTATCAATCCATCCATTTGAAGGAGTAAATTCAATCTTCATTTTGTTGGCAATTTCCTCAGCCTTCTCTCTAAGAATAGGTCCGCTTATAGGAATATTGGCGGATCTGGCTTGTTTGAACCAAATCAATAACTTTTCTTCCATAACTTCATATTTTCCTCTTTTCACCTTTTTAATTTTACGATATTTTTAAGAACAGTTTAAAATGAGATCTCGTTTTGCTACAATTCCATTCAGAGTAGTCACTGGTATGTTCAACTTCTTTGCAATTTCAACTCTTGTTGTTTTCGCGTTACTATCAACTTCTTTCAAAATTTTGATTTTGTCTTCAATTGACAAGGCTTTCCTTTTAATTGCCTTGCCCGACATTTTTTGGAGAAAAAAACAGAATTTTTTGTCCGTGTATTTTCTAATGAGAAAGCTTTGATGTTATGCACTTTACACTGACTTAAAAACTGCGAAATGAATAAACCAAACGCAGATTTGGTACATTACACTTATGGAATAGGGTGGTGGGAAAGAATCTGTTGTAACTATTGAACTGAAAGAACCACCCATCGGTAGGGCGGAGCAATCCCCTTTTCTCTTATCAGTCACTATTGTTACAGTGACGAGAGGCCCATCCTCTACCCACATTCCATTTCCATCAAACACGTTAAACAGATTTTAAGGTGAAATAGAGGTGACCACATCTGCTATCAGTCCTAAACATTGACCTTTTTGAATAGCGAAGAATAATAAAGAAAGAGATTTCAGCACAGAAAATAAAATAATAATCAAAAAGACAAAATAAACGAGCTTTGAAAGTAAAAATGGAAGGAAAAATAAAATTTTTTAAGTGGAAAAGAGTTTCGAACAAAACTTCTTAAACGAGTTATTTTAGTGTTGTAAGAATAAGAGAAAAATGGGAATCGAAAATATAAACTTCTTAAACGGGAAAACTTCTTAAGCGGGAACTTCTTAAACGGGTTTTACAGTACTTGTTTGCGTTTCGCTTGTACTTTTACTGCAGCAAGATTATGAATTGTACGTTATAAAAGTACTTGGGTTGCATCTGCTTCCTCTTGCATCTCAAACCAAATGATGCATTTAGAAAGCATGACCTGCAAAACTGACTCCAGGATGATCATTCTTCGTCACACATCATCCTCTTCAGGTTTCTCTGGTTTCAAGACATTTTGAATAATTTCATCATCCGTTAATTCTCCATAACCAATATCATTCATTTTGCCCTTTACAATAAATCATAATATTTGGAACATTTGAGACTATAATGATATCTGCAGATCGGAAGGTTCTCATGCTTTTTCATCCTAAGGATGAATATGTAGGAAGCATGAAAGTATAAAACAAGTATGCTGTGATTTAGGGAATGTGAAAAGTTTAAATAAACGAACTGGGAGAAAAAATATATTAAAGATCAGTACAAAAACTGGAAGATTCTGGTAAAATTAGAATAGTTAGCCACTAATATACTTCTATTATAAGTAATAATTTTAAATTAACATGCAATTTTTAAAAATAATATTAAAATCCATAAACTTACTTCAGATGAATCATTTATAATACTCTCTGATGTTGTGAAATACTGTAAGGCTTCTGCAAGATGTGAAACAGAAGCAGGGTTTAACTGGACTAATCTTGATATTTCTTCAGTCAAAGCTTCAGAATTGTTGAATCTGTTAAAAAAGGGAGAAAAAATAATTTACAAAGTAATTATTTAAGTGGAAAAAAGTAATAGAAAAATTAATATTTTATTGCATGCAATAAAGAAATATTATTCAAGATAATGTTTTCTAAAGATGGTCAGCATTATAAGTAATTCAGTCTTAGTACTTGTATCTTACAATTTCTTTTTTTAAATGTTTTGAAATTCTCTGTTTCAACTTTCACTACCATCTTTAAATCATTGATACAATGTAGAGTTTCCATTTATTCCTCTCTCATTTGTGGGGGGGGGGGGGGGGGATCCAATTTTTTATTAGTAACAGCCAGTTAAAAAAATTCCTTTATTCCCTTTTTTTAAAATAGTAATGCCATAGATTTGAATATTTTCCTATGGTGTTTTCCTGATGGCAAATAAATTACTTTGTAATTATTTATAATGACTAGTACGCTAGGTAGTTTTTCTTAATACTTTTACAATATTTTACACATATTATTTTTTACTTTGTGCATTAAAATTAATACAAGAGTCCAGTTGTGTCTTTTCTTGCAAACATTATTAGTCACTTTTAGTCTTTTTGCCTCTGACACTTGTATGTGGGAAAAGGAAAAATACAAGCAGGAAGCAGGAATTCTGCTTTTTTGAATTTATTGTCGCTTCTGATGAGAAAAAAAAATATATATATATATATATATATATATATATATATATTATTATGAGGTGGAACCTGTCGAATTTCGAAAAAAGAACATGTTTGAGAAAGAACTGTCTCATTAATTTATAATCAACCTACAAAATTAGTTACAATAAAAAGTGCATTTTATATCGGTTAGTCTAACTCTCAAACAAATATTATTTAAACCTAAAGGTCACTGCTCTTTTATAAAGACACTCTAAATTTTTGTAAAACTTTGCATTTTTACCAGTGTGTGATTTCAATTGTGTTATTTTCAAAAGTGAAGCATTTCCACCTGTGAAGAATTTCAAAGCTGCTGGAGTGATGCACTTCTACAAAACATATTTCAGTTTAAAGACTTAAAATACATGCTTTTATTTTATATAAAATGATGTCATTTGCATCTGCTGAAGAATTCCACATTTACGATCCAGTCTAAACAACATCTATATGAAAGTATCCGTATTTCGTCACTATCACAGAATAATAAACAAACCAAGCAAAAAGAGATGTCGTAAACTCTACAAAAAAAAAAAAAAAAAAAAAAAAAAAATTGGCTATCTAATGATTCACATGCATTCTTTGCTTGTAACATTAATATGGATACTTAAAATTAAATATACAGTTTATAACAGCTGCATGTTTTATCAGAAATTATTCATTTATATTTTTTCAAAATAGCACATATTTTAATTACAATTTTTTTTTCAGTTGTTTTGAGAAAATGACAACAAAAGGATATAGTAATCTACTGTTTTCCAACTATTTTCCCTTTACTTTCTACAGAAATGGAGTGCTTCAGATGCCACCATTACAGAAATGACATTAAAAAGTACAAAAAAATTAATGTCTCAAAAATAAATTGAGATGCACTTTTCAAACAAATTGCAGTTAAAAGTACTTTTTTTCCCTTTATGAAAGTGTAAAGAAAGTTTTACACCTTCGAAGTTTAAAAAATTGCAGTAGAGATTATCAGTATTTAACCATACAATGATACATCTGGTTCGTTTTATAGCAGAGATTATGTTCGTTTTATGGCAGAGATTATCAGTATTTAACCATACAATGATACATCTGGTTCATTTTATGGCTGGCTTATGCAAAGCGTTATTTTTTAGTGACAACACTTGTTGCCTGAAAGAAATAGCATATAGGGGGCTAATAAAACAATTTTCATTTAATATTTGAATAGCACTTATCCATGAAGTTATAGTTAGCCATGACATTAAGTTGCAGTTTAGAGAAATGACAATTTTTCTCATGAGCTTTGAAGTATTGTGAAAAGATTAAAAAAAAATAATAATAATAATAATACACTAGTGATTGTGTCACACTCTTTTCAGTGAATTTCAATTTTGCTTAGCAATGTACAGTCACAGAAAAAAAAGCAAACACCCCTTACTAACTCTGCAAAAAATTATCTTAGAAGAAAGTTACTGGTACCACACGTTTGGTATTAAAGTCTACTTTTAAATGATGTATATAAAATTTACTTGGGGGGGGGGGGGGGTATAACTAATAATGTGCCGTGATATGAAAGGTATAATTAATTTGAAGTTCTTTTTAGTAACATGCGTTGTGTAGTATTGCAATAAGACCCTTCGTTCTTTAAGGTCAGCAATTGTAAAAAAATAGAAATAAATGAAACTTCTTACTTGGATCGTGTCGTCTGTAAAATAAATGAAGAGGAGACTAGATAACGATGTAAATTAAACGTTTATTCCATCTTTTTAGAAGAGAAGAGAAGGCTTCCCGTTGGTCACCGTTCATAAATTAATTCTTGCCAATAAAAGCATCTACTCCATTTGAAGATATATATTTCTTTTAAAAAATTAAAGTGCAGCATAAATCAAAAAAATTATCCAGAAATAATTTAACAGGAGTTATTAAAATCGCAGACATCGTTTACACAAAAGCTTTTCACCGGATTCCACATTCATCGGTAGACAGACCGATGGGAGCCCACAGCCCCGCGATCATTTTAAAACGAAACTATGTCATGACAGCAACACCAACAAACAGATTCTGATTTAAAATTAACGGAATTTTTAATTTATAGTAAGAATACGGGGACTTCAAAAGTTACTGAAAGAAAAGATTTAAATCTATTAGAGAATTTAAAATATTAGCTAATGTCTTAATAAACAAATCCAAAAGAAAACATTTAAAAAGCTTATTTTCTATTGCTCCTCGCACAGCGAATAGACACACCTCCAAAAGATAGCCACCCATTCAATGCATAAGCCGTGAGAGGCTTGCTCCGATGACGTCATCACAATCGTACAAAGTTCAAAGGAGAAGCATCCCATACCAGGGGCAGCCGAACGTCAGCGAACTTGCCGATGTGCGATCGAAACAAATCGCCCACGCAAAAATAAATATGGATTTAAGTTTAAAGAACATCGATGTATAAGGCCAAAAGAAATAAAAAAAGTAACATGATTTAAACACTGTGAGATTTCATCTCACAATACCCCCATTTACCGAGTAAAATTTTGGCAGAGCAAGTGATGTAAAAGGTAAAATGAAATAAAAACCTTTTACAGAAATGGGATGACAAAATTTTAGATGCCAAAGACAGAGAAAAAAAAGATATTAAGTTAAAATAAAGCCAAAAGTTTAAGTGCTGCAAATAAAAATTTGTGGTGACCAAAAGGGAAGAGAGAAGAAAAAGAAATTACATCAAAAGTATACATAGTATATTCAAAAAGTATACATAAAAAAATGCCAAATCTTCCATTTATGGCAACTGCAGTATGATGTCATAAACTTACCTTCACAAATACTTAAGTACAAATGCTAAAGAAAATGAGAATTAGCATATATAAAATCCTATGTATTACTTAAGTAAAAATGCTAAACAAAATCAGAATTAGCATATATAAGAAATGAGCTCATTATTAAACATTTAATTAAATTGGTATACCATGTAAGAAAAGTTGCATTTTACAAGCAACAAAGATCAATATAACTTCAGTATTTGATCACAGCCTAGGGCTTATAACTCATAAAATAGAGCATTTATTTGCAGTTACTCTAAATATAAACTGGCCATGCATAACAATTTCTTTAGTAAAATTTTCATAATACAATATTCATAATTTTTTTTTAAATTCAATTTAGTACTAAATATTTTGACTTCAAACAACCAGCTGTATTCCACATGAACAAATGGCCAAATCGTGCACTAAATGACCACTCACATGTAAAACACAGATAAGGTAGTTGCAACATATATAAGAGAGAGACATGTCTAAAAGGAATTAAGTGTTATATTGCTGAAACATATACTCTTACTACTTTTCATTAGCACTGAAAATATGTATTGCAAAAGCAATATATCAACAAACACCAATACTTCTTGTATTATTTACTCATCAAAATTTTTCAAAGTATATACTATTCTTTAAAATATGAGACATGACTTAATACAATTTTAAATATGTATAAAGATAAACTCATAAATTTATAGAGAAACAGAGAAACCATGGTTTTAAGAATAAGTAAGTATTTGGTTGAGTGGGTGGGGATCCCCAGAAAAAATAAATGCTTTCATATACAATGAAAGATTAAAAAAAATTGACACTATCATGGGAAATTTAAATTTTTAAGTGTACCATAATATAAATATTATAAATCATTTCCATAAAATATTTCATGCAGAAAAATCAAGAGAATTATGTAAAAAATATACTATTATCCACAATCATAGAACAATATACACTGTGACTACTCATGTTTTACTCAAGATTTCAGGTGGCTTGGATTTTCCCTAAACAAGGCTCCTGACACCTTGTGCAAAAAGAAAAAAATAACTATGTACACTAAATAGCACAATATACTATCCCATAACTGCAAAAACAACAGCAATGTCCTTCTTTACAGATCCTTGATTCCCTAGTGTTATAAACACACTTTAAAGTTTGCATGAAAAATAAAATAAATAAATGTTATCAAAATGTTAAAAAACACGCTGAAAGTTTTGGTACACAAAAAAGACATCAGTTATGTGTATTGCTGCAAAGGTGTAAACATAGTGTTTACCATGTAGAAACAGGTGCATATCTCTAGATGACATACACAAAAAGGCAACATCAACTTAACAGTTGAATAGACATTTTACAGGAACATTGGACGATAACTTTTTTTTTTTTGGCGACAACACAACATCTGTGTGCTTCACTTCCTTTGAAGCTAATCATTAACTTTCAGTAATCACTATTTTGGACACACTAAAAGGATGAATTATAGAGCACTGAAGATGATAAAATGATGTTGTATTTGATGAGAATTGATGATGTATTCACACACACATCTTGAGAAAAAAAAAGAGACATAAGTAGGTAGGTGAAGATATCAATAAGCACTTTTTCTTTAAATTTCTTAGTAATTTTGAAGATTCACTAAGGAACACTTCTATATCAAAAGGCGCTGTTAAATAGTTACTAAGAACTGTGCTTTTCTTTTCTTTTTATGTAATCTTGTATAGGAATTGATTTGATGCTCAAAAAAAAAATTAATTTCTTCATTAATAATAAAATCTTCTGAATTCATTCAATTAATTACTTGTGTAAAAATATGAGGCATATGACAACATAAAAATTTAGAGACTTTGGGTATATTCACAAATGAAAACAAAGGCACAATAAAATTTTTGAAATATGGGGAATTTAGACAGAAAATAAATTGATCTTGAGAATTCCTGAATCAAAATACAACTCTTGTAACTGTAGGTATATGTAAGAATCAATATTGAAAGTAACTAATTTTTATAATATTTCATAAATCTTCTTGATTTAGCAAAAAAAAAATAGCAACACTGACTTATAGGAGCAGACAAGTCAACCAATCCACTTAGTAAGGATAAATTACATCTCACAAGAGAAAAGGCAAACCAACAACACTTCCATAATCAGGTCTTGTGACAGCTGTTACTTGAGAAAACATCTGAGATTACTCGTAAATCTTACTTAGCTTTAAAGACAAACATCGAAGATATTGAATTGAATCAGACATTGTAAGGATAAATGACTCAAACATGACATGACCCCTATCAATAATCACTTCAGCGTTGAAAATGAAGCATAAATTTAAAAGTTATTGTTATGAAACAATGAGTTGAGCAGGTAAGTATTAATACATTTATCTTCTATCATCAAACAAGGAAAATACTAGAGAAGAGGTCAGCACAAATGGATACAACACATCAGTGAATGGCCAACTTCATCATGTAAGAAACTGTTGAGAATGAAGCAAAGTTTTTTGCAGGTGAGTATATATATATATATTTTTTTAACAGGCTGGAATAGAAACTCTTAGAGCAGCATATGTAAAGAGACAGTCTTTAAATATGAGAAACAGCAGTGACACACAGTTAAAATTATTGCAGAGAAACACTGACAATATGAGAACTTATTTTAAAAGCTGTATAAAACCATAAGAATTTTTTTTAAAAAATAGATGATGTAAAATAATTTCAAGAATATAACTGTAACAGGAATGAAGTAGCCCCATGCCTACTTCTTCTCAAGAGTAAAAAAATAATGCTGCTTTCATTCTTTTTCTGAGAGCAACATGAGAATCTTGTCTGTTGAAAACTGTCATAGTCTGCACATACAATGAAGTGGAAAGGTCTCAATTATAACTTGCCATAAGAATATATTAAAAAAAAAAAAAAAAAACAAGAATTTTTCAAATGTAAAACTTTGTCAGCTGAGAGTGCTTTTAGAAACAACATGAGAACAGTTGTATAATAAAAGTGAAAATATTCTTAAATACATACATTCTTAATTTGTAAATTGCAGATTATCTTTGCACTAAGCCAAACTGTATGATTATATTATAGGAACATCACAGTCCAGATGGCATAAGAATAAATCTGTGGACAAACTCTTGTATTCAAATTATTGTTTAACAAAATATCTTGATTTGAAATTTGTAGAATAGAAGCATAGATATCTCTAAGAATGTTATATAGGATATTTGCAACTACTAACTTCTGTGAAGAATTTCAGCTTCAGAATAATAAGTATGACATAAGAATAAAATTTTTCAGCACAAATAATCATAATTTCAAAAATAATACTTCTTATAAATATATATATACAGAATTTGCAAATTTGTTGCAATTTAATAGTGCCATAAAATTTAATTTAAAAACCCAAAGTCATAGCCTCTTAAAATATGAAATATGTTCTTGAGAACAATTTTTTTATTTCAAATTCATTAGAATTTTTCTAAGAACAAGATATAATTCATTTCAAAAAAAAAAAATATATATACCAAATAATCATTCTTTAAAAAAAAAATTATGTTCTCTAATAATTCATTACAAATAAAAGAATATGTAGATGAAATTCTTCAAATAAAAATATTTAAATAGAATAATAATTATGCATCATGAAAAATATGACTATTCTTCAGTAGGAAATTGATCTTAATTTAAATAATTGTTTAAAAAAATATGGGAAACTTAGTAAAATATATTATATTCTTCAAGATGAAGCAGAACAAAATTCATTCTCGAATTATAAAATTTAATTCTTCAAAATAGCAACAATCTATGCAAGAAATTTTTTGAGAACAGAAACTTCCAATACTAAAAAAAATATTGTCATATGTAGTTATGCAAAAATTCTTGCATAAAATATTCCATATTTCTTAAAATTAACTAAAAGAATAAATCTTGAATTTTATTGAACACATCAAAAAATTTTCAAAAGTTATTCTGAGAACAAAAGTTCTAAAATATTACGAATTTTCTTCAAATCAATCTAAATTTTTCTTAAGAACCACTGTTTTTGTGGCACCAAATGTGGTATAACTAATAATGTGCCGTGATATGAAAGGTATAATTAATTTGAAGTTCTTTTTAGTAACATGCGTTGTGTAGTATTGCAATAAGACCCTTCGTTCTTTAAGGTCAGCAATTGTAAAAAAATAGAAATAAATGAAACTTCTTACTTGGATCGTGTCGTCTGTAAAATAAATGAAGAGGAGACTAGATAACGATGTAAATTAAACGTTTATTCCATCTTTTTAGAAGAGAAGAGAAGGCTTCCCGTTGGTCACCGTTCATAAATTAATTCTTGCCAATAAAAGCATCTACTCCATTTGAAGATATATATTTCTTTTAAAAAATTAAAGTGCAGCATAAATCAAAAAAATTATCCAGAAATAATTTAACAGGAGTTATTAAAATCGCAGACATCGTTTACACAAAAGCTTTTCACCGGATTCCACATTCATCGGTAGACAGACCGATGGGAGCCCACAGCCCCGCGATCATTTTAAAACGAAACTATGTCATGACAGCAACACCAACAAACAGATTCTGATTTAAAATTAACGGAATTTTTAATTTATAGTAAGAATACGGGGACTTCAAAAGTTATTGAAAGAAAAGATTTAAATCTATTAGAGAATTTAAAATATTAGCTAATGTCTTAATAAACAAATCCAAAAGAAAACATTTAAAAAGCTTATTTTCTATTGCTCCTCGCACAGCGAATAGACACACCTCCAAAAGATAGCCACCCATTCAATGCATAAGCCGTGAGAGGCTTGCTCCGATGACGTCATCACAATCGTACAAAGTTCAAAGGAGAAGCATCCCATACCAGGGGCAGCCGAACGTCAGCGAACTTGCCGATGTGCGATCGAAACAAATCGCCCGCACAAAAATAAATATGGATTTAAGTTTAAAGAACATCGATGTATAAGGCCAAAAGAAATAAAAAAAGTAACATGATTTAAACACTGTGAGATTTCATCTCACAGGGGGGGGGGGGGGGGGGGCATCTACATATTAAAATGAACCATAACTTTGTTTTTTTTTCAATAGCAGTACACATTTTTCACAGAATACATGAACTAACTCTACACCCTTCAATTAGCCTAAAAACAAATTTTTATGCAATTCGTACGATAAGTTTCTGAGAAATTAATTATTATAAAATGAGCGTATTTTAAGGGCTGTATCCAAATTGAAGTTCGGTACTCGATTGTTGACCAAGAGAGATCATGGCATTCTTGATCATGGCATCTTAAGCGCTACTCAAGTAGTCATTGAAGACTGCTAGATTACAGGATAGCATAAGAAATTTCAAAATATCTAGTCACTTCTATCATAGACGGCCCCCTAAACCATCATTTTGCCATTTTTTAAGCATAATTTGAAAACTACTTGGGAAAAAAATGTGAAATTTTGGATTTCCATAAAGCAGGACATAATAAATCCAAATCCATCAAAAAAATTGTAGGTTGCAATTCATAATTTTTTCAAATATCAATTTCATAATTCATATTATAAAATTAAAAAAATTGCAAATTCAATGTATTTATGTTTGAGTATTTTAGTATTATTGCTACACAAAAAAATTAACACATTAGGAGTATAATTTCGGGAGATATTAAAAAAAATATGAAAAATTAATTTAACATTAAAGCACTAAATTTTGAATGTTTATAATTCAAACGACTTGAAATTTGGTGTTTAGGCATAGTTTGAACTGAAAATTTCAAATATCTTGTTAAAATTGAGTATTATCATTGAAAAAAATGAAGTTTGGATTCGTTTTAATATGTAGATGGCCCCCTAAGTAAATTTTATATGCATCATTTAAAAGTAGACTTTATTTCCAATCGTTTGGTACCAGTAACTTTCTTCTATGATAATTTGTTGAGGAGTTAGTAGGGGGTATTTACTTTTTTTTTCTTTCCACGACTGTACACTAGGGTGGAACTAAAAAACGAAGTTTCGAATTTTATATTCTAATAGTGATTATTTTTTTCCTTTTTAACTCCATAAAAAGAAAATATTTTTCTTTTAATTTTAAAATGATATTTTCCAGTTCCTCAAAGCACCTGATTTTCCCTAAAAAACGAAAAAAAGCCAATAATTGCATGAAAAGTTTTTAAAGCTTATTGTTAAATTTATATTTTGCAATATAAATTAATTAATTGTTAATGTCCTGTAATAAAGAAAATAATTTAGTTTGAGTGCCTTAGAAAAGTTAGCCCCACTTTATTTGACTTTTGTAGAAGCCAGTGTCGTGGGCGTCGGCATTCATTGTCTCTGATTTATTTGGCTGCGACACATAACAAGTTAGTCCGATTTAACGTGTGATAACAGTTTCTTTAATTATTTTTCAAAAAACATTCGGTGTCAAAAGTGACAAAGTCTGTTAACGTACCTAAATCTAGATAATTGTTGAAGTGTCCTGTATTTCGTGAACCAAAACAATTAACATTAGACTGTCATCTTTGACGAACATATGAAGATGTTATGAAACATTATTTTTGGGTTCAATTTAACTTAAAATCTGACAGCTGGAATCTGGTACACACTATTTCTAAAATATCTAAAGCTGTTGCTGATACAATTAAAAGTGTATTGCTGAGACCTTTAATTGCAACGGTTTCTGATACACAAATCATAAAAAATTATTAGAGACTAGCGCGAGAAATGTCAAAATTTGAAGAAAAATATTAAGATTAGTAAAAATAATCCCACATCCAATATAAAATTGCAAAATGTTAGGTAATCCGGCAAAAAACATTTCTTTGTGTAAAAGCACTAAATATTATCGTGTATCAAAACAAGAAAGTTACTTTCTCAAAAACCAAAGAGAGATGGGGTGATGGCAATAGGATCAATAGATATAAAAACTACAAAACATATGTAGCAAGACTGGAAAAGGAAATATCAACGAAAAAAGTTATTTTAAAACAAAAAAAATGATGTTTTGATTGAATGATCGTCAAGTGTAAAACATAGTTCGAAAGGAAATAGTTCAATTGGTTGTTTTTCTAAACCTGAATTTGATAATCAACAAGGGGAAAGAACCGGAGAATTAGACAGAAATGCAAATATTATTGCAAATGGCACCTTAAACGATATGGGTATTTCTGGTGATAATAAAGAAAAGGTAACTGAAAGAAGGACTTGAAGAGGACAAAGAGAAAAGAAAAGGAAGAATTTGAAAGAACAGGAAAGACGAAATGAGTTAATTTTAGAAGGTTAGTATTTTGATGGCAGAAAGAATAACACTATGATAACTGAAGCAGAGAGAAAAAAAGTATAACTAAGAATCATTAAAGACCTGGTCTTAGTTCAAAAGCCAGGATAAAAATATATTGGTCATATTTCATTGACATCTTCTTATATTAATATAGCCACTGCAATTTTGGTGTATTTTCAAAATAATAATACAGACATTTCAAGTTTGAAAGTTATTGGGTGAAACAAAAACGCCTTTAATGCAGGATGCAAATCTGGAGTTGTTAAAACATCGAAAGCAATACCCTAAAAACTTTATAATGGATAATTTGATTATTACATGCAAATGAACTTTTTTCTTAGATACTTATTTCAACATCTTGCTGGAAAAACTACGGGTACAAAAGGATTTTCTGGACCAGCAGGAAAGCGACTTGAAAAAATACGAACATATTGAAATTATAGACTATAAAAACATTAATCCTGACTTGACGGACTGATCGGATGAAGAACTTAAAAAAAGTACAAACAGGGGATACACCTGAATTTTAGATTTTCCTTGTCATACTCAAACAGTGGAAATGTGTGTCAAAATTGTCCCGCGAGCTGCGTCAACCGTCTTTAAATATTAAGAAAAAATGGCTTAATCTTGGAAAAGTTGAATTCCTACAATGTAATGACAAAGTTTGCCTTAAAAGACAGTATGTTGAATATCCAATTGAATTAATACATAACAAAGGGAGGTAAGGAGGGTGGAAGTCGATATTTAACCACCTCCTCGTGGTGACTTTTGGATAGTATTTGCTAAATAAAAGTAGATATGAGCTAACAGTACGTTGTTTACTTTAGGTTACTTTATACTGAAATTTCAAAACTTTGACCTCCTTGAGGAACCGGAAAAAAAACTTAATTTAAAAAAACCTTTTCAGCCAAAAATTTAGACATCCAAAAAGGAAAAATGTTTTCACTATTACGCATTAAAACAAAGAAGTTTTTTTTTTACCTTATACTTAAGTTCCACCCTACTGTACACCTGCAAAAAAGTAGGAATGTCTTGTATCTTACTGTAGTGGAAGAGAAACATTTAAAGTTAGCTATATGGAATTTTGCCATTGTACTTTGAAGAAGAGATGCTTTAGGGGGGAAAATAACAGACACAGATGTTAAAAAAGACCAAAACACAATTAATGGTGGATTAAAAGTGGAAAAAAATGCTTTTCTCTGTTTTTGTGTAGTTAACAATATTACTTCATTTTTCAAAAAAAACTGAAGCATTAAGTCAATTTAATCACACAATTTAATAAAATATCAAAAAGCTTTCTAGACTATGGAAAGTTAAAGACCATTAGACTTTCTAATGTAATCTAATTTTACAAAAAATGAAATTGAAATATTGATTTTAAAACATTAATAGTTTTTCAAAAAACTTCCTTATATTAGTGTAGTTAAAAAGTAGAAAAACACTGAATTTAAATTTATGATTTATAAATGATAAACTTATGTTTTTTTATAAGATATCTATTCCCATGTAAAAGTTCCATCCCCCCCCCTTTTTTTTAAAGGGAAAAAGTGTTTTTATATTACTGCAAAGGTTATTTTATATTTTGTAACTACAAATATTTATTATTGGGTCACGTGGTAATAGACTAAAACAAATATCCTATTTGCAAATTATTTAAATTATCTAGGATTTCTAAATTATTTTCTCAATATATAATTAAATGTTACCAAAATTTATCTATTAATTAATGATAAAGTTCTAAAAATATGAAAGTATTGCATTGCCACCGGAAACACACAAACTGTGCACAATTTCTAAAACTCTAGCACACCATGAAGTGACTGAGAAATCAATTACAAAATTCAATCTTCACATCCCATGCATGAACCAAAATAAATAGTTTGGGAGGCGGAAAGAAATTTTATTTAACTATTTTATACCAGCAATCTTCAAATATGTAATTGATTTCACTTAATCTACCAGGAAAACAGACATCAACTGACCAGACAGCGGTGGATGTGGCCCATGGCCGCAACATCTCCAAAGTTAAAGAAAAGTGATTGGCAACCCGATTACGTTTGGAGATTATTATTAAAACCAGTGGTGATCTTTTGTAATTGGTTATCATTTATTGATTTGGAGATGTTTTGGTCAGCGAGGCTGCATACAAAGCTGTCGCAACAGCTGTCATCTGTTTTTGTGATCGATCAATTACATATTTGAATATTAGCTTGTATAAAATGGTTAAGTAAAATACGTCGCAGTCTCCCAAACTGTGAGTTAAATAAAAGTGTGTGAAAATAAACAACCTGCAAGGAAGGTAGACAGCCAGTGCAGGTGAGATCTCCCATGCCAAGCGTGCTGTGTCTCGCCACGTTTTTTCGGTGACAGGTTGAGACCTCCAAGTTGATATGACGTCTTCGCCTTGAAAATGAAGTTCTTGCAGGGATAAGGGATTGTGCCATGTAATTAGGAACTCAATATCCACTGCCTGGTAATAAATTTATAAACTTCTAAGTAGCAAACATTTAAGACATTCAAGATTAGTGAATTTACTTATGTGATTCTTAAAAATTAATTTAGTAAAAATAATATTGAAAAAACACACAATAACAAGTAGTTAATGCAAAAGTTAGCTGTCCAATTATAACAAAAAAAATCATTAAAAAATAGAGACTGTCAATTTGTATGAATATTTGACATTGAAGAGGTCATAAAGAATAATATTTTGTATGCAAACTTCTATTACAACTGAGCAGTTAATTTTTATATTTCTAATCTATATATATATTTCTCTTACGCAGCACGGAAATCAGGCTGAATTTATAACTTGCCATTTGGCAACAACCACTACGACTATTCTCAGCGGTTAATTTAGGGTCACATGACCTGGATTTCAGAGAGAATCTCTTTTTAGCACAGATGTTTTTCTCCTACCGGCAATTAAATGCATAGACCAACAGAAAGAAATATTGCTACTTCCATGATTAATGGCAGTGTGAGTAAGCCTGAAATGTAGGAGCCTTAGTTCGATCAATGTATGAATAGCAATGACATTGGTTTGTTTTACGGTGATGTGATGCATTCAACAAATCAGCTTTCTGATCAAGATCATCTTTTAGATACAGCAGAAGATGTTTTGTTTTACATTTTGTTAACATCAGATTTTTCAAAGAGTTTTAAATGAATTTAAGCCGTGCTGTGCAATATTATAGGCAAAAAGATGCATTTTTAACGAAGTTTTCCATTAATTTTTTTATACATTAAAAATATTTGTAAATTTTATGTTAAAATAATTTTATGATAATACTCATTCTGGCTAGAGTTGATGCAAATAGTGGTGAGCGAGCGAAGCCAGCTGGGATAGCATAGTGGTCCCAATGTGAATTGCATTGCAATTCATGGGGGTTGGCAAGCATTAGCGAGCAGTGGGCTGAGCTCCGTAGTCTACTTATAATTGCATATACTGTCACTTCTTATGCACTTCACATTTTAATGGATTACAGTCTTAGGAAAGGAAAATAAAACAAATATAAAATGAAAAGATAGTTTTAAAATCAAATTTATGACTGCACTCAGATTTATTTACATTTGGTCAAACTAAATTAGCCCCGATTAAATGGGAAAAATAACAATATATTGTATTTGTTCTTTTATGACTAATTAAAAAACAACATGTTATTTCAAACTTTTTTGCCATTATTTGACTTAAATACTGTTCTTGTTTCCTATCTATATGTTTATCTGAAAGCATTACTAATTGACTACTGGAAAATTAATCAGGTTTATGTAAAACTAAGGAAAGATCTTATTAAGTTCTGATGTTATGCTTCTCCATTTTTGACAGTAAATCACATTGTTTAAAGACAGAGTTTGTTTGCCAAAAATAACCGGCAGAAAAGTAAATAAATACCGAAATATAGATAATTTTTTTTTTTAATAAGCAAGACATGGTAAAAATGACACACAATTCTTTTTTTTTTTTTTTTTTTTTTTTTTTTTTTTTTTTTTTTTTTTAATAACACAATTGCTGCAAACAGAAAAACATAAAAAAGCACTATATTTACCAAGAGTCCTAGGATCAAGTTTCTCTTTTTGACATATCCTTTGACGAAGCTTTCAGAATGGTTCTCTCTCCGACCTGATCTGCCGCCAGAAGATCGGCGAGAAATTGTCGACATGTTGCTGCTCAGTGGCATGGTATTCATCCAGCCAGTGGGAGGAGCTCGGCTCGAAGACAATTCTGTGCTACTGCGCCACTCAGAACTCAGGCTTAAGGATAAATTTTGGCTTCCTGAAGTGTCACTGAAATCTGTAATTTCAAGAGCATTAAAATTTGATGAAATAATTATCTTTATGGAAGAGCATCCACATTAAAAATTTTCTTTAATTCTTTGAATGTTTTACTACGACTCTTTTGTCTTTTTTCCCCCCTTTTCAATTTTGAAAAATTACTTTTCCATTAATAATTTGAAAAATAGATGTCCAACTTACAAAAGTTAAGGTTTACTGAAATTTAATGAATATGTCATTTACTGCCCAGTAGCAGAATTTTCTGTGTCAATCTGCAGCAAACCGAAATTTAGCTGTGACCGGAAAATTCAGGACCAAGTTTACTATCATAAAAATAAGTAACCCATAACATAAGCAAAATTTACATTTACAAAGAAAATACAATAAAAAGATACAATATAAGTATGTTTTAGCATTTTTTATAAGCCCAGTATTTCTTCTGAAATTGTTAGATTAATCTGCATTGCTGCTGCCATGCTGCACATTTCTGCTATTAGGGTTGGCTAAAATCTAATGAATATAGTTATTTTGTTTACTATAGGGTAAGGGAGAATTTTTAAAGACTTTCGGAATGTCATACTGCAATAGGATTAAATAGACTTACCCTTCTTGTATTTCTTATGTTTTATAGCAATTTATTCGTTTGGAAAAGTAGCTTCTATATTAAATTTAAAGAGTGAAACATATGTTTGAAATAAAAAAAAATCACCAACAGTGTGAAGAGAATTACGTAAGCTTTTATTATTATCAGCCCATTAAGCATCCTAACCGTGTTTTTCCGTCATGCAATTTTTTTGCTAATTTAACACAAAATTGATATTAAAGTTAATTTTTTAAAGTGCATACAATAAATAAATATGTATGGTTATCAAACACAAAACCTCATACAATTACTTTTCATAGCTATTGTTCTATGAATTTTTAAACATGCATGAAAAATTCTGCAGGATGCTTAAAGGGTCAGTATTACTAAATGCTCAAACAAAAATGAAGTTATAATAATACATGTATAGACATTTAACGTGTTAAGGCGGTTCTTAAATTCAAACTGCCTACTTTTTTCACAATTCACAAAGTCATTTTTAAATTTAGACACATTAGATGTGCAGGTGTTGATTTTCAGCAATTATGAAATCAAATAGCATTTTCCACTTTTTGATTAAGACAAAGGATCTTTCAAAAAATGCTGTCAAAGATTGTGTTTTAAATGGAATTTCCAAACACAATAGTGCGAGAAAAGTCATCATGAGACAACACTCACATATAATTCAAGACGTAATATACTTTTTGAAAGTGAAAAATGCTATTCAATTCCAAATCACTTTAATACTCATACCTGCAATTCCATACTTTTAAATTTAAAAATAAGTTCATAAATATGCCAGAAAGCTTACAGTTGTTGAGCGGAGAAAAATATTTCTTGAGAAGTGCCTTAAGGATAACATTTCAAACAATTTAAAGTGTATTCAATTTCTACATGGAAAAATATCTTATTCCATCAAATTAATACTAAATAGTACCTGTGTCATCTTAGTAACTGACCACATTGACCACTACTTTACGTCAGGGCTTGAAATGCAATTTTAAGTTTAGAAGTATAAAAGTTTAAACATTAAAAAAACAAAACAGTAAAAGCAAAAATTATTGGCCAAGTAGTTGCTACCATGAATATAATGTTGGCATTATTCATGGACATCCTTTTGCTTTATATTTTAGATTATTGATACATAAATATTTATTTTAATCAGTGTTAACAATGAATATTAACTGCATGGTGTATAATGTCCATTAGCTAATAGGATAGGTTCCTGTAGATGAGTTGAAACACTGAAGATCAGACTTGCAATATTCTACTCCAGTATCAGGGTTATTATTTGGGTTGGGTTGGGTTGATTTTTGACGGCCAATTATCTACACGAGGGATATAGGCCCGGGGGGAGTGCCCTCCGTGGGGGTCTTTCTAAGGGAACCTAATCCGTATTAACGCATGGAAGATCCACGGCTCGAAGAAAACCACGAAAACTCCGAACGATTAGGCCGGCGGGCGCGATTGGGATGTTATTATTTGGGAAAAAGAATATATATAAGCATGATGTTTATTGTATAAGATTTTAAAAGCACTTGTGATGTCTTAAAAAAATTAATTTTACAGAATATTACATCTGTACATATTTATACATTTTCTTTAATTATGTGCCCGATTTTAAAGGCTGCATCAAATTAACTTGAGAACTATGCAGTGTGTACCTCTGCTCTAATGCCTGGAGTAAAGATGAATTGAATAGTTATGTTTAAATTAATATGAAGGGATAATATTTAGACTATACTGCAAATGTGTGTAAAGGTGTTTTTTACAGCACATAACATAGAATTATGCATTGTTCCACTGGTGAAATAATAATAATAAAAACGATTTGACTACTAACAAAAAAAACCTAATTTAAATCTTACCTCCCATCATTGTAGCTTTCAGGTATTTTTTATCAGTATGCAGACCATTCCAAAACTTTATCAATGTAGTGATATCTTCTCTCATTTCAGATCCTTTTTGAGTAGGGCACATTGGAGGGCCACTGAAATACCATATTTTTTAAAACAAATAGAAGGAAATAAACAAGCTATAGAAACAGCAATATACATTCTCAGTGTATTTCTCATGAAAATTGATCATCAAAAATTAAACTCATTAAATTCTATTTTTTTTTAACTCAAGTATGTAATAACGATACTGTACAGTATATTATATATAAATGACTTAACATAGATATATAGTTATATAGTTAAACCTCCTTGAACGGCCACCTCTAAACAACAAAAACCTCCGAACACCGGCCATATGTTTATGGAACCAAACACGTTCCATAGCATTAACATTAGTACGAACCTTTAAATAAGGAATTCTGAACAACGGCCACTCAAAAGTCACAAGAAAAAATTTGAACAGCTCCTGGTACAATTTCATATTTACTTGCAAACCAAAATGTGAAGCAGATCAAACAAAATTTACTTCATATGTGAACAAAATGCCATATAGTAAATGGTGGAAGATAGAAGAGAAAAAGAGGAAATAGATAATAGAATCACCCAAAATTTCCATATTAACACATATACCGACGATTTGAAGAAACTTTGTTAAATCCAAAATTTCTCATTAAATCATAATGATGATGAGTTGTATAGCAAATTAAGTCATATTTTTTTTCTTTGGAGAAAGACATTTGCAGTAAAAAAAAACAAACAAACAAAGTAACTGCAATGCAAATCATTGATTTTCTTATATTAAAACAATGATGAATGATTAAAATGACTGTGTGTATTTCTATTTAAATTTATGTAATTTTCCTTTTTTTTTAAAATGAAACTTCTGAATAACACCCACCTCTGAAGAGCAGTCACTTTTCACTGGTCCCACGAGTAATCGTTATTCAGAGGTTACACTGTTTATCAATAACTATTTTAATGTTGCTTTGTTAAAAAATATATATATACAGTCTTTTGATTTAGACAAATCACTCTGTTACACAGTATATTTAAACTCTGGCAGTCAGCAAGGAAGATAAGTAACAAAGTTGAACAGTACATAAAACTTAATTGTTCACGTAACATAGTTTATTAGAACTATAAAATGTATCATACCAGAAATGATCAAGAGCAGCGGTGTAAATTCTTTCTCTGAGAACATTTTTACAGACAGCACGAGGAAGAATATCTCCTTGAAGTAATGACAGGCCACAAGCCATTAATCTAAAGAAATAACACATAACATTATTTAGACAAATTCCAATAAAATAAAGTAACAAATCTATTCAATTGTCTCTCAAACAAAAACATAACTTTTATTCATTACTAAAGAAAAAAAAAAAAAGATTTATACAAAACAATCTCAAAAATTCACAAAGCTGGGGACCAAAGGACTTCTGGATTTTAGATCATTGCTTTATTGCATTTTCAAACCTTATCGGAAAAAAACTAATTCTAATAAATGCTAATAAAGATCAACTTTTCTATTGAAATTACAAATAATTTATTAAAAAATATTTATTTAATTAATAATTTTGATAAATTATAATGGCAATTTAAATTTGTTAAACATTTGATGAGTAACAGTTTGATTAAGAACCTCCGTTTTATGCTTTAAAAACTTTTCATAAGTTTTTGTTCAGTCAGAAAAATTTGTCTCATTAGAATATTTAAAAAAATTATTCTCTATCAACAAGTTTATTATCCAAATTAAGTTTTTCTTCTTCATTTCAGCAACTCATGAGTGCTCTGAAGATTGCATTATACAACTTTTAATTTCTTGATCTGTGAGATGCTGAGTGACTGATGCTTCATATCCCATTAAGAGCTCACCTACCCAATTGTATAGGTGATCCTAAAGAAAAATAAAAAACATTTTTCTCTTTTTGCATGATTTAAAGTTAAGCCTGCACCCACAGAATTGTGTGGATCCTACCTTGGTATAACTTGACATTAGGTATTTTTAAAAATATTTTTTCAAATATGATCCTATTAATTAGGGGAAAACAGCAAAACTTTTCATTTCTACCAAAAATCTTCCGGTCTTTTTCAAGAGTTGACTTTAATACTTTCATAGAATTAAAATGAAAATGGAAAATTCAGCGACGCTTAATTTAGGATCTTTTTTAAATATAACAATCTAAACACACACTACCTAAATTATATATTACCATAATAACAAATGTAATTTAAATAGCTTTAAGTGTAGCAATACAGTAGAGTCTTGAAAATCCGAGGTAATTGGAGCTGACACCACCTCGGATCACTGAAAACGCTGATTTTCCGAAAAAGTAGAAAATCCTTACCAATTATAATTTTACTCAATTAGGATGAGAAAGAATATACATACCTTTATTCCTTTTATAATGATATACAGGATACTTTACAATAAAAAAATAAAAAATTAAATTTTCTGCTGCTTTTACACATTACTTATCTTTTTAGATGAAATATCCAGTCAACGCTTAAAAAGCATAACATCAGCAGAGGTGAATTCATTTTGCTGTTTTACATATTTCAAAGCCAGTTCTAAAGATGCAGAACCATCACTATGAGAGATTTTTTTTTAAGATGACAAAGAGTCGTTTTCTTCTGTATCATTACATTCCTCCTTATCTTCTATCATTTCTACAATAGTTGATTCGGTTATTTCCAGCATTTCATCACTGTTTAGCCATTCTTTAACGTCATCTGCATTACAATTTTCACAGCCAGGTACTTCCTTCACCAAATATTTCAAAACAATGTTTTCACCATCATCGTCATTAAGATTCTCAATAAATGTTACCACTTTAGAAAAAATTTCAACCACAATTTATTGAGTGTTGTAGATAGATTTCTTCCCAAGAATCAGCTATCCAGTAAACAATATCTCTCAGGTTTACACTTTTCAAAACGTTCTCAATACCTTCTGTTATGTTGTAAAAGCTTTACATAACATTCCCCCTTCTTAAATTTACATAAATATAAATTTGTAGATTTTGTTTATTTTAATTAACTACTTCAATTTACGATCTTTCATTTGGACAGCAAATTTTACTAAGTTTTAAATACTAAATCTTTATTCTTAATTATTCCATTTAAAATTACATTTATTATATTCTACTATTTTTTCCCATTCCTCTGGTAAAATTTCATAATAATTGATAAAACAGTTTAACAGAGAAATGAAATTATAACTCCTAGACTTTCCTTTAATTTTATTGCTTTTCATTCACTTCATACCCCAAAAGAAGCAACTTTTAAGAAGTATTTGTCTCTTATCTCAGAACAGGCAGGAAATTCCTTTTGACGTCACAAGAACTCCCAAGATGCCAACATTCCTTCTTTCCCGCCCGTTAGAGTGTTGCCATTCCACGGTGATTATTCCGCCGCTAAAACATTTTCCATCGATTCATTATCAATACTCCGGCCTTTGGAGTTTTCTGATTGGCTATTCCGCCGAGAGTGTTCTCCCGATTTAGGCAGGCGTTTCAAAAAGACAGAGTTTGTTATTATTGTCGGAAGAGAGAACATCGATTTGCTGATCGGCAATTTTTAAGTCGTCACCGTTGGGTCCAAAGGCCCAACGGGTGTTTCCCTGCAGTGATACAATAGTACCAAAGGGACATACTTTTACGAAATGAACGTTTGTTTTCTTCAGCATATCGTTAGCTTTCAATCTGCCTAGATCTCTCAGTAGAAGCATCATCGAAGTTATAATTCATCCTGGATGTATTTCAGAGATGTTTGAAATGAATTCCCTGCTTTATGCTATCACCGTTCATCCCCAGTTTCTTGATGTGGATTACTTAAGTTAAGGATAATCGTGTCTATCGGATCATAACAAATCATTTCTGCTTCTTCTCCCTTTCATCGCCATTCACATATTATTTTGATTGAATGTCAAGACCAAATAGTTAGATGCTTATAGTGCAAATCTGGGCAGCACATGTTCAATCTGGATTTGACCGATTTTCGATATTATGTTCACTATTCTTCAGATGTCTAAGAAGTACCTATTTAATTATACTTTATTATGAATCAAACCTTTTTAGAGCAAAGATTTACTTTTCTTCTCATTTAATTACTCGAACTCCGAAAACTCTTCTTTACAAAGACATAAATACTAAAACTTTCAGAATAATCCATCACTAAAGTATCTTCGTTATTTGTGTTAATAAAATACACTCTAAAGCAGATTAATTGTTTAATGTGTCTTCAGTAAAGAATGCACTAATGTATTTTAAGACATAATGTTAACTACATAATAATATATACTATAAATATATTGCAATATTAATATGTATCTTCTGCAAGGATCCTTCGCAGCTCGCTATATTTTTTATATAAATAAAATAATTAGTTTGGCAATATTGTTTCATTTTGTGTATCCATACTTACAGTGTCTCAAGGGGTGAGTAATTATTTTGTTTTTCCTTTTCAGATTTATTTAAATTTATTTACATCGCTATTACTTCTTCCACTCACTATACATTTACGACCGTAGTGTGGTTCTGGGAGATGTGAATTGGATTTATTTTGGTTCAATTTGAATTTTTCAATTGAATGTTTGCTCCAATTTACATGTCCCAGAGTCACATGACACTTTCATCATCAGATTGCACTAAATGTTCCAATAAACGGCGTCAATATCTTTTCATTAAATTCTCCAATACACCCTGATCCAGTGGCTGTATTAAACTTGTAACATTAGGAGAAAAAAATATAGCGCGAATTTCCACACACTGTAGCACATCTTCATCGGGATGAGCGGAGCCTTATCCAAAAACAAAAAGTACTTTGCAAGGTAGATTTAATTTTTTTTTGTTTCTCGAAAAAAATATTCAAAATACCATTTTTTGAAAATTTATCAATCTATTCAGGCACTTTTCTGATTTGTGTAATTTACTAGTTGGGCTTCTTTATTAATGTTTTTTAATGATCTATGCTTGGCAGATTTTCCAATCGCAGTTTCAATTTATGAGTTCCAGATGCATTGGTGCATATTTTTATTTTTGATGCCTTGAATTAAGCAGAACCTCAGACTTCCGAGACTCTACTGTATTAACAAAGTAGAAGGAGAAAAAAAAAAGAACTATTTTTAAGCATGTAAAATTAAGAATAAAGAAGCAACAATTTTATTTTGGAATGCTGAAATTCTCTCATAGTTTCTTTAAAAAATATATTACTATTTTACTAAAACAGACTTAAAATCCCATTGATTTATCAATTTTTCACCATTAAAATTTCAATATTAATTTCTACTTGAAAAACAAAGATAGCAATTTGTAGTCTAAAATTCTATCTCAGATTTTAATTGCATGTATTTGATATCTTTAATATCTTTTTTTTTTTTAAATCAAGCATAATAAAAACATTTATTTTATTTTATTTTCCCTATTGCTTATCATATCTGAGATGCCTTTTAGCTTGTAATAAATAATATTGTGATTTCAGATAAATTAAAAAATGGTTAAGGGAAAGCATGTATGTTTAAAATCTTGCAACATAATTAACTATAATAAAAGAGAACATAATCAATTAACTTCAACTAGCTATTAAAAGAAAGCCTTTTATTAATCCCATTGATATTCTTCATAAATCATTTTTTTAAAAACATAGATCAATAAAACATTAAAAAACAAAGAATTAATGCGATTAAAATATAACTGGCATACCTAAATCGTGTACTCATAGATGATATGTGGCGTCTGTTTTGATCTGGCCGGCCCACTACAACTGGAAAAGAGTTATGCAAAATATTGGCAAATATTTCAACTTCATCTGCATTACAATACTTTGCTACTTCAATTCTTTCAGCTAAGAACTAATCCAAAAGAAAAGAATTGGTTAACATTTAAAACCAAATAGAAAAAGAAAATCAGATATTACAACATACAAATAGCAAAAAAGAAGTAAAACCTTGTACAGAGATAACTTCACTGAATATTTTATTTATCAAGGTAAACAATTCTTTACTGAAATTCTATAACTATTTATTCATAACTATATTTTCTTCATAACTAGATCTGAAAATTGAAATTTTTAGTTAGTGCCCAGTGTCCAGTAAATTTATTTTTAGCTTAGTAGTCACTTTTTATAACAATCTTAATTCTTCAAAAGTAAGTATATGTAAGAGTAATGTCTTAATTATGTCCACTAATAACTAATAAGTGTAAAGAACATATAGCGGACATAAAATATAACAAAGGTAATACTGCTTTATATCGGCTGAATCAAATAGAGAGAGCATTAACATACTTTTTAATGAGAGTAGATTAATATCTACAGGTCTAATTTTTATTAACCCTTTATCTACTGAATTATGAATTCATGAAAATTTTATCTTCTAAAGCATTTTTCGTGAATTGTTTAAACAAAATTAGAAGATTTACATAATCATTTAATAAATTTTAGAAGGATTTTAGACGTATTGATGGATTTAGAAGGATTGATTAAATTTTAATTTATAGGGATTTTGTACAATATTTATAACCCTACTCAAATATTTTATTTTAAATATTTTTCTTAGTATTTTGTAGAATTAGGAAATGTACAAATATAATGTTCTTACAATAGAAATACTTCCGAATTGAAAAATTCCTCTCCCCTCCCCCTCAGCACTAGAAAGCTGAAAAGACATCGTCCTTTTAAAAATATTTTTGTTTTGTGTAACCAATAATGCTTTTGGAACAAGATAAAGTAATGTATCTATAACTCGTTCTAAACAGTATTGCTACTAATCGATGTATTAAATGAATTTTATAACAATTTATTTTAATGGTACTTATAAGTACCGTCAGTAGATAAAGGGTTAAAAATTATTTATAAGAGTCCATTGAAATTTATTTAAGAGGTTCAGGGGTTTATAACGATACATTATCTTTTCACATCCCGAATATATGTATTGAATTGTTGGACAACTTTCGAAGTCGTGACATAGAGGGAACACGTGCGATAGCGAAAATGTAGGGGGCATTTTATGTTTACTTGTTTATATTCAATGATTTTTTTTTTTTCAGTTTTCATTTGCATTGTATTTGAAATTTCTGTTTTACATTCTGATGACGACTCAGTGAAGGAGTTGAAACATGTCAATTTAAATTTTTAATGTACTTTTAATGTGTTTTTAATAACGTGTCTTTTAAGCAAATAAACATTTAATACATGTTTTGACTTTTCCGTTTGGAATATATATTGTGATACGATCTTAATTCTTGTTAAATGAAATTAAACTAAAAATATTCAATATTACACATAGATTACAACAGTTAAGAGCTTTTGCTAAAACTGATCACCTAAAATGTGATTTACTGAGACCATTATAAATATAAAAAATGTAAATCAAACTAAAAAATGGAACACTTTTCGAAATTGAACAACAAAAAAAAGTAGCTGGTTGTTTACTTTTAGTAGCTACAGTTTTTTGTTTAATTGCCATATGGGGACTTGCTATTTTCAGGTTTATTCAATACATTTGTCAGTAATAACTAGTAATTCTATCAAGCCAAACTGCAGAGCTATATTGTAAAAATGTATTAACAATGATTTTTTTTTTTTTTTTTTTTTTTTTTTTTTTTTAATTGAACACACGTTTTATATGGTACACAATATGAAAGACACATTCAGTAAACACAATTAAGAGTTTTACATGTAAAGTAAACTATTATTTTTTTTTTACAAAGAAAAGCTGCCAAATGGCTCTTGGGATTCACCTCTTTGCAACTGTTTTCAATCATATTCATTATATTACAACCAAAAAATCAATAATCAAGATGTACACTATACAGAATACGAATAACTTGGTAAATCAACAACAGAATGTGTTAGGATCAGCAGTCTCAGGTTTGAATGCTGTGTTCTACTGTCAATGCAGCAGGAGCTAAAACCAAAAAGATTCAGAGCTTAGTCTTTTAACGATAACTTGTATATTTCCCCCCCCCCCCTGAGTGTTTTTCCTATATCAGCCTTGCAGGGTTGGCATGGTTTAAACCAATTGGTTTAAACCAACTGGTTTTTTTCTTTTAAAAAACCCAGTTTTTTTAGAACAACTTTATAATATTTTAAGCGTTTCAAATTATTGAATTAAAACAAAAAATTCTACTTTTAAAACTTTATATCAGCATTCAACATGAGACAGAGAAGTTCTTTTTTTTTTATTGGTCTGGGTTTCTATAATGAAAATTTCAAAAAAGATTAGATATTCAAAAAACTAGAAAAAAATTATTTATCCTTTTAAAATTTTAAATAAAAATTCTGTTGAATAAGCACCTGTTTACTTTTATCTAAATTATACAACAAAATATGTTTTTAAATGCTTTTAACACAGTTAAATCCCAATATCTAGAACCTTACGGGGAAATAGGGAAATAATTAAAATAAGATTTATTTGAGACATCAAAATTTCATAAAAAATAATTCCTAAAAATATATATAAATTTATCAATATTTAGTCATTTAAAAGAAATGACTATTATAGTGTAGCTTAAAAAAAAGCCCTGTTAATTAAGTGTGGTGGCTATTTAAATCTTTTATCCTAGGCAACTTTTTGTAATGCTATTGTGTATTTCAAGATCTATATTTTCAGCAGAGCCTAAAAGCTGGTAAATAAGCTTTTTCCTGCTTCTTTTACTGTTGCCCTTTTTAAAAACTTGGTAGTTTCAGAGAACTGTCACGTATTTCTCAATAAAAGGTATAAAGACCCAACTGCTAAATGTTAAATCATTCCAAGAATTCCTTATGAAAAACTTTCTTTTGAATATTTGAATTTAGTCAGAAAAGATAAGTACTCATTTAGCTCTCTGACAGAAAAATTCGACATCTTAGACAGCAAAGATTCCAAAGAAAATGTTTTAACTGGGGGGAAAATTATATTCATTAAAGTACACTGGATATTTATTTATCATAATTATAAAAGAATTTTAGATAGATACTCAAGATATTAAGATTTAACTGTGTATAGTAGTTTATTCTTTGAGCATAAAGTATAGCTGTTACTAATCATGTTTACATTGTAAATGGTTTGAATTTTCTACATAACTGACTAAATTATTTAAATTAAATTATTTTCGAATGTAGTATTATTATTTAATCAATACACAAGAATGTTTAATTTTATCAACAAATCAGTTTTAGAAAATGGGGAAAAAAACAACAACAACCCCAGTTTAAACAAAAACGGTTTTTAGGGTTAAAAGAAAAAAACCTGGTTTTTTTTTTGCTAACCCTGGTCTTAAGTATAAAAGATAGCTTAGAGCATTCTTGGTTACTTCTGTCAAGAGCTTGGATTTGCTTCTCACAAAGTCGTAGAATTTTCTACAATTTAGCAGCAAATTGCATGTTTCAATATTCATGGATAATATCGCTCACCCGCAAGAAAAGTGACACACCTTGCAAAAAATCATTTTTTCGTTTTTTTCTATTAAAAGGTCTATCATAGGTACGTCTTGCTACACAAAAAGTTTTATGCTTGTAGTTACACGGAAAATCACTTTATTAGGCCATATGTTCATTTGTGACCACAGAAGAGGGGTGGATTGTGTGGGGAGGTAAAATTATCCAACTTCCCAAACCTCATCCTATGTCTTCATTCTTAAGGGTTTTAAGTTTATATGCATGTTTTTATTCCTGCATGCAGAGCTAAAAGCTATAATTTCATTTTACAGTAAAATCATGCAAATTTTCTTTTGCCTCTCCTGTAAAATTTACTTTTGTTGAGATGCGTCACTTTTCTTGCGGATGAGCAATATGTTCTCTTTGTGTTACTTTAGAGAGCTCAACAGGGAAAAATCTGTAGTGGGACAGGGAAAATATTCTGAATTCTACGAAAAAGCATCATTTTACCATTTGCATTGATTATGTGAATGATCTCTGACAATACATATAGGATTGTTTTAATGTCCAAATGTGAAGAATAAAAGTAGACAAAATTATATATCTGCTGAAAATCTGGCATAAATAATAACTTCATTGTTATATGACAGATTGAGAGTTTGCTTTAAAAATAACCACAATTAGCCAATTAGTCAAGGGGGGGGGGGGAACGAGCAATCTTCGTTACTTTAGGGCACTTCGGATATCTGCAAGCTATTGACAAACTTTGGAGCTCTTTATTATTTTTTTTTTTTTTTTTTTTTTTTTTTTTTTTATGGTGGAAAAGGTTTAGTGATTGTCCTTAGGTTGCAATCAAACTTCTAATGAAAATAATAATACATATATGATACATACATACATGAATGAATTATAAAGCAAAAGCATAATCTTTCTTGCTTTGATTGTGTGAGTGATTGCCGACAATGGATATCAAGTGTGGATTATGATTAATCACACAAAAGAAAAAAGAAACATGTTTAAGATACATTCAAACATGCATGTATAACATAGACTAAAATTCCTTAATTCAGTTTGATGCCAAGATTGGCAACTACGAGCAGTGGTGGCAGTAATGTGGGTTTTATATAAGCATTGTTATATCCTAGCCACGAAAGCAACAGACCTTGATACATGACCCCTACTGGCTGTCATGTTTAAGATTTTTATCCATTCTAAAACTTCCATGTGTTTAAAGAAGGCTGAAAAGTAAATATTAAACCAATGATCATTCATGAAAATTGATGCCTTAAAGAAAATTTCCCCTGATGATGATTGTGTGAATCAGTCGAAAGCACTCGAGTGTCGACTTTGAAAGAACATTTTAACATATACAATGTTTTTTATGTTTTAAAACCTATAATTATATATATAAACATATATTTTTAGCACCTTTTTAGTAACATAAAATCATAATTTTGATTTTGTATGTTTAAATGTTCTTATGGATTTATTACATTTAACATATTTTCATAAATTGATTGCTATCAACTACACCTCAAGCATTTTTGGTACTTTCGTATTAGCTACATGCTAGCAGTCAATTGCGAAACATTTCACTATATATAACAGTGTGATTTTGATTATTTTCAGCGTTTAAAAGTACATAGTTTCATTACATATCTGTTAAATTTGTGCTTTATTTATTTATTTGTCATGTTTTAATTCTGTCTGGCAGTTTAGTTATATCACACAGAAACAAAGCGATTTATTTACATTGTTTTAAGTCCAAATGGGTTAATCTTCCATAATTGGGTTACATACAAATTTTAAAATAATCATGTTTGAAAATTTAAAAATCATAAAAAATCAGTAAACTGACACACAGGTTTTAAACAAACTGCATTTAAAAGTACATTTCCTTTTTTTTATTTGATGGTGTAAAAATTTACATTGTGTGATGTTTAGAAAAGTTGGTAACCTCTTGAGGTGTTTTACATGTTAAATAAATTTACCCTTTTTCCTAACTGTTTATCTGATCACCAACAATTTTTTTTTTTTTTTTTTTTTTTTTTGTATAACTTTATTGAATCTATATTTATAAAATGAATTAAGGATTTTTAAGAATAAATATATTTTAATGAGGTTTTGAATAGAAAGCACTTTTGTATTGTTTTTGAATTAAAAAAATAAATGTTTGTAATTCCCTAATCCAAATGATGCCCAACCAGACAAGCTAACAGTGAAAAAACTTACCAAGATAGCTATTATGGTTTTAAAGGAAAGATACAAATTGTGATAAAAAACGTTACTTTTCAGAAGAAGCAAAAAATAATATGCCCTACTAGGGTACTTCCAGAGCACATATCGAGATGGGAATTTTTGCAATTTGTGCAGCACATAGTGTAACATGATATTATGCAAAAAAAAATAACATGGACTTTTTTTAAATTTTTTGAATAGGTTGCCCCTTTAAAAAAGAATTACAGTAAAAGCAAAATTTATGATGAGAAAGTTGCCATTTTCAATATAACGACAGTGTTTCACATGGGCACATTTTTGTTTTATAATATAGATTTATCACAGTAGAACTGAATTGCAAGGATCTAGAAAAACTTTCCCTTTTAGACAGGTTTTGTCCTAAAAGGCCTTCTGAAGTTTTCTATTTAAAGTATCATTCTATTCCATATAGGTTCTGTTTTGATAAGTATTAACAATAAAAAAAAAAAAAAATTATTAAAATTATCTCATATGATAAAATTTTCCCAGGAAATGTATTGATTTTCTCTTAATTTTATTTCACTTTTGATTAACTTCTAATAGGGAATTAATTATACCAGAACAATTTAGAAATTTTATCATTCATATTTAACTTAAAATAATAATAATAATAAATAATAATAATAATAATAGCATTATGACATTAAGAATTTGAATGCAAGAATTTAAATTTAAGTGTTTGGTTATTTAATTTAAAACACAGTTAAAAAAAAAGAAAAAAGAAAGAAAAAGAATCTATTCACATTGAGATAGTGCAATTAAAATATAGGTAAGCTGAAATATATAGAATTTAAATATCTACCTTCACCCATAAAGCATGAGGAGCAATAAATGGACCATTTGGCTTCAATTCACAGCCTTCATGGGCAGCCAAAGGATCTACTTGCTCAGGATCTTCTGCAAACAAACCCATTTGGCGATCAATAGTTGCCTGCCAGGCTGCAGACATCTCTTGTAGGAACTTAAAACAAATATACATAAGAAATTATAAGAAATAAGAAATATACATGTGTAACAAAAAAGGAAAAAAAAAATCTGTAATATAATAGGTTAACTAATATCTATTACAATAAAAACAAATGTGGCAGACATTTCCAATGTGAGGTTATGCTGTTAAATGCAGTTAATATTGTATAGGAGAAGTATTCAAAAATTTATCAATAAAATTTCATAGCAATACTGATTGTGTTCTGGTATTATAAATACCAGTATTTCTGAATAGTAATATTTGCCTTATTTAATGAGAGAAATCAGTGATTAAATAAGGCAAAGATTACTATTTGTAAAAAGAGGTATTCAAAATATCGGACACAATCACCCCCTACATAAAAACTAAACCTGTGGCTGTACAATCAATGAAGGATCAGGGCCTACAGTGCCCAACTATGTTTACCTGACCCTGGGCCCCAAGGTGCTATGCAGCATGTGCCCCGGCAGGGTGGTCAACCCAACACGAGACCCTCGGTGTTTAGTTCCCAAGCAAGTTTGGTGCTCATTTTATTGACCCAGAAGGGATGAAAGGTTGAGTGAACCTTGCCCAGCCGGGAGCAGAACTTGCGATCTGTAGCATGGCAGACAGGCGTGCTGACCACAGCGCTGCTGGGCTTTCAACCACTACATATGTACAGCAATACTTGCATCTAGATATACTTACACTTATTTGTGTGAGGACATTTTTGCAAAGCTTAGCGATGCTTGACAAAATTTGTTGAATTAATTCTTAAGAACTAGTCATGATAAATAATGCTAAATTTGCACAAACTGGCTAATTTGCTGAAATTGCCATTGAAATTAAATACTGACTGAAGTAGGAAATTACTACATTCTGAGATTCACCTCAAGATTATGCATTTTAGCTATTGTGTTTTTGCATGAAATGAGCTATATTCTTGTAACTAGGTGTGAATTTGTGACAAACACTAGTTTTTTGCTGGATTATAATTTTACTTATCTTGTTTCACATGTTTTTCATTTAATGCATTTTACAGTGTTACGTGGAATCTATTGTCTTTAAACAACTATTGCCAACATGCTCCTGTGTGCACAGAAATTTTGATTTAATTTTCCTGTCCAATTTAATGGAATTTTCCATATACATATACCATATTTTTTCATGTATGCTGTGCAATGTTCCCCTTCAAAGTTTAATAAAAAAAACCAAGATTTGTTTGCCTACTGCTGCATCAACAACATTAAGTCAAACAATTGATGCAGATATGAAAGATATTTCATTTTTAGCACTTTCCAACACAGTTGAAAAGTGTTTATGATTTTGCTTTTTTCGTCTGTTTATCCGTGGTCTAACTATCATAAATATATTCAGATTGCCCTGAAATTTTCATTCGTTATTGAAATTTACTATAGCACAATCGCCACTGAAAATGAAGTATGTTCCATTAATAGTTCACTTACAGGTACAGTCAAAAGAATTCTGTTACATTACGATCAATGGGGAAAAAAATCACTGCAAGTGCATTTTGATGATCTTACCCCATTTCAAACATAATGAAACTAATATGCATTTATGAAGTGTGCCAAAACATGCTTTCTGAAGGATATTGGGTGCAAAACATATACAGGGCCACACAAAAGAATTCTGTTAGATAATGCTCCACAGGGAAAATCGTTTGCAGTATACTTTAATTTTGTTGCACTATTTCAAACACAATGAAATTGATATGTATTACTGATGTGCACTATAATTCTCTTACTGAAAAGTATTGTGCAGATTGCATTTATTGTTCATTTACAGAAGACATGTCAAATACTTGGCATTTCCCTTATGTTTATTTAAATCCATGATTGATGCCAAAAAATACACTTTGACCAAAACAACTTGCACTAACCGTGGATGCAGTGTTGCCATGTTGGATGACATGGCAACAAACTGAGAATTTTAAAAATTCATAATATCAGCCATTATTTAAGAATAGTAATCTTCACATTTTTAATGAAAGATTCCATTAAATAAAGTTAAGAATACTAATAAAAAAAAGTTAATAGTTATTTTGAAGAAAAAAATTTCACATTCAGGCACCATTGACGATATCAGAATGTATTATAATTATATGGTCTGATTTCTTTAAAAATTTCAGTTCTAAGGGATTGCGGATGCAAAAATAATTAATCGGAAAGCCATAAAGAGCAGATCTTGAATCAGAAAATTTAAAGTTTTATAAAATTTTATAGTATTTTGTTTTATAGTATAGACTTTGGATAATATACAGGACTGTACAAAAGAATTCAAGTGCATTTGCGAAAGTTGCTAAAAGTGAATTTTTTAACTGAACTAAATTTAAGCATGCTATTGTGGAGATAACCACAGCAAAAATAATCACCGAAAAAGGAAAGGAAAGAAATACTAGATTTAAACTGCAATGATTTTAGCCTCAAAAATAAAAATATAAATCACTCGTAGGAAAGTCATGCGAAGAGAGAGAGTCCAGACAGGCAGCTGCAAGGTGCGGACAACTTAAAAAGCCTACAGGTCAAAAAAGAAAGGAATTATTATGAAACAGCCACCAGTATGTGACAATGAATAAACGAAATGAAAGGACATAAACATGGCTTTATATTAAAATAAAGGAGTAAGCTACATGTACAGAAAGTGTTCATATAACAGAATCTAAGCGTAGATCCCACATGCAGGAAAATATAAAAGATAAAATTCCCAGGTGCATGTTCCAGCGAGGGGCAGTCAGGAATAAACAAGTTAAGGCGTTGTGAAAGAAGTTTTGGCTATATCGTGAGAATTACAAATAAAGGGGTATAAAAAGAGTTATGTAGAAATGGGGCTATAGCCGAATATGAATAAAAGGGTTTTTATAAAAGTTGTTGGTGCATGAACGTTCCCCAGATATTTATGGTCAAGAAAACAGATGCAGCCGGCATGGCAAATAAGCGGCGATACCCTTTGAAAGTTACCGACAGGACTTCACAAGGCTGGTGAAAAAAGGGGGAATCGAAATCATATAACAGAAATATGTTAAAGGGGATAACAAAATTTAATATGGGACACGAAGGATGAAAGTGCCCAATGGCTAGAAGGTTATTGTGAGTGTGTATCCAGTAAGGTACCGAAAGGGATTTCATTGGAAATTCTGAGGGGGGTGTAAAATTTGGAGAAGCTTGGGCGCTGAAGAAAAGACAGAACATGGAGAAAAAGGTACATTATGGATTATGTAACATTATAGAGCTTTTCATTACGATTTGATCAGAATTCGATTTCAGACTTTAAAAAGGTACTATAGAATCTCGAAGTACTGTATTGAGCTAAGTTTTAAAATCTTAAATAGGTGTAAGTTTTGCAGGCATGGACGTAGAGACGACAACAGCCAAGCAGTATTGGGGTAAGTGGATATATTCATCTCATGTTTCAAGCAAATTTATTTAATAATCTCCGTTAAGTCCTGCAGAACATCCATTTGTGTTTCACAACCTATATTTATAACTTATGTTCTTGTATTTTAAAGTGTTACGATGTATTGCCAGATCGTCATAAATTTAATGTAGAGGAGTCTTATATTGGCTCATTCTTCGACTACATTTGTATCATGTTAATTTGTGGTAAATTTAGAATTTAATAAACAACTTTGTTAATCATCAACTTTCTCTCTCTAAACTATCATGTTAATTTGTGGTAAATTTAGAATTTAATAAACAACTTTGTTAATCATCAACTTTCTCTCTCTTTCCTGGCAATGTATACTGTTTTCATCAAGTTTATATCTAGTGATAATCCGGCAAACACCGAGCTTGGGTTAAATGAGAACGCCCATAAAAATGTATAAATTCATAATGCTTATTCATTGCAATAACGATGCCAGCAAGTAGCACAAAGTATCAGTAGCAGATTATTAAACCGTAACAAAATATAAATACCCCATCAGTAGCCAGACACTATGTAGTATATATGCAAATCTATAGATCATATACAGGGCTGCACAAAATAACTTTTTGATTACTTTTTGTAACGGAGAAGTTTATTACAATTTTCTAAATGTATTGGACAGTGTTTCATAATATGTGCTTGGTGCATGATTTTTCGTTCTTGTTAACAATATCATCTGTATGTTTCTTTCTATTTTTCTATTATTCGGTAACATTTATTTGTAGACCTCACCAACCACACTATGTCATCACTGTCCTCAGTACATATATATGTGGTGACAGAAAATGGACTCTGTACCGCAAAGCTAGGCAGATTCTTTAGTGAGGCTCTGGAAGATAAACCTCAACTACCGAACAATAAGAAAAGTGCTGAGCCAACGATTAAAGTCGTGAGAATTAGAGAGACGACACTTGATTGTGCCTGTAAGCAGACGTGCCACTGACGACGGCGTGTTCGATAGAAACCTGGGTCAGATAGACTTGGGAGTAAGTGGAATATCTCCGGGCAGCTAAACGAGCTGGGCCTTAGTAATGTTTTATAGGCAGACGGCCTATTTTGATATGTTCATATTTAACTTAAATGTAATCATCCATGTTGCATATATATTCATCCATGTGTAATCAAGAAATTATTAAAACTTCGTTATTAAGCTAAAAAGAAGACTCCTAGACGACTCATGCTATTTACATACACTTTAAACTTTTCATCTCTAATACGAAATGATCGTTTTCCCCACATATATGCTAGTTGGCCATTTAAATTTATGAAACCAAGAAGCAATACTTTATGATTACAAAGTAAATTTAAAAACACCTGTTACATTTTAATGGAACAAAATTTTATTGAAATATTTTTGTCATCACCAAAAGAAGCCTTTTCCAACAAAAAATAATTATCAAAATTGGAGCATCCATTCAAAAGTCACATATGGACATAAATTTAAGGGAAAAAAACCATTTGTTGGAAATCAATAAAAATTCATTATTTTCAGGGGAAAATTTGAGAAAGGCGATGCTTTGTCACATATAATTTTTTTCTTTTCCTTTCTTTCTTTCTTTCTCAAATATCTTCAGTACTGTTAAAGTTCTGAACAAAAGTCCCAACAGATAGGATTAAGATACTTTGTATTTTTAGCTGATTGAAACACTATTTTCATATACAAAAAGTGTTCTTCTTGATGAGTACTATCACTCCCCTTATTCTATAACAATAACAAAAAATCATGCATCTGACATAGAAAACTATAAAACACTTTCCAACACTAACAGAATATTGTTAATTTATTTTTTTCATACAATGAAATGATATCGCTAAGTAAAAAACACATAACACAGTAAAAATTCATTTTTTGCAATTGTTGTCCATATCTGGTAATGTGAGCACATTCTTTTGTGCAGTGTATTGGGATCTATAGAATTTATACATTTAACATAATGCACTAAAAATTAATTAAGTTTGAAAATACATATCACAGCAGACAACACACATCACACAATTATCGATTACAGTGTAACAGAATTTTTTTGTGTGTTTCTGTAAATAAACGATAAATATTATGAACTCTAAAATCTATAGAAAACATTTTTAGTACACTTCGGTGATCCATATCAACTTCGTTATGTGTTAAATATCATAACATCATTCAAATGCACTGCAAATGCATTTTTCTGACAGAACATAATGTAATGGAGTTTTCTTGTACATCCCTGTAACCAAACTACAAATGCTACACACAGCATTTTGGATAGCGAATATTGTAAAGCAAACCTGAATTATACATACAAATTGCACAGCAATCCGACTATATTTAAGAGAGTTAGAACATGGCAGCCAGCCAGAGAAACCGAATTCATACAGACTTTATAGATATGTTGAAAAGAGTTACAAACAACCTGCATAAAATGATTAAGAGAAAGACAGAAAGTTCCAGTTTACATGAGGCTCAAACTACAGGACAAAACTGAATGAAACAGAATTACTTGAAGTTCCATGTCTGATCTGGCTGCTAACAACCACTGCCAGCATGTGACAGTACTCCTCATGGCTTCTTCTGTGAACAGCTCAACTGGAGACCAACACAGGGCGTGCAAGAGGCTTCGATCCACATCTTAAATTAAAAGATACATAATAAATAAAATATTTATGTAGTTACTGCCAGGGTTGGCATTTTTGCCGGCAAAAAGGTATTTTTGCCAGGACAGTGGCAAAAACTGGAAAAAACCAGGGCAAAAATGGAAAAAACCGGCAAAAACTGGAAAAAACCAGGGCAAAAATGGAAAAAACCGGCAAAAATGGCAATTTCTTATTTGTCTTTAATGTGCAATTAAATCTAAGCTAATAAGGATAATAATGGTATAAACAATTAAATTTAATGACATATCATTTAATACTTTTATTTAATTTGCTAATTAATAAATATAATTAAATAATTTTACATATTTTAAATTTTTATAAAATAGGTGGGATTCAGTCTAATACTTAAGAATTTAAGAACCAGATTAAAAATCGGATATCTATTTTTTTTTCTTAAGTATAGTATTTTGTCAACCATTAGTATTTTTTTAATTATCAAAAGGTTTTATATGACTTTGCTACTTTCGTTTTATGTAACATGTCTTAAAAATATGTAAATAGTTAAGTCTTCAGTACTAATTAATAATTATTTATCTAATGAAACTAGTCTGTTACAGATAAAAAAGTAATTAAATTGAAAATTATATATTGAAAAAACTCTCTGTTATGACTTGTTAGGAAACTAGAATTTTTTCCCCTCCCTCTTACACTCTAAGAAAGGGACTAAAAGTTACATTCTTTACTTTCAGTAAGTAGCCTGTAGCCCTTTTATCTTGTTTGCCATTGTATCCATTTTCTATCTATTATCGAAATATTTTTTTCAAATTTTTCATTTATGCAAACTAAAATATGAAATAAACTGTCAACAAATACTCTTTCTAAACTAGTTTATTGTTATGCTATGCTAAAACAGCAAAAATTAGGTTATGATAGAGATATCGCTGAATTATTTTAAATTTAAGTGTTCTGCTTTAAATATAATTTTATATTAAAAAAATTGAATTTAGAATATAATTGTTTATTTGAATTTCTAACACATATAAACATAAATGCTTTACTCATTTAGAGCCTCCACAATTCTATTATGTGAATATAATCATTAATAATTGTATAGACATGAATAAATAATCAAGTTTTCCATTTATTTATATAAAATTAGTATTTTTTTTTCATTTATAATTTTGTTATAAAAGTTAGTGTTCTTTCATAAAATGCATAATTATAGTACTTATTTAACTTAAGAATTCAAAAATAAATTTATAGTATTGATCTTTTAACTAAATATTAAGTTTCTTTTTCTTTCATGAAATTTTTTTCTCTTTTTCTGAGAAAAAAATTAAATGAACAGCCTATTTTTGCCACTACTTTGGCAAAAACCTATTTTTGCTGGGACGGTTTTAACCAGGTTTTTTCCGCCTATGGCAAAAACTTGCCAACCCTGGTTACTGCTATAACACTCACTTTTGATACAAGAAAATTCATCAAAATCTACAGGAGTACATTATACTGTGGGTATAAAAATGAATTATTAAAATTTACGAAAAGATGAATGTATGAAATAGATCTTTACATTAATGACCACTGTATGTATTGCGTGTTCTTGCTTTACATTTACTCGTTTTTTTTTCATAATTAATTAAACATAATAGTTACTTAATATTAAACTTTTAATTGATAAAATTATGTATTAAAAATATATTACACTCATTATTTTATATTTATATTTATTTTCTACTTTTGAGTACTTAAAATATTTCATTGTTGCAGTCTATTTTAGCGAGTATATTTTGATGCATTAACTCCATTGTTGTTGTAACTTGGATACAATTGTAACCCTAAAGAATATTTTGTGAATCACTTGTGCCCGGCTAATGGAAAACTGAATTAAAATGAATTTATTAATTTATAATTAAACTCTAAATACATTAAAACCTTGTACTGTCATTAGGAAAACACCTGCGTACTTCCACGCAGCACGGCATCAAACTATAGCGATGTTTGTAACAACATGTCAGTGGTTTTAAACATAGCAAAAGTATAAGTACAGTTATCTACCAAGAAATGTTAAAATATTTACAGAATGTTTATGGAAATATTTAAATTCACCAAATCAATGTTTGGTAAAACCAATTTTATTTGATCTAGTCAGTGAAAATAAATTTTACCATAAATGAGACCTAGATAGGCCATTATCTTGTGTTTGATTTAACATAAGAAGGCAAATCGTAGCGCCGCCTTCGAGATCATCCTTTATCAAGTCGATGATAAATGACAAATAATATTGTCAAGAATTCCGATCATGAAAGATAAAATATTTAAAAAAACTGTTTAAACCTATCAAGAAAAAAAATTCTAAAGACTTAGTTGGATGGTTTTCTCGTAATCAAACAAGGCACATTTCATAAAAACTGTCAAAAATTTTTTTGATCAATACCACCATTTTAAGTAATGAGCTTATTTTAACGATATAAAAAGAATTTTCCTGAATTAGAGACCTAGCAAGATAGTTTTCTCGTACCCGAATTAGTATAGAATTAGCTTCTATTTTGTGAAAATCATTAGAACCCTTTTCAATATATAGCACCATTTTGAGTGCTGAGTGTAACTTGTCAAAGCAAATTTTCACGAAATAGAGACCTTGCTATGTGAGATGAAATCTCACAGTGTTTAAATTATGTTACTGTTTTATTTCTTTTGGCCTTATACATCGATGTTCTTTAAGCTTAAATCCATATTTATTTTTGCGCAAGCGATTTTGTTTAAGTTCGTACTTCGGCAAATTCGCCACTTTACCGCACATCGGCAAGTTCGCTGACATTCCGCAGCGCCTGGTATGGGATGCTTCTCCTTTGAAATTTGTACGATTGTGATGACGTCATCACAGCAAGTCTCTCATGGCATATACATTGAATGGATGCTGATCTTTCGGAGGTGTGTCTATTCGCCGTGCGTGGAGCAAATAAAAATAAAGCTTTTTAAATGTTTTCTTTCGGATTTGTTTATTAAGACATTATCTAATATTTTAAATTCTCTAATAGATTTAAATCTTTTCTTTCAGTAACTTTTGAAGTCCCCGTATTCTTACTATAAATTAAAAATTCCGTTAATTTTAATTTAGAATCTGTTTTGTTGGTGTTGCTGTCATGACATAGTTTCGTTTAAAAAAAGATCGCGGGGCTGCGGGCTCCCATCGGTCTGTCTACCGATGAATGAGGAATCCGGTGAAAAGCTTTTGCGTAAACGATGTCTGCGATTTTAATAACTCCTGTTAAATTCATTTGTGGATGGCTTGGAAAGGCATTTAGTTGAAATCCTTATCAATAGAAAAAGTCGCCTAGTGCTGCACATTACATTTTAAAGATGCTCGTCAAGAGGAATAAATTGTTTTATCGGCCAACGTATTTATTTTTAAAAAAAATCGGTGACCAACGGGTGAAGGCCTCTTACTTCTCTTCTTCAAGATGAAATAAAAGATTGATTTATGCTTAAAGGTGTCCTCATCATTTATTTACAGATATACAAGTAAGAAGTTTCCTTTTTCTATTTTTTTACAATTACTGACCTCAAAGAACGGAGGGTTTTATTGCAAATATTACACAACGCATGTTGCTAAAAAGAACTTCAAATTTAATTTACCTTTCATATTACGGCTCAATTTATTAGTAATACCACATGCTAGTTCGCTTTCTCGCAGCTGAATTAGTGTAAGAGGCATGTTTCGTGTAAATCGCATGAGCATTTCTTGATTTACAGCATGCAGAACTTCTAGTGCTGAGTTTGTATTACCCTGTCAAAATGAATTTTCTTGAATTTAGGACATAACTAGATCTTTTTCTCACACTTGATTTAGTATAGGAGGCAAGTTTCATAAAAAGTGGTCTAGTCGTTTATGATATGATCCATAATCAGAAAAATTGATTACTCATTTAATATATATGATAATTCTAGCCTATCGGGAAGTGAATGAAAAACCAATTACAAAATTCCATTTTTACATATGTGAACCAAGTTAAATAAAAAAGTGAAATAAAAAACCATTAAGGGTTTTTGCCAGAATTCTTTTCATTCAAACTCCTGATATACTAATATATGTTATCTATTTATGTCTTTTTTTTTTTTTTTTTTTAATTACTGCTGTTGTGATAATAAAATATTTAAAGGAGATAGGTAGATAAGCATTGATTTTTGGCCTCTAAATAGGATTTTTTTTTTTTAAACCCTCTGAGCATTTTAAGGGCTTTCATGCAGTTTAATAAAATTCCTTATAAAACTAATGTTAATTTAAATTTCCTTTCCCAGATTGTTTCTAATATACACTTCATGCCCCTTTATTTGACATACATCTTAAAATACAACTCTGTTAAAATTATTTTTGTCTACAACCGAATTAAGTTGTTATAAGGAAACGGAAAAATATGGGCAAACCGCTTAGAAGGTTAAGCTATTTTGATTGTTTTAATATAATTTAGTATCTATATTTACTGCATCAATGATTGATTTTTATTTGAAGTTTGTTGAGGTGGGATGAATATACATGATCAGAAACATAGATTTTGAAAATTTTAAATTACATTCATAAATTTTGTGTTTTTTTTCCTGATATGAACTGTTTGTAATAAAGGTCAACCAAAAATTCAGTTTCATTTTCAACCCAAAATCTTGAGTTTTGCTGAAAATATTTGGCCAGACAAACTATCTGTTTTCCAAAAATCTTGTTTCTTTCTTCAGGAATTTTCAAGATCACCCATTGATTTGAGCTGCATCGGCTCAAATGAGACTCTCTTTATTTATTGCCATGAATTTCACTTTTCATAATTATCAGTCACGACTGACTCAAAATGCAAGTGCAAATTAAAAGCAAGTAATGCATATACAGCCGGACCTCTATATAGCGAAGTCGCTAAATCCCGAAAAAAAGTTCGTTATATGGAAAATTCGTTAAATAGAGAGTCACTCTTTAAAATACTTTAAACTATGTAAAACATATTTTAAGTCCATAAACACTAAATATAATTTTAAAAAGTAATTAGTCACACTTTTTTTATAAATCATATCTATTTGTTTTACTTATTTTACCCATCAAAAAGAAATCTGCAAGGAAAATAAGAATGAAACAAAACATTGTCTGGAAATACATTGCATTTTCAGTTAAAAAAATAATTTTACATTTAAATCACGATTTTTTATTATGGTTCATAAGCTGTTTGGAGGAATCCCCCATTTTAAAGCAGTATTCTTTTTCTACATGCCTTTATCCACCAGATCAAGAATAACTTTTTTTTTTTTTCTTTGATGCTCAAGCACTTTCGCTTTGACATTTTTGAGCTACAAGAACTGAAATTACCAACACGATTGATCATGATCAACAATCTAGAAAACGGGAAACTATAGTTTAAGGACATGGGGCAGCTCCATTGAGGGTTAAAAGAGGATATTGAAAGTTGCTCTTTTTGGATGGATAGCAAAGAATCACAATGATTTTACTACTCTCGGTGAGTTAGGTGCCTGGTAAGACCTGTTCATGGTCATTGATCATCATAAAATGTGTTAAAAGAAAGAATAAGTTTGAAATGTCCAATAATATTTTAAGAAATAGAGAGAAAAAAAATTTAGATCCCAAGGAAAAGTTCGTTAAATAAAGAATACACTTTGCTATTTCGAGGTTATTTTACGAAGAAATTTGCAAAATGTTCTTGGTTCCAAGTAAAAGTTCGCAAAATAGAGGTTCATTAAATACAGGTCTGACTGTATAACTAAACTTTGAAGGAACTTTTACTTTCTCATCAAAAGCTACAGACTTAACAGTAATAGAAAATGTTTAGTTTGAAATCGCAGAAGTTTTTCGAATATTCTTTGAGAAAGTTATAGTACAAGGTGTGTCTAAAAAGTTCGGTGAATGGAAGCATAAAAAAATAAAACAAAACATGGAAACAAAATACCTTTAATCACCCTCAAAGTAGCTTCCATCGGCCACAATACACTTATGACATCGTTGATAAAGATACCGGAATGAGTCAGAGAAGGCCTCTTTTGGGATCGATTGAAGCACGGATGTCACACGATGCTGTTAACACTGTCCTTGCTGATTCCCAATTCCTCCGACACCCATCATAAAGACAGTCTGCGATTGTTTTACAGCATTTGTCACACACGTACTTTTTAGACACACCTTGTATAACAGATGATTATTTACAAAAACCATTATAAAAGATAAATCAAGGTATGTATACCTAAAAGAATTTTTAATTAGATAAATTCATATAATTAGATAATCATTCTGTGTTGTTCATGAATTAATTAAATTTTATTTTATATGAAAATAAAAAGTTTTGGTCAGAGAGACACAGAGAGCCAACTTGGGCCACATGTTTAATTGTAATTAATTAATAATTATGTAAATTTATGCATGTATTAATTACTTTTAAAAATTTTTTAGATTTTCATTTTCGGAGAAGATTACCGAAATTTGGTTTTGGTCTTAAAAACCTGTTTCGGTTGAGCTTTAGTTTGTTAGTCTTTATACATGCTAAAATTCGAAAAATAAACTTCTATAATTGAAATACATTAAAATTTGCTGAATCCTGGGCACAACTACAAGAAAAAAAGCAAGATTCATTGGAAAATTTAAATTTATTGATATCACAGCTGAAAATTTATTATTAGCAGCAGTGAAAAATTTATAGGTTTAAAGTGATCAATACTTTAAAATCAAGTTGCAATTTAATTGAGTAATTTTATAAAAATTCAAGATTCAATTTGTAAATCATAAATTCATTTAGTCTAAATAGCTCACTGTAATATCCTTTTTTGTTTTTAAAATAAAATAATAAAGAAAGGAAAATCAACAAAAGTCACAACAATGATTATTAAATTTGAATTTCAATTAATTTGTTTTATATTTAATTAAAACTTTGTCCTACAAACAAATGTTCAATAATTTATTTTTTAAAACTTACTTTCTTTTGCAATAAGAAGAGCACATATTCGATAAAGACAATGATTATGATTCATATTATCTGCAATAAAATAAATCAGTTAATAAAGGTTACAAAAAATTTCATATAAAAATAAGATAAATAAAAGATGGAGAAACAAAAATTTGCTATAGAAAATATGGTTAAACAGTAACAGCATTTTACATATAGAAAGGCCTTGTTAAACCATAACTCGTTGAAAATATCCCCCCTCCCCCATACAATGCCAATTTCTTAAAGTTCAGAGCAAAGCGATACAGAAATACTGCTAAAAAATCATTATCGTTACTCAATAAAAGTGTATTAAAAAATAATTCAGAAATAATTACACTTTTTAAAAATTTACATTTTATTTTCTACTTCTTAGTGTTTAAAATATTTTGCTGTTGCAGTTTCACAGCCAGTTAGTCTATTTTAGCAAGTATGATTTGGTGCACAATTAACTCTATTGTTGTTGACACTCAGTTGTAACCACATACAGAACATATGGTGATTTATCGCTGCCGCCTGGCTAATGGAAAAAATACCTTAAAAATAATTTATTAATTTATAATTAGATTATAAAATTTTTTAAATATTATATTGTCATTGGAAAGATACGTGTTGTATACATATCCTTTTTATAATTCTAGCATACCAGGAAATGATTAAAAAAATCGATTAGAAAATTCCACCTTTACATGTATGAACCAAGTTAAATGAAAGAGTATAAAAAATATATAACCTCTTTGAACTATCACTTTTGACTTATGATTTCCAATCCCCTGAACACAAACAATAACTGAAAAATGATTCGAAAAACAAAGTGATAAAGAATTAAATGAGACAGACAACAAACTTGAAGAGATACCAGCAGTATTCATATTACAAAACTCTGTGGCTGTATTACATACCATACATCTTTTTTTTTTTTTTCTGCAGTGGTCTCTCTATGGTTTTATTTTCTAGGGTTCGCTTTTTGTGATTTTTTAAATTCTTGCAGGTTTTTTTTTTTTTTGTTATTTTTGAAAATTTGTTTCTTATTTTTGTAGAAAAAAAGAAAAGTAAAAATTCAAAAAACTATTTCTTGTAGTTCATTTCAGTTTGTGATGCACTGAGAGGGTATGAGAGGGGAACTAAAATCCTAATTCTTACAAGTATCAAAATAAGAACAAATTTCACTTATCAGTTCATACCAGTTTTATCTCTTATCTTTAGAACAAACATATATTTTCTACTTCACTGAATTTTTTAGAAATGCTGATAAACTTGCACCAAACATTACAGTATTACCTTCCAATCTGACACCCTAATTTTTAGGGGTGGGGGCTTATGTATGCACATATATGAAATCTTGAAATGTTATTTGATGTTTTCTTGTGAAGCAGTGTTGATATTTTTACTAGTTTTTTAAATTATATTATATAAATTTTTAAGTTTAAATTTCTAAACCTTTTAAAGATAATTTCATATACAATTACTTCTTTATAAGAAAGTATAAAATAAAACTGATATAAAACTTCCCCAAATTTAGAAGAAAAGAAGAAAGGCAAAGATTTTAGTTCCTTAAATTCATTTATGTCTACAACAAAAAATGATTTGATATGTTTGTTGATGTGTGAATATTTTAAAAAATTAGGGCACAATTTGAGTTGCACAAATGCTTTAAAGCATAATAAGTTTATAGAGAAATGAACATTACATGCATTGGTTATAATTTGTAGTGTTTGATTTACATTCAAGAAAATACTTTATCAAAGAACTTTCGAAATAATTTAATTTACATCAAAAGAGATAATGGAGAAAATTGTAACATCAACTGAGATAGTTAATGTTATAATTTATTGTTAAGTGCTACCACATTTAAAGTGAAATGGCTTCGAGGCATGAGTGCAAACTGCCCTGTTTGGAAAAGTCAATTAGTGCATTATACCACCAATACTAGGTTGCTTACTCCAATAAACATGGTAAAAAGTAAATATAATTTTTAAAACATTGCTATGATAAATATTAATTAGTAACATTATATATGTGTGGACATAAAGAACAAAAAATAGATTTTAAAGATTGGTATTTTAAATTTGCAAAATGTATAATTACCTTTTACCCTCCAAGTTTCAGCCAGATTTTTCAAAAGTGTCTCAGAAACTCTATTCAAAAACGCTTCTGAGCCATCAGATGCAACCAACAAACCGTCAATCTAAAAAGAGATTTCAAATATTAGTAAAGTTTTATTGTTTGCATTAAATTAAAATATAAATCTTTAGCATAATCTACAGAATAGGCCAAAAGTCCTTCAAGCAATTGTTGTACACGGCTGCAGTATGCATAAAAATGCTTCCCATGATAGAAAGTTTTGATAAGTAACCATTTAGTTAAACAATTGCTAACAGACGGTGTTATACATTCAAAACTATGAAAAAAATCCACATAAAAAGGAGTTTACAGACCATTTATTTTGTACAATCTACTACAATGGTTCAATGTGGGCACTCTTTATAGCTTGATTTACATCCAAATGGTACTCAATTTCATTTTATACACTGAAATATGACAAGAGATTGTACAAAAAATGATCGGTAAATAATTATCTTAAGTTTTCCATTTTTTCCCCCTCCAGATTTCAAGGTTAAGCAACATTTTCAGAAAGTTTTTGAACTGAATTCTTTAATTTGCTTAAATAAAACTTTCAATCTTGAGAAACTTTTCTGTTCAAGCCGCACTCTCATATCCTAATTACTTCATTTTTTATTTTCTTCATTTTAAATAGTATGAAGGACTTTGATAAATCCTGTATCATTTAATTATAACTAAAATCTTTATATCTAATATTTAATTGTAATACATATGTCAACTTAAAAAAAAATTCTATCTTTAATCACATACTTGGTTTTCTCCTGCCATTGCCAAAAATAAATAGATATTAACTTATAATATAAAACAATTATTACAATTGGAATTAACACTAGAAAGATGGGGAATTTTACTCAGATTTTGTAAAAAAATTTGTCAACACAAATTTAATTTTAAATTATTAACTTATTTATTTAACTAGCTTTTCTTCTTTGTGTCTTTTAAAATAGTTTTATAAAGAAATTTCTGGCTTGGATCGAAATATATTCATTTAGTAGTGGTCAAAATGACTGCTTGCCGTCTTTCTAGTGTTAAAGCAATTATTAGCAAAGAAAATAAGTAGCATACACAAAACAATAACTATTAAGAACTAGCATATGGCCCCGTCAAAAATGACGGGAAAGTGTTATTGTAAGTTTACAACATTAAGTCAGACTCAATTAAACAGGTGATTGATATGCATGATTATTCAGATAGTGGTAAGTCCTCAAAAGCATTAAAAAAAAATAGTGTTTGTAAAAGTCAACCTTCAAATGAAGAAAATATGAACCACCTCATGCGGGGGGGGGGGGGGGGGGGGGGGGGGGGGGGGGGGGGGGGGGGAGAGAGCTTTTTCCAACAACCCTATGGCAAAATTCTCATTTTTTCTGCACATCTTTGATGAAATTCGTGTTTTTTTCGCAGCCTTTTGACGAAATGAGTGTTTTTATCAGAATTTGTTGAAAATTTTGCTTTTTTTTTCTGCGCCCTGTTGACGAATTACACCTCTCGCGTTTCTTTGACAAAATTCAGGGAAGAGTGCCACTTGGCAGAAAAAAATTGTTCAAAATCTTGCCAAAAATCTTTTCAAGATGGCAGAAAAACATCATTTTTAAATCTTTGTTATTTATAAATCAATGATTTTGCCCAAAAAATAGAAAATGATGTAAAAACATGGATTTATAAATAACAAAGATTTAAAACTGAAGTTTTTCCGCCATCTTGAAAAATTTGTTACGAATGCCGGTAAAATCTTGCTCACAACTACCAAAAAACTTACTAATATAAAATAAAAAGATAAATATAAATAAATACCAATAAATGAGACGGCGATTCAGGAAAAAGGGAGTTTCATACAGAAAAAAATATATAAAAAAAAACTAAAAATACTTACACAAAAAACAAACAATCAGTTAAAATTTACAAACAAAAAAAAATCAATAATTTAATGTTTATAGTGAAATTCTCGTTTTTTCTGCACATCTCTGATGAAATTCATGTTTTCTTCGCAGCCTTTTAAAAAAATGACTGTTTTTAACACAATCCTTTCACGAAATGAGTGTTTTTATCGGGATTTGTTGCAAAATTCACGTTTTTCCTGCGCCTTTTTGATGAATTACACCTTTCACGTTTCTTTGACAAAATTCAGGGAAGAGTTTCGCATCCTGTGCCGCTTGACGAAAAAAATTGTGCCAAAAATCTTTTCAAGGTGACGGAAAAACTCAATTTTTAAATCTTTATGTTATTTATAAATCAATGATTTGCACAAAAAAATAGAAAATGATGTAAAAACATGGATTTATAAGTAACATAAAGATTTAAAAACGAAGTTTTACTGCCATCTTGAAAAATTTGTTACGAATGCAGGTAAAATCTCGCTCACAACTGCCAAAAAATTTATGAAACATAAAATAAAAGTAAAAGGATAAATATAAAGAAATACCAATAAATGAGACGTCGATTCATAAAAAAAAAGGGGGAGTTTCATACAAAAAAAATTTCAAATATTTACATAAAAAACAATCAGTTAAAATTAAAAAAAAAATCTATAATTTAATGTTTAGAAAAAGGGATCCTAGTCAGGGTCTGAAACATCGTCAAGGTATGGTACTTCTCTTCTAACTGAATTAAATTTAAATTTTGATGGATGTTTGGTAATACACCCTCGATGTTTTCAGACTCTGAATTTTTTCGGCAGCCGTTGGCTGAATCGTCTGTCTCTAAAACAGTAAACAATGTAAAAATCGATATATTCACCAATAAAGGGTGCATTTTAAACAGCTAATGCAAAAATCCTAATAAAAAAAAAAAAATAAATAAACAGCAGAGCAAGCGAGACTTACCTTACAATCAAAATACGTTGACAGAAGCACAGGTGCATCCGAATGTATGCAGCAAATTAGTTACGTAACAGAAAATTTAGCTGACTAACGGTTCACCTGATACTGATGAACCAATAAGCTTCAAGATCCCCCGATTTCAAAATTTACATTTTTTTTTAGGTTCTTATGTTGAAACTTACACTTTTGCAACCTTTCGATGAAAATCTCGTTTTCTTTGTGATCCTCTAATCAAAACATATTTTTTCTGTGATTATTTGACGAAATTCACGTTTTTCGCGATACTTTGATCAAATAATGCATTTTTTCTGCAGTCATCTGATGAAATTCATGTTTTTTCCACGATTATTTGGCGACATTCACATATTCCATGATCCTTAGACGAAACATGCATACTAAAGGACCCTTTGGGAAAAATTGTGCTTTTTTCTGCGATCCTTTGATGGAATTCATATTCGTTTGATGACACCACCCTTTTTCTACGATATTTTGATGATTTTTGCAAGCTCCTGGCTATATGTTTTTTTCATCCTGTTTGTTTCGATACATGGACTAAATGCACAGGTCATGGGAAAGGATTAGAAATAAACTCAAATTGCAGTTGCTTGTACTCGCATTTTTATTTTGTCAAATTCTGCTACCCCCCCCCTTCTCGTCCTAAAAATGTCAACAAATTTTAATACTGATTTGCATCAATCCCAGGGATGATAAATTGTGCCGAAAAAATGGAATTCCCTGTTTTTGCTGGAAAGTGGCATGTCTGTAAATGCTTTTAAAAATATATGCATAGTTGAAAAAAAAAAAAGCTGTTGCATTTTTCAAACAGCAAAAAATAATTCACAGAAATATATTAAATTCAGCTTAAAAAATGCAGCATAGGTGAAATAAGAAACTTAAAAATAAAACAAAAAACATATGGCATTTCTTTAAAAAATCAGATGTTTATTTTTTAATTTTAGATGAAACTTTAAAATTTGATTCATATATTTGGCCAAAACTAAAACACCATTATGTGCATCATTGAAAGTAATACACATACAAAAAGCTATGTTTTTTAACGGTACAAAAATTTAGTAAAATTTAAAAAAAAATGTAATTTTGATTTTTAAATCTTTATTATAATGAAACGTTCCTGTGAGTGATAAACACTTTATGAACATGAACTTAAAATATGCATAGTTTAGATAAAAAATAAACAAAAAATTGTGTATATGGGTGTTTAATTCTGTTCGGTGTAAACTCAGCTGAGTTTATCAGGCAAACTGAGAAATCCGTTGATTGCCGCGATCGCGCAATTCTTTTCCTGGTCAATTGGCGCCTTCTTTCCGAAAGCCCATAATAAAAATTAAAAAAACTTTTAAAACATTCAAAAATAACTATTGACAGATGAAAGCGAGTAGTGGAGAAAAATCAGCACGTTTATCCCTCTGTTGTTTTTCCTAAAGAAACAGCGTTTCACTGTTGCCACTACAGAAGAGTGAAATACATGAATCATTGATATGAATCAATATTCATATGAATGATTCATATGAATAATGATGAATAATCATTAAATAATGTTTTTTTAAATATTTATTCAATAAATTACATAATATTTCATATGTATGTCGTAAACTGACTGCTTGTAAATGTAAACAGTCGTAAATAAAATTGCTGCTTATAAATGTAAACGCATTGAAAAACGCATTTCAAAAAATGAAAAACGCATTTCAAAAAACTTAAAGGCTTTAATATGCTTTAAAAAATATATTTAAAGCAGAATCAGATGTTAGCCGTTTTTTTTTTTTGATGAATCGTCAAAGAGTCATTCATTTGTTTCTTAATTTGCTGGAATTTGAATCTGAATGGCAACAGTATCGTTTGTTTAGATTTGATTTCTAATAGCTTAATTTTAATTTAGAACTTAATACATTATAAATGGATATGATACACATGTTTTATATGAAAATATGCTGAACAGACATGATTTTAAGTGGAAAAAATTATCATTTAGCTGTCATATGTTAAGATATGTTTTTCATTAAGCCTAACATGGCGTTTAGCTATGGTCGTTTCGCAGACCAGAGTGGTTCGCACCGGCATCGTTCCGTCGGTCACGTGCACTCAGCTTTTATAATAAGTAGATAATCAAGGTTACTACAAAATAAACTTCCTTGAAAATATGATTTTAAATATAATTTTATTGCATTGAATTTTCATTAACTACGAAATTTAATTATCCAGACTAATATGTAATGGTGATGTATAGGTCTGCACGGCCCAATTCATAGAAGAAAAATTCGGCCCCGCCTGGCCTGATGCAAAAATTAAAAGTTCGGCCTGTGCCTGACCCAGCCCGTAGAAAAAAAAATATTGACCCGGCACAGTAAATAACTTATAAGTTCGATCTGAGCCCGGCCTGGTTCGGAAAAAAGTTAAAATCTCGACCCAAGCCCAGCCCGAGTGAATTTCTACAAAACATTGATTTTTACATCGATTTCATTAAAAATTTGTCTTGTACGAGGAGTTCTGATCATAAATATTTATCTTAACTTTTTTTTTTCATGTTTATAATCTTCATTTTTATAGAAGTGCTGCAGGCTGTGATATTTATTTTCTTAATGAATCTCCATTTCTTGTATGTAAATGTTTCAGTTATCATTAACATTGTTAATCCACACTCCATGTATTGAAGTGTTACAAATCTGAAAAATGCTGTACAGTAAAATCTTCTAAGACGGAATTGCATAAAAAAAAAAAAAAAAAAAATGTGTTATAGACAGGTTCCCTTCTTAGCAAGTGTAAATGTATTATATATTCTTTTCTTACGCATTAGTATATTAATTTTGCATAGATCAACACGTTTTTCAGTTTAAAACAGGGTTCTGTCATAGAAAGGTTCTTTTTCACATGCTTTACTATATTTTAATAAGCATAGAAATCTATTATTCTTTTAAAAGAATAAATTTTAATGTTTCAGTGTAGAATAAGGGCAATTTAAAAATTTATGCATTTTTTGCAAAAATTTTTGGGCCAGGCCTAATTTTACTGACCTTTGAATGGACCAGGGCATGCTGAGACAATGATTTTCATATGGGCTGGGTCAAAACTAGGACTGAAAATTTTGGGCCGTGAAGACTAGGTATGAAACCAGTCCCAGCCCTGTACAGAAAAATAAGTTAGGCCTGTCCCGGTCCGAGTGCCGTGAACAAAAATAGGACCAAGCTCAGCCCAAGTAGATCTCTATGGTGATGATCCAGATATCTGGATATAATTATGATAATCATAAAAAAAGGTTGTGAAATAAAAATTTCTCTAAAATTACTTATGCTCAATAAAAAGGTAGGTGTAAACAAGGTTTGGGGGGGGGGGGGGAACTTTAATAAAGTCTGCTACAAATCATCGTATAAAAATGTGTGTGTACCAGACAAATTAGTATTAATTACTAACTAACACTATATTTAAATTTTTCTTATGGGTCTTCTACATATAGAAATTGTAACAAACTTTAAAATTTTCACTAACACCTAATTTGATATCCTATTTGGATTCCTTGGTAAATTTTACCTTTAGATACCGAACAGGAAGACATTCAGTCAAGTAGTTTAGGAGGTATGTAGATTTAATGCTTAGAACTCCCAACGTTAAATTCATTTTTAATCAGTGCAAGACAGATTGCAATGAGGGTAATTTTTTAAACATAGCTCAAAAACGTCTTGGCAGAATGATCTGTAATTTTGGGTTAGCATATTTGTAACTTCTAGATCTAAAAATTGATCTCTGTTGAAAAATTCATAGGTTACAATTCATATATTTTTTAATTAACAGAAAATTAAATTAATTTTTGAAAAAAAATATGGATTGTAATGAATGAACATTTAAAAAGAAAACTACTTTTAAAAGCTTCAAATATACAAATATTGTCCAAAAACAGACTTTTCAATTGGAAAATTCCAATTTAACATAAACTTTATTTTTCATTTAAGTAAGAATTTCAAGAAATTATATGTTTACGAATGAATACATACAGTTCACACTTCAATAAGTTTTCTGAATTATAATTTTTATTTCCTAATATCGATCCAGATAACTGGAATTCAGGGAATTAGAGTTTTACTATACATTTTTCTTTTTAAGTATTTTTTTTTTTTACACAACACCTATAAAGGACAACTTTGAAGCTTGTTTACTAACTCTAACAGCCTTTATTTGATATATTTTTGGTAGAAAAAGTTTACCGTTTAAATTAAGAAATCATATAAGATAATTTTACTTAAATTGATCTAAAATTATTTTGAATTTTTCTTATAATAGACAAAATAAACAAAACAGCTAACATCATTATTAGAAAAGTAGTTTATTTCTTTGGACCAAATAATCTATAATTACTATAACTTCCTTAGTGATGTATGAATTCTGTAACTTTCAACCTAAAATGTGGAGCGATTACACACAACCTATTTAACAGTTTGCATCACTGTACCTTAATGATATAGGGTAGGAATCATCAACCTGTGGTCTTTCATGTGATTTTGTACATAAGAAAAAACAAAAGTTTTCTACGAAATTGAGAAAAGTATTTTTAAGTGCCTTAACTTACAATAGTTTAACTCTAATTGAATGCTTAGTAATATTAAAAGAATAATTTTCCTCTATGTTAAAACAAACATGGTCTTTCCATTCACCAGTGAAGTGAATTTGTTCTCTTCTTGTAGTAGAATAATATTGGAACTTTGCGAGACTGACTGTACTGCTTTCTGCTAACAGCTGGCAATAAGCTATAGGACAAGATTAGCACTCGCAAAATGGCGAGTAATGCTGAAAAATTGGCGATTGACTTTATTGCCACCACTGACCAAACTTAACAGTAACCACTCGCCAATCGCAATGATTGAATGAAAAATGTACAAAAGGGAGGCGGGTTAACCTCATTTGTAAACACGCCTCACACTAATTACGACGCCCAGATCGACGATTCTTCAGGCCAGTAGTACACCATATGATGTACCCATCACTTCTCTTTTCTTCTCCTAAGCGGAGTTAGTTTTCATGTAGAGCCGTGACGTTTGTTCCAAGTATGGTGATATTACTAAACACAATTTTCTCCTTCGTTTTTTGTCATCATGGGAAAGAAACGAAAATGAATTGCTGAAGAAACATTATTTTCTGAAAGCTATGCCTAAACCAAAAAATGGAAAATGTCTTTTGATTACATAGTTTCTGATTAAGAATACCTATCAAGTTCAGGCGTTTCCAAACAAAAATAAACACAGAAATGTGTCAGAAAGTAGCTCTTTTTGATTTGAGAACAGCCTTAATATGTTTTATGATTTGATATTTTGAATATTTTAAACTTTTTCTCATACATCTCAAAGTACTGTAAAATCCCATTTATCCCCCTCCCCCCTCCCGCAAACACGAAGAAAAATCTTAGAATAATCAGAAGGGATCTAGTTATGACATTTCCGTGGAAGACAAACATTGAATGAACGCAACTATCAGACACATGTTCTTTTTTGTATCATTTTTGTAATTTCGCATCTGCAAAATTGTTAGAAATACAGAATAACTAACTTGCATATTCTTAAACTTCGCACTTTTCTGTTTTGAATGCCGAAATCCATTAAAAAGTTTCGAATTTTAAACCCTTTGAAAAGAAAATATTTTTGAAATGTTGCCATGCGTTTTATTTCTCCCTTCTTTCTTGGAACTTAGAAGATGTTTTCAAAGATCAAAAATCTAATTTTCATGATATTGGCAAGCCTCTGACGTTGTCTAAAGGCACGCCTACAATTCGGCCAATCTGAGATTAAATCAGTAGAATGAACAAAGGGAGAAAGAATTGTTTCATACTGATTCAGCTGGGCACGCGGATAAGAAAGAAACGTGATAGGATTCATTTACTGTTCTAAAGTCATTCTAAGAATATGGTACTTAGGACGGTTTTTTTTTTTTGGGGGGGGGGGGGGGGGGGCATAGGATTTGGAACTGGCGAGTGCTTAAAAAAAATTGGCCAGTGGCCAGCGAGTAGAAAAGTTAATTTTGATCTATACAATAAGCATGTATAAGCTTTCAACATGTATAAATATGACTGTTGTAAACAAAGTGTTTCTAGTGTCTTTCGTCCTCTTAAGTGCTGCCTAAAGGATTATCTGAGAGCACGGCAGTGCGTCCGCCAAGTTCGCACAAGCCGTAAGCTACCTTTTCCTGAACCATTTCAGCATACTTTTCACCCCCTCATAACGTCGTTTTAAGGAGAGATATAGAAATTTTTCTTTTATACACATGTTCGTATGATCAAACTGAACTAAGGTTCCACGATTTCATGTTTCTGTATTTAGTAGTTTTCGAAATTTTAAATTCCGAAAAAGCGCTTTTTTGTCACTGGCTCACTTCGCATCATCAAATAACTAAGGTACTTCTAAAAGCCGTAGAATCATAAAATTTCACAAGTAAGTCGGGTTTGTAGCACAATTAACCAGAAAAATCTGAAAACACAGAATTTCCGCCTCTAAACCCTTAAAACAGGGGGTGTTGATTTGGCCGTAAACAGTTCCTTCACATTCAATTTCGCCAATGTTGGTCGCCAATACTCGATTACACAGTTTTGAAAGGGTCACGTAATTTCAAGCAGAATAAAATTTTATATATATGCTTTTCCAAAGATGTTTGTTAAATAGAAAAAAATTAATATACCTAAAAATTTTAATCAGTATAGGTTATGATATAGTCACGATATTAAAACAATAAAACATTTAACAAAATATAACCGCAATTCGGTATGTTTCCGATATAGTAGCCTTGGCGAAATAGAGAAAATAGCCTTGACGAGAAAAGAAATTTGATAATAACGTATTTTCTGGCAACCTATCTACTGTGTCATATACACAAGCAATTTTTTCCATATGTATACAATTTATTTAATGTAAGGAACCCGTTTATTTATTTTTATATACCAACATGAATAATTTGTATATAAAAAGCAATATTTTATACGTGTATAAATAAAATTTTATATGTATATAAATACATATATAAATAACATAAGTTCATCAGGTTTATTTTCATAGTTGTTTATATCATTTGGCAACATATCTCAGTTTCTGAAGTCCGAATTGCGCCAAGATTTTTAAAAAACTCCAAGATCCCTATAGTGGAAAAATATCCTAATTCTCATATGAAAGTTTAAAAATCTGCTTTTAATTAAATGAAATGTGTAACTAATAAAGCTGTCTATAACGATGTACGACAGATGCAGTGTCCGAAGCACGCTGCTAATGTTATTATATTTTATTATTAGCCTACTTACTGTTAATTTATTGTTAATTTTAAATCTGTAAAAGAAAGATTATAGTTATAGATCAGATAGATATGTTGGTTTCCAAAACTCGATTACAGAAAATTAGCCTGAGTTATAAAGGTGTTACATGATTTCAAGCTGAATGAAATTTTATATGGTTTTACAAAAATCTTAAGGCAAATCTTTCAGTTTATTTGTCCATATTTCTATCTTTTACTTCCTTAAAACAAATTTTATTAAAGACCGGGAGGCGTCTGCACAGATCATCACCTCATCGAGTTGACGGCTGAAATTTTAGGACTAGTTAAAAATCGATTAGCGTATTAAAATGTAACTGGTCTGCAAAGTCATATCTTTTTGGAAACCACCTACAGACCCGATTTTACCGGTTAATTGGTGGATTTTCCATTGTGTTTTCCTGCACCCATTCCTCCATGTCTCCATACTTTTGGATGCAGGAAAATACAATAGTAAACCTATCAGTCACCCACTAAAATTAGGTCTTCAGGTTGTTTCTACCAAGATATGACTTAACAGACCAGTTGCATTTTAATGTACTAATCTAGTTTTAACTAATCCTAATATTTCAGCTGTAAACTCGATGAGGTGATGGTGTGTGCTGACGCCTCCCGGTCTATTAAAAATGTCGGAATTCTAATCTCAATAGCACTCTGGTCAATCTGGCAAATATCCCTACTATTTATGGAACACTATTCCTTTAAGTGCGTTTTAGTGATCTTAAAGAACTTTATACATATGCATCATACATATTATAGGTATGTGTATAATAAATAATACATATGCATCATTATGACGTCAGAACAAACAAAACATTTTTTGTTGCCAAATTTGAGAATTGACATGATATATTACCAAATTTGGTGACACTTCGCTAAATGTCGCCGAGCTTGGCGAGTATTTGACTTTTCTGGCTATTTTTCAATGAGTTAATTATTAATGCAAGCCATCTATTTATATTTTTCCGCATATCATCTGAATAGTTAAATAATATAACGTACTAATATTTCCAAAGTGCCAGTAGTTTCGTCACTGCACAAAACCTCTGCTATTGTTAATATATTGTACTGTTATTATACTTACTGTGACTATGTTGTTAATCTTTACTCTGCTGAAACTTCTGTGTTATATAAATAGAATTTACAGAAACTATTAAAGCACCGAAACTGACAATTTTCCTTATGATTATTATAATTTTATAATATGTAACCTGTTAATCGATATGTACCGTTAGAAGGAATCTTCTATAATTCGGTTCCTCGCATTTTAGTTTTCAGGTTTCGAATAAAATTAGCTAAAAACTTAAAACCATGGCAAATTGGCTAGTTCTTCAACACGATTAGATGAGAGGAATGATAGATTTTCAAATGGGTCATAGCAGTGAGCCTTCTATTCTTCCGTAATCGAGTCTATTGAAAAGATTATCATGAAACAAAAAGATATTTGCATCAATATGGTTTAATGTAAATGCAGATATTATCAAAGGATTTAATAAGAATCATTTCACTTGTACCCAATCGTATCAATTAAAATACAATAATTGGCAGTGAACCCAATTAGAAAAGATTATTTAATACGATTGAAAATTTCCGCATTAGAGAACGAATCGTAACTGATGAGGAAATATGCATAAGTGAGTTAAGAGATATTTGTCATGAAAGAATGAATTACATAACAACACAAAATATATGATGTGCTTCCATGATCGTAAAGAGTTCTTGATTTCTCTACCAAAAGCTTCCGACTTGGCGAAAGAATGGGCAAGTAAATTAAAATATATATAACAGTAACATGATGCAACGTTTAACATGCAATTAATAGAGTATATACTGCTTGCTAGAGGCGGCTAGTACTTTAATATAAAAAGAAATAAAGTATGAATTTGTAAAGCTCAATAAAATAAATTTAGGTATTTTTATGCTAGCCGGGCGCGAGTGGCAAATCGCCAAATGCTGTTCCCAACTCTATTGTTCATTGCATTCATTTCATTTAAAAATATAAACTTTTCAGTCATCTCATTTAAAATAGATGCATTTCCCTCATTTTATTTAATAGAATATTTAACATAGAAATATATAAATAAATAAATAACAAATAATAACATAAACCAAAATATTTTATTTGAAAATCAAAGTATTGTTTCTAATTTACACATGTGAAAAATGAAAACTACTATTGGCGAAAAAACAAAATGCTAAGTAGGAGATTTGCTCCCGGCTAACATAAAAGTATTGAAATTTAAGTTTTTTTTACATTAATATAGCTTAGAAAAAAACTAGAAAAAACATACAAAAAGTAGTGATATCCCAACAAAAAGTTTTCGGTAAAAAAAAAAAAAAGCGCCAAGTTCTCCTTAATGTGTCGGCCAGAAAAAGTAGTGATATCTGAAGTTCGCACAAGGGCACAAGTTAAAAGCCAAACATCCCAAATCTTTCATTGAAAATGGCTTCCTGCGACTTGGCCGTTAATGCCTTCGAGAGGGTTTTTCAAATTTTAAAGTATGTACAAATAAGCTACATGACAACTACATTTTTTGATTATTTTAGGCATTTTGTGGCACAAAGTACAGAAATAAAATACACATTTAAAAAAAAAGCATTTAAACCACTTCAGTCTATTTAAATGCTTAGAAGTTAAATATAACAAAATACTTGTATTCAGAAGGTAATATCCCTAATTTCTAAAACATAATTAGTATCAGCTTTTAACAGTTTATACATCGAATACCTCTTAATGTATGCAAACAAACTATAATAAATGTTCAAACGAAAAAAATCTCTTTCGTCAATGCACAAGATTTCAATATTATACAATAAAATATAATGTAACATATTGTGAGATTTGAAGAAAGTAAATTTTGTTTTATTTCTTAGGTTTTACGCTAATGACTTTAGCTTTAGACCGTACGAAATGGCAATTAAACCACATGTGGACTAAATGATCTATAATCAAAAGTATTGTTTGTTGAAATTGAATGGTATTTATCAGAAATCTTTTACTTATAATGTCTTTATGTGAATTTGCCTCTTTGCATACTAATATTAATTTTAATATTTAAATAATTCATAAATGCGAAATTTCCAATCATTAATTTTGAAATGCTGTAGAAGGCATTAACGGCCAAGTCGCAGGAAGCCATTTTCAATGAAAGATTTGGGATGTTTGGCTTTTAACTTGTGCCCTTGTGCGAACTTCAGATATCACTACTTTTTCTGGCCGACACATTAAGGAGAACTTGGCGCTTTTTTTTTTTTTTACCGAAAACTTTTTGTTGGGATTATTATTATCATGATACTGCAAATATTTCTATTGTGCCTTGGTTATGGCAAGGCACCCCAGAGATGGAAAATTGATTTAGCTTCAACATATTCCCAACAATTTTTATCCTTGCTTAAAGGAGGAGGGGGAATCTCACAGTTCAATAATACTTTTTCACCTAACAACAACCCAGTACAAAGACTCTCCATACCACTGAATTTATGTGCAAGTGCATGGTAACCACAGAAGCCAACTGAAGTACAGTGTTCTCAGGAAGTTCAACAACAAGGTACTGACCAGAATCAACTTTGAAATTATACTTCGGTATTCAGGTGAAAATGGTTGCTTTATTGCTACTGTCACTACCATAGTAATAATATTAAATGGGGAAGTTCTATAGAACTTCCAAATTTGGAAAGAAGGAAAATAAATATTATGAGTAAATATAAAAAAGTAAAATGCTTTTTGTTGAATGTTTGAAAAAAATTACAATTCTGAAGCTCCTACATACAAAACTGTCTTTTGTCTTGTATCTAGATCTGTTAATTGCTATTGCACCAAATCGCAATGAAATGTTTCTCTTGGCGAGGAAAGATTTAAATCAAGAAATGGCGAGAGTATGTCTTTACTTTCAGCGACACATTCAATGATGTTAATTTATGATTAAACATTCTCAGCGTAACTTATTTATTTGTGGTTTAAAATGTTTTAGAACTCATTCACATTTTAAAGAAAAATTATTTATTTATTTGTTTTTAACTCACTAAAATGCTATTATGAATCTAGAGTTAACTCGGGTTTTGTTTTATAAAACTATATAAAAATAAATCAGATTAGAAATTTTTTTTCTCAACTCTGAAAAGCTAATACACTTGTTTTTACTTTCTGTTACCGATAATTGAATTTAGATCAATAACGATTCTGAAAACGCCGAAAATTGGAACACTTATTGAGAAAAGGTACATTGGAGAGTTTATAAAACAATTTTAGAATCAATGCTTCATGACAAATCTATTACTAACATTATTGGTATTTGGTTATAGATTTTCTTTAATGAATAGCCAAATAGCTAAAGTTAGTCAAAAATCAGTGAGAGCCCTGCTTTCATTCTACAACAATAATAAATTCCTCTAATAGAATTTTAAATATTTATACATAAGCTAGCTTAAAATAACACCTCTGTTGTTGCTGAATTTATTAACAAACATAGGTTAATTTTCACAAGCATAAAATAGTAACCTTTTACAGTATTTGTAGTCAAAATCACCACATCTAACATGAAAATACATTTAATATTAATAACATATATCCTTTATTGACACATCTACTACCTCATGTACTACGTCCATTTTTAAATAAATATAAATCGCTAAAATAATGCTATATGTTAAATACTTATACTCCGAAAGGCTGACATATTTTTTACTTAACTATTTTACACCAGCTGACCTTCAAATATGAAATTGATCTTACTTAATCATGATAACAGACATCAGCTATCACAACAGCACTGGATGTGGTCATGGGGGTTGCAACATCCCACAATCAAAGGAAAATGAATGACAACATAATCACAGAAGATTGGAAGATACAGTAAAACCTCTGAATAGCGGACCCCTGGGAAGCATTGATTATGTCCGGTATTCGAAGGTGTCGGCTTTTCAAAGGTTACATACAAATACATATGCGTAGGGAATAGAAAATGTGTCTGCTAAATAGACATGTCTGCTATTCGGGGGTGTCCATTAAGAAGGTTTTACTGTATTGTCGAGATCAGTAGCAATCTTCTGTTGTCAGGTTGCAATTCATTTCCCTTTGACTAGGGGATGTTACAACCCCCTGAGATTGTATTCATTGCTGTTGCAACAGCTTACAGACATTTTCATGACTGATTAAATAAAATAATCATATATTTAAAGCGCCTGTATAAAATGGTTAAGTAAAAATTCTGAGCTTCACAGACAAGTACTATTTTGCTTGTAAGTCGAGTAATAAAATATTGCATTTTTTAAAAGTGCTAACTATGTTGTCCATAAATGCAGTATTTTTTAAAATGATTAATTGAAAAATTCAAATCCTTATTAATTTTGTTCTTTTGTCTGGTACCTTTTTAAGAAAATAGAGTAAAAAAATAATAGATACTTACTTCCCCAGAGTAATGGCAACGGATATTCATAGATGCAACTGATTCAGAGTAGTTGTTTTTCACACAAGATGGCCATTTTTCAAGAGTAGAGTTCTTTTAAATAAACAGAAACAAAAATTAAAATGATACCAAACAACATCAGAACAAAAGTGCAACATAAGTAGTAAAACATAAAATAATGGGTAGAAGACTGAAATAAGATTGCTTTTATGAATGTGAAAAAATAGCTGGTAAACAAAATCAAAAGAATTTAATAAAAAACTTGTATCTATTTACCAAAAATTGAAAATCTGACTTTATGGTTAAAATATATTGTTTTCTAACTTAACTATATATCAACACAATGTACAATCTTAGAAAAGCAAAAACGATCACATCCAACTAAATCTGCTGTAAATCAATGTATAAAAATCTAACTGGTATCAAACCATTACTAAATGTCTACTAATTAATGTTACTGGATTATTTGATAACTTTTTAACTGCATATACCAAATGGGAAGTCTTCATAAAGTACTTCAGTTAGCAGGTTTAAATTTGAAACTTTTAAGTTAAATTAATTTTTAATCATTGTGAAACAGATTATGATTTGGGTAGTTTTTTAGATTTATTAATTAATTCTGAAAAAATATATACAGTATAACCTTGAAAATCCGGCATCGTCGGGACCAAGACTAAGCCGGATTTTTTTTAAATTCCGGATTTCTGAAGGAATATAAAAAATATTTTCGATATTCCTAATGGCAGCGTTATTCATAAATTAATTAATAAATAAGTGATAATTATGTAACAAAAAAGAAAAAAATTAATATTTAAAAATATCTTTCTTTAATTGATATTTTCTATGTTACAGGTAATAATTAAAAAAAATCTAATAAAGAAGAAAATCATTTCTTTCTAGTGCAACATTTAACGATATTTGCTTCAATTTTTTTGGCCGTTCTTTAACAAGTTTTTGTTGCATTTTATACAAGTAAAGAACACCTATTTTGGAAATACAATTTTGTTTCTATAAAGGGAATATTAATTCTCCTGTAAAATTTATGCATTTTTCCAGTGATATCTTTTTTTCTGTCGGTTCCTTGATCTCGTCCCTTGAGCTGCTACTAGTGTTATTGGCGGTTCTATTGCGGCCGTATATTTCCAGCTTTAAGCTTTCTTGGACTTCCCATTGTTCAAGGAACTTATCGGTCTGACATATGAACAAAACACACACTCTTCATAGTTAATTATTTATTTTTTGCACTTTTACTTTCGAACTCGAAGTTTTTAATTTGTAAACAATTGTTATTATTCTTTCTACCGTAAGTTCGAAGTGGGAAAAAAAAAAAAAAAAAAAAAAAAAAAGGAAGAAAAAAAAGATTTAAAGCCAGATTTTTGAAGTTGTCGGATTTCTGAATGCCAGATTTTTGAAGTCATACTGTATTTTGAAATTATTTTTTTTTTTAAATTATAACTTATGATTTTTAAACAGAAATCAATTTCTAGAAGCTTCAAGTATTCAAATAGAAAATTACATCTCATTCTGCCAAGTAGTTTTTGGCATATATGCTTAAAAAGTTACTCACATTGCAGTTTGTTTTGCTACGATTAAAAATGAATTTAACATTAGGAATTCCAAACTTTAAACTCACATAATTCCTAAATTATATTTAACAGAATGACTTCCTGTTTGGTATACAAAGGTAAAATTTACTGAAGAATCCAAATATGATGTAAAACTTAAGTGTTACCACTGAAAAATTTAAAATTTGGTACAATTTCTACAGTAGTCAATTATTACTAATCGATTGGTACCAGCCACATTTCTATAAGATGATTTGCCGCAGGTTTAGTAGAAGTTATCACTTTTTATACCAGACTGTTCAAAAATAAAACTAAAAACAGGACGGGGGAAAGGAATCCATCAAAAATTTACCGAAAGAGGATAGGATGATGAATTCAATCCAGAAAATTGCAGCACGCTTTCCACTGCCATAGAAAGTCCACTATGGTGCTTCAGGCCATCAGGTGCATGCTGTTTCACAGACAGATATTCCTAAAATTACAAAGTACACACACATATATCAGTCACACACAGCAAAATCATACTAAATACTGTTAAAAATTTTAATAGTTTAAAGTTTACCCATTCTACAGTGCATCATAATTAGAATAATTAAATATTATTTTTCTTAACTTTCAAAAAATCTTTACGATTCAACCTTGAAAATAACAAAGTTTCACTAAAAAATGAAGACATTCAACAGCCAATCATAATAAATAGATACCTTTATGAAGTCCTTATTTAGAGAACGAAGATATCCACCATGTCTAGTGGTTAGGACATTGGAGCTACAAATAAAGAGGCGTCAGTTTCAAAATCTCATTCTGCCTTAAATGTTCATAGTGTGCCAGATTCGAAATCAAATTCAGCCTTAAATGTTCCTAGTGTGTCAGATTTCACTTTAAACAGTAGCCCCGATCTGGTTAGTCCTTCTTTAGAAAGGATAACCATGATGATTTTCTGGTTCTACATTTTGCATGTTTATGGTTCAATATTTTAACAGTTTGTGGCTGAATTTACACAAGTTTACCCAACAAACACACAGTTTCTGGCCGCATTTTGTAAGCCTTGGGGCCAAACAGAATTCTGGCCATTTGAATCAAGCCACCGGTTTATATAAACTAATGCGCCATTACATTCCTGTTGCCGTCGTCTAAGTGATAATGGGTGAGTGGAGAGAAGACGAGTGCTTTTTTCCTGTCCAGTAGCCACTGAAGTGAAATTTCTGGGCAGTATATAAAAGACCAGAATTGGGTAAAAAGCGCAGGGCCAGTTTAATCTGCTAGATATATTGATTGTAATAAGTAGAATAATCACTTTTCTTCACTTTTGAAACATAATTTTCTTTATTCAAAATCTGTGTTTCGGTGAAAGTATTTAATAAGGCGCGATTTTTTTTTTATGTACTAAAATATACATTACAAGACTTCTTCTTTTTTATAAATTACAAATAAAATTCTCTTGTCTATAAATTATGTATTAAAGTGCATATATGTATGTTTTTCATAAACACACTGGAATGAAATAGAATACACTTAAAAATATTTTCCCTAATATACAAAAGCACAATATGTCACTTTGAATACACTAACAAAATGTTTTCTTCTAAAGAAAAACCTTTAAACGTTAAATAAATTCCAATTTGAACAAGCCTCTAATAAAAACACGTGTTTAAATTCAGTGTCCACTAGCGACTGCAAGCACGTTTCTGGCCAGGATATACAAAACTTGAATTGTGTTGAAGTCAGAGGCCCAGTATATTTTACTCGACAGATTTATTATAAGAAGTAAACAAATTTCTGACTTCACATTTTCAAGATAATTTTCATTATTTAAAACCTGGATTGTGTGAAAACATTAAATACGTTGCATGATTTATATTTTATGGAATAATGTATGTATGCATACATATATATATATATATATATATGTGTGTGTGTGTGTGTTTCTTTTTTATATTAAAAAAAATTATGAAAAAAAAAACAAACATAAAAATGCTTAACATTCTTGCCTTTAAAATATACTTTACTATCTTTAAATAAATATATTCGGAACACACCGGAATAAAAAAGAACATATTTAATGGTTATTTTATATTATTTTTGATTGTGAAGATAATTAGATAACATAATATAAAATATACGATAATTTGAATAATATATTAATGGCAAAACACTGCAACCTTCAGACATACATACTACCTAAACATATTTAAAATTTTATTGATAAATGTCAATTTATTTATGCTCTTTTTTTTACCTGCATTCATGAAAAAATATTTGTCATAATCAAACGGACAAAATGGTTCAATAAGCAGTTATTCTTGAGCGAGGAGAGGGGGGGGGGGAAGAGAAAAGGTAAGTTAAAAGCTGTTACTAAAACATGAATTTTTAATATAATTTCAAACATATTTCCATGTAAAAGAAAATCAATGCAAAAACCCTTGACGGGTTAAAAGTTTCTGACGCAGCACTTTATCTTATGCTCTAAGAATTTTAAATATGGAACTTAAAAATACTGATATCAAATTTTGAGTGACGTTATGCTATTTCTTAAAAAATATATTTGTATTTATTTCACCATTTTATTTTTGTTTTATTTATAATCGCATGTGCAAAAGTTATGTTCAACATGAAAAGCTGCATAAAATTTTATTCGCTGTTGCTTTATCATTTACATCTCTCATAAATTCAAAATATGTGTTTTAAAAGATATGATATAAAATTTAAGTGACGCCTTGATGTGACTTTAAAAGGTTTGTTTTTTAAAATTCAATTTAAATTATTTTTGACTTGGTTAAAATATTTTTTTTTACATCTACACAATACTTTTAATTTTCCAATTCACTGTTAAATATATCACTTTCATTGAATCTATACTATGCATTGAAATGTATTTATTTCAATAAATTGATTTATCTTTTGTGTCACGCTATTCAAAATTGTGAGTAAGATTTATGTAAATGGTTTATTTGCGTCAAACTATCCTTTTTCATACATTTCATGTAGTTTGGACACAATGACGCAAAGAAACCATTTACATAAATCTTACTCACAATTTTGAATAGCGTGACACAAAAGATAAATCAATTTATTGAAATAAATACATTTCAATGCATAGTATAGATTCAATGAAAGTGATATATTTAACAGTGAATTGGAAAATTAAAAGTATTGTGTAGATGTAAAAAAAATATTTTAACCAAGTCAAAAATAATTTAAATTGAATTTTAAAAAACAAACCGTTTAAAGTCACATCAAGGCGTCACTTAAATTTTATATCATATCTTTTAAAACACATATTTTGAATTTATGAGAGATGTAAATGATAAAGCAACAGCGAATAAAATTTTATGCAGCTTTTCATGTTGAACATAACTTTTGCACATGCGATTATAAATAAAACAAAAATAAAATGGTGAAATAAATACAAATATATTTTTTAAGAAATAGCATAACGTCACTCAAAATTTGATATCAGTATTTTTAAGTTCCATATTTAAAATTCTTAGAGCATAAGATAAAGTGCTGCGTCAGAAACTTTTAACCCGTCAAGGGTTTTTGCATTGATATCATTACTTTTTTGAGGTTAGTGATAAAATGATTAAAAAAAAGATACTTATGGAATTTAATGCAGATTTAATTTTTACTATTTTATTACAATTTTCCTTATAGCAGTTTGTATATAAAAACAACTGGGTAAGTATAATCGCAGATCGCACAGAGGGTTTCATTTGATATTCCTTTAAAAACACTTTATCCTTAAATTAATAAATCCAAAATGTTAATTTATAATTATTAAATCCTTACATAGATGTAGCACCAATAGTTCCAATTTTCATGGGACAGGGAACGCACTCTTTTAAACAAACCACCTTCCAATTGAAGTCATCAAAAACCAAGTTGAATAAGCCAGATCCCGTTGTGTTGTTTGACAAACAGCAGTCTCATGTCCCCTCCTTCCCCCCTTTTTCAAAATTTTTCAGACCAGTACCTAAGAATGGAACCGAAATAATTTTTTCTCTTCAGAAATTACGATAAAAAGGTAGTATGCAGTACTCATAAATTTACTTTAATGCTATATAGGGTGATTATTAAGTTAATTATAACGTTTGGAATCTGTTGCATTGATGTCCGAAAGGTAGTTTCTGAGTTATGGAAGCTGAACCCATAAGGCGCCATAGAGGGGCGAAGCCCGCTAGTGTCTATCATAATTATATCTGCCATGTAGACTAACTGCGATATTTAATCAAAATAGCCCCCCCCCTCCTCATCCCCGGAAATATAACAAATACAAAATGTGTCTTTATAAACCTATCGTCAAATAGGTTTTTATTTCTTTTTCCCTAAAAAAAAACATGATTTTTATATCCGTAACGTAAATAGCGGACGAAGCCCGCTAGTTCCTATCATAATATATATTTTTAATAATTTTATATAGTCTATAATAAAAATCAGACTTAAAATAGTCTAGTTCCATGAGTACTTGTAGTGTCAGTTACATGCTACGATTTTTGGATACCAGTATTTTAGAACGGGAAAATGTGACTTATTTTATCGGAGATATCTCATTAATTGAATAAGGTGAAGCAAACTTTTTGAAAAAAATGTGGCCAACAAGCATGGCAGTTATCAGCTATGTGACTTTGTGCTAAAGTCCATTAATTTGATCTGCTTTAAAAAGATTACGGAAGATTGAATTATAGTAGAACCTGGATTAACCGAGCTTCGATTAATCGAGGTTTCTGTTAACCGAGCCGATAACAAAGTCTGATTTTTTTTTTTCCTTTTGAATGAGCCTTAAAAATAACCACACTCTTTAGCTCACTGTCCGTGCTATACAGGCCCTTCTGCCCCCAAAAGCCCTCAACTCCAAAGAAACATTGGACCCTGAGATGTCAATAGCGAACAATGCTTTGTTTCCAGTGGCTGTGTGAACTTTCGTAAATTTTTCAATTTGCATTTTAAAATTTACTACTGGTAGTTGATTTTCTTTTTAAATTTGTTAAGCTGTGAAACAGAACTTTACATATATTTACTTTTATTATTTAAAAAACGTTCTATATTTTTTTTTTTAAAGAGATGTTAAATTCGCAAGCACGGCGAGTTTTTACACACAGTTTCTATTAACCGAGATTTCCGATTCCGATTTACTAACAGTCCCAATTAGCTCGGATAATCGAGGCTGCTCTGTATAATTAAAAAATCAATGGTGATCTTACTGTAAACGGGTTTCCCTTTTACTGAGGGATTTCAAAACCGAATCAGCTGATGTTAGTTGCTGTTTCCCTGCTTGATTAAATAAGATTAGTTAAACATTTGAAAATTACCAAATATAAAAGGAACTAAGTCAACAGAGTCTTTGCTTTATGGTATTTTTTAACAGCGCTATAAGAAAATGATTTTAAATAAGAGATTTTAAATGTAACGTTTTAAATCTGACATATTTTTCACCAAACTTTCCTTTCTCTTTGTAACATTCAACTGAAAATATTTTTATTATTAGAAAGATAATATTATTATTTGCGCTACCTTAAAATTAGCAACTATAGTTAAAAATATCATCTCGAAATTTGAAATAAATCTCTCATATAAATATATTTTTTAATTTACACTGTTTTGCAATATGTTTTGCAATGTGTTTTGTAAACTGTTTTGGCCACTTTGGCCAATATGACGTAATTTCCTCCATTTACGACTTTTAACACATATCAATGAATTTATTATTTAAAAATTTTCTTTTTCTTTTAATATTCACGTGTAAATATAATTTTTATGACGTAATTTTCAATGTTTTCCTTCTTTTAATGCGTAATCATTTAATTCTAATTTGAAAATAATTGATTATTTTATAATTTTCTTTCATTTTAAGTAAGCATGTGTAGAAACAATTTTTATGACGTAATGTTTAATATTTTCCTGCTTTTAACACGTTATCATTTAATTCTAATTTAAAAGGATTTTTTTCTGTTTATAATAGTCACGTGTGAATAAATTTTTAATTTAAAGGATATATTATTCTTTGCGCTGTTTTAACATTTGGCAAAAATTTAAAAGAACCTTTTCTAAAATATGTAAAAAATATCTCTGGAAATTCTGAAAATTTTAATTTAAAATTGAAATAAACCGTCAAAAAATTAGGCAAGTTAAGAATAATAAATGCACTCTGCAAACTTCGAGTTTCTATTGAATGATTAAATTGAATGAAAATGATTAAATTCCCATGTATATTTTTTTTTCCTATGAGACTTTTTTAATGAGACAATTTTATCCAGATTTAACATTAAATATCTCTTAAAATAATTCTTCGATTTAAAAACTGTCTACTTCAACATTTTTATCAAACATTTCTCTATAATACTACGCAATTGCGTCAAAAGATGGCGACACCAGAATTCTGATATGCTTATTATGTAAACTGTAAATATTGCAAAGAATTGTCTCGGTGTTATCAAACTTCATTGATATTTATAAATAAAACATTTCAACTAAATTATTTATTATAAAAGAATTATTACATCACAATAGCTTTTATGCAAGGAAAATAATAATTATAATAATAATATTATGGATGTCAGTGATTATATATTGATTGACCGTCATAATAATAAAAAATGATATTATAAAAAGAAGAGCTGAAATGAATTATTTTTTTACGTTTCTGATCGTGTGATTTATATTCAAATAATAATTATTAATGTATATTTTTTGTAAAGTGATTGAAATTAAATATATTTATAAAATTTATGGTAATATTTTTATTGTTGAAAAATTGCCAAGAAATAATCATCATCAAATTGGCGTCATTATAATTGTAATTTTATTTAACTTAATAGCAATTAAAAAAATTACAAAGGAACTGAGAATAATGGTCAACTAGCAGACATTAAAAAAAAAAAAAAAAAACATTCACATGTGAAAACACGTATCAGGGAGTATCGAACTGCCTATCTGAAGGTCAGTAAACGATGGCCCTTAGCCACTCAGCCAGTGGGAAGACAAAATTTTTCTCCCCAAAAGTGGTTAAAAAGAAAGCGTGTGTATGAATACAGTGTCATGCATTTTCGGTGAAATTTCCATAGAATGGCGAAGAAATATAGTCCGATTATTCATGCGCATTATAAAACGAACAAGAGTCTTGCTGGAAACAAGTAAATTGTTATTTGGTTCATCTGAAACATATTTATTTGATTTTTAAAAAATCGCCCGTGTCATTTTCGAGAGAAAAAAAAATCGAATTATTTAACGAACGAGAGTTTTCCCAGAAAAAAGAAAAGTGTTATTCACCTCGCCTTAATCACATTTATATTATGTATCAATTTAAAAATAATCGTTAGAACCGTTTTCGAGATTTTCAAATTAGGAACTTCCTCGATATTATACCAACGTTTTCACTTTTAAAATGGCTATTTAGATCTCAAAATATACTGCACGTAGAAATGCAAAAATTTCAGTATACGATTAGACTGCAGATATAAGACTGTTCTAGAAAATTCAGAACAATAAGACATATATCTGCTGAGTTATTAAAAGGCGGCTTTTCGCGTTTTCTTTAATGTCGAGTTAGCTGTATATATGAGTTCCGCCATCTACGAATTCTATGATACGATACGATTTTAACGATACGATACGATACGATTTTAGGCTTAAGGCTGCGTCACTCGAAATACTACCGTCTTCCATGATACTGGAAAAGAAATTTTTATTTCTGAATCCACTGTAGTGGAAAATATAAATAAAATTTCTTGCCAATTTTAAATTCCTAACAATTTAGATATATTTAATGATTTTACTACCATTATTTTACTCTTTAGAAATACAGATAAAGCCATGTGTTGTTTTGCATATGTATAAAAATAATTAAGTTAAGAATTGCACAATAAATCAAGAATTTTCGCAGAATTAAGTAAAGAATTGCAGAATAAATCAAGAATTTTTTTTCCTTATTATTTGGGTTCGAGACCTGACCTGGATACATTTTCACTCTGTTGGAAAAATTATTTCTGACAAAATTTAGAATACATATTAAAATCTGACATTATATGAAAGCATTAAATAAGATGCTATACGTATATTTTATGCCCTAAAATAAACATGAAAAGGCTCTATTTATTTTTACGCATTTCTTATAAGTTACAAGTAAAATCGTCTTGAGTCAAAAATAAGCCTTTATATATATAGATAAACAAGATATTTTTTATGAGCACATCAGAATAAAAAAGAATGCATGTTATTTTTAAATCATATAATTTTTAATTGGGAAGATAAATGGGTAAAAATTTACAGAAAAGAGATAAAATGCCCATTTAATCGATAAATCGGAGAAAAAATTGATGTTTTTGTGTTACCTGAAAACTGTATGGAGAGTTTAAAAATTCGAGCAATGTATCTTAAATCTTTATTTCTCTAAAAATGAAATGAAAAAAAGAATGAAAAATAATGAAAGAAAAGAAAAAAAAAATCCCTGCCGGCTCGGGCCTACAGGCGGAGGTAGATTTCAAAGTTAAGTACTCAACTCACCAACAAAACTTAAATCAAGATTAGACATAAACCCAGTTCCTTCACTAAGATTGGGCTCTAAGGGAGCTAAACATTTTGTGAAAATTCTAATATACACGAATACCCACACGCATGTATATGGAATAGGTTTAAAAATGGCTAAAGAAAATTCAGAGAACCTCAAAGTGTTAAAATAGGTTAATATTTTCATAGTCGGGTTTTTATCATGTTTTAATATGTTTCTTCAAACTCACATGACGTTACCTATTCGCCTGCTGAAGTCCATTATATTTCCAATAAGACGCAATATTTATTATTTTTTTAAATTCGTCAAACTATTTATTTCGTTTTGAGTTTTCATGCAGAAATCTTGCTCCAGAAAACTTATGACGTAATATTCAATTTGTTTTCAATTCGTGAAACTGTTTATTTAATTTAATTTTTCACGTGAAATCTTGCTAAGAATTGTTGAAAATTGTAGAAAAGAATTGTAGAATAGTTGTTAATTGTAGAATTAATTGTAGTAATTAATTGTAGAATAAGAATTGTAGAAAAGCAATTGTTGTTGTGAGAATTTTACTGCTTTTTTTTTTATTGTTGGCAACTACTATAACGCAAAATATTTATTTTTTCCTGTCATTGTTGTGTAAGAGCTGGTTCTATCAGAATCATGTTAAGACGGTATTCAAAATTTTGAGACCTCCCCATTTCCATTCATTTGGGCCGATTTTGCCCATTTTCAATCCCCGCCGAGATATTAACCATCTCAAAGTGGTTGGCGAGTTTGAAGACGATCCGTGCATCATTGCGACTTTTATCGTGCGGACAAAATTTAGTACATACATACATATATATATATATATATATATATAAACTTTTTAGGTGGGGTGGTTTTGGGTTCCTGAGGTCCTATAATGAAAAGTTATGAAGGAATTTTTCAAAAGTCGCACCATGGTAACGACTGCAATAGGTAGTATTTCTTACGAAATCTACCTAAAAGCTCTTTTACAAATGACTAAAAATAACATTAACAGAAAAAATATATGATTTAAGAAAAAATGACTTTTATTTATTATAATAAGGTATTGGCTCATAAAACTACTCTCCCTCCCTCCCTCTCCAGATGGATCATGGGACCTTCAATAGTCTCAAGGTTAAACAGTTTTGAAAGATTCGTGGTTCCAGTCCGGTACGATAAGAAGGGAGTGGGAGGAATTCTGAGAATTTTTCTTTGGTTTTGCGTTTTCATTTCTGCTTTGTCATTCGGATTCGTGTTTACTACGTGCTTGGAGTAAGTGGACATAGTTTCAAGATGTAGCACGTATACGTATATCGGTAAGTTTGTTAGTTCATGTTGATTCATTACAAATTTATTAATTTCATTATATCTATATTTTGCATTATTTTATCTTAAAGAATATTTATATTTTAGTTTTTATAAATGCAAAAGAAAATTTAAAAGATATTTTCATTTTTAGTAAAATCCCCTCCAATAGTTCAGTTTTTTAGAGGTGATCTACTTTATTTTTAAACATTATAAATATCGGATGACATTATTCTTTAAAACAGTTTATTTTAGTTTAATTATAAAAATGTGACTTTATACTCAAGAAGATTTGATTGACTAAAACAATTGAATTTTAATGAAATTTAGAAGTATCAAGATTAATTTAATATATTTTTTAAATCACTATTAAACTATTTTTTGCATTTCTAATAATTATAACTAATTTTCAAGGATTTTGAAAAAAGTTGAAATAATATATTTTTTCTAATGTTTGGCTATTAAACTGCAAGAGAAATATCTAAATATTATCTGATAAAAGCAAAATTAAAAAATATATGAGAAATATTATACTGTCATTCGTTAACTACATAAGGATTAAACTTATTTTTATGTAATATTTGAATAAAAAATGATCAGAAATGATGCAAAAATTTAGATTATAATGATTTAATAAAGCTTTGATGAATAAGCATAATATAACAGATTTACCAATAAACAAGTGCAAAATATAGTGGAAATTTAAGTAAAAAGAACATCAGAAAAACATCACATTTTAATATAAAATATATAATAAACTATGTTAAAATCACATATATTATTTAAGTATAAATTTGAAATTTATTCTTTAAAAAAAAAAATACTTTTTAGAAAGTTAATTGAATGATAAAATGTTTTGGCAGGTAAAAAAAAAAAAAAAATCTTATAATTATTTAGGCATACTTTTCTAGAAAATCAAGTTCATTTAACTTGAACTTTTTCAAAAATATTCAAAATACAATATTTGATAATGAACTGATTGATTAGTTTATTTTTTCAATTATATACTTTATAAATTTTTATGAAATGCAACTATTTAAAAATGCATTGCATATAAATTTTGTAAATATGTAAGGGAATAAATGAACAAATAAATTAATGCACAATATGAAGAATTGTGTTTTGGAAATTGATTGAAAAGGTTCAAAGTGAAAGAATTTGATTTTCTTGAAAAGTGTACCCAAATAATTATAAGATTTTTTTAATCCTGCAAAAATATTTTATCATTTAATTAGCCTGATAAAAAGCATTTTCTTTTACAGAATAAATTTTAATTTATGCCTAAACAATCGTCATGGCACAACAGTCGCTAGTGATTACATTTAAACCATAATAGGCTTTTTTGTGGGAAGGTTTGGGCTAAATTTAATTTATGACAACCACAAATGGTAGAACAAAGGCAAGCTTCTGGTTAGCTTTTATTTTTATTGGCCATTAAAAGAATGATTGTGGGCAGTTTAAGGCTATCTAACATTTTTAGTGAAAAGTTAGTGGCATGATTGTGGGCAACTTCTTGTATTTACGGCCAGTTATCTTGTGGCCTCATTGTGTCCGGCGTGACAGTTTGTTTACGGAGCCGTAACTTTCATTGATAGCGGGCCCCCATCGAACACTTTCGGCCAAGGCTAAGGAACCCATCAGAGGCCCGTAAGTTCTGTGTTTGTTGGGTATGATGCAACTGGAGAACAAAAAATTAGAACAGGCTTTCACCATCTTATGATTACAGCTCCTGCAACACCAAAAGATGGCTCGATTCAGCACCAAATTTTTAACAGTGCAGCACCCAAAATTTAAAATAAAACAAATATTTTACCATAAAAAATGTTTAACTATTGGCAGCAGAAATTGACTGGGGGTAACCAGCTATGAATGCATGAAATAAATTATTATGCAAATTAGAAAAACTGTGTTACATGCAATGAATTTTGATTATTAAGTAAATATTGCCTTTAAAAAAAAAAAAAAAAAAAAAAAAAAAGAAAGAAAAAAAGAGTCTTGAACTGTTTCAAATTGTGATATAAGTCAAAGTATGACCTTCAACTATTTTTAACTAGATACCTCTGACAACCATTTTGTTCTCCCTTAAATATATGTTAAGCATTGCAACATATTACCTTCGTGCATAATTTAATTTACTTGCTTAATCCTTTGCCAAATCAGAAGATTTTGAACTCTTACAATCATGGCAGCATTTCATATGTTTTATGTTATGTATTTGACGTCTTTATGTTATGTATTTGACGTCTTTATGTTATGTATTGTAAACCATATTTGGTGTCACTATTGTCTACTTTTGACCCTTGGTTAAAACTCATCGATTTCCTTTTAGATGCCGATCTCTTTCCGACTATGTTCCTCTTTGCTATCATTTCTTGATTCAGTTCAGGAGTTTTTATAACTTCGTAATACATCAACTTTGGCATTTATGCTTAATGTCTATTGACTTTTAAGATCCGTGACAGGTAAAAACACTGTGTCAACAATTGGCACTTATAATACTAATTACAGTAACCTTTTTTACCTTTCTATATCATAACTCCATAGTCAATATTATTTAGCAGAAATATTAAAGGCAATTGCAGAAGAATTTTTATACAACTGTATAATATAATATTATATAGATAAATATTTATATTATATCCATAGATATAGTATGTGATTAGAATATACATCACATATTCATTCTGGCAGATATAACATATAGCCAAAAATAAAACTACTAACATAAATATCTTAGCTAAAAGCCATCATTCTGATGTAATGTGTTTCACAGATGCACACTAAATTAATGTTTTAAAAACGATTGGCCATTGACAATGATAAATATGATTGCTGATTATTATCGGCGATCTATCTTCTAGGTACTTGTTTTTTAATTTGACTCATTAAATATTATTACCTGAGTTAGGTTTGTTTACATCATTTAACTTCATCAAGAAAAGATCATAAAGGAAGTTTAAGTGTATAGCACTTCACCTAATAAAATTAAGCTAAACTTTGAATGTCTTACATGAACAAATTATTTTTTTTTAAATCAGACATTGCTGCAAAATTCCCAACTTGCTTTGCAAATAATTACCTTCATGGTTTAATATTTCAATTGCTCTCACTATGTTTACTTTGATGGAATGAGGTATTTGGCTGCCAATCTAATTTCAACTGAAGTTATATCGCAATGTATACATATTTAAGAAACCTCATCTCTCAAACATTAATTATTTTTTAACAACTTTCCTAAAAATGTCATTTTTATGCAGTTTTACTTGAAAAAATAATTTTGAGTAAAAATGGCTGACTGGCATATGAAACATGGACGATCTGCGCATGACTGTTTATGTCAGTCGGTCACATGACTTGTGATATTATAATATAGATTCCATTAGCAGAATTTTCTGTGTTAATCTGCACTACCAAAATTTACCTGTAACACCAACAATGCTCAACCTAGGCTATCTTAAAAACTTATAGATACCTGTATGATTAACAAAATTTTCATTTACAAATATCTAGTAAATACTAACAATATGCACAGAAAAATTTTTTGCAGCTTAAAATTAAATTTGTAGTAAAAACACTATACCTAGAAGAAAAAGATAAACAAATTCACATGTTTCTTTGTAAAGCAACAGTTAAAACTTTATTTTTTATACATTAGTATGAGCAACTCATAAAAATTCTTTCTAAACTGTCATTAAAAATGCATATAAATTTCTTTAAAAATGATCATATTGTAGCAGTTTTATCATTTTCGGCACTTGGAGTTCTGTAACTCCACTATCTTCCAATCTTCAGGTAACTGGCTATAGTGTAGCTTAAATGGAAATAAATAAATTACTTTAGGACCTAAATGTTTTGAATTAATTTTTTTTTTTCAAATAAAAAATAATTTGCTTTCATGCAAAAAAATATTTTTTTCATTTCCTGAAAATCTCCATTTTATTATTATTATTATTATTATTATTGTGTACAAGTAAATGTGTGATGACATATAAAGCTTGCTAATAATAAAAGTGTAGTTTGGAGTAGTATGAATTGCATTAAAATATCAAACAAACTGGTGTAAACCACATCATAAAAAATAGAATCCATTCTATACTATTCTTTTATGACTTTATAAAAAAGTGATTTTGCCCTTATTAGTATGAATTTCTTAGATTTTTTCAAAGCTAATAGATCAATTTGCATTGCTTGCTGCCATTTTGCATGGTTTCTTCTACTAGGTTTTGTTGCATCATAAAAAATATAATGCATCATTTCCCATTCAAATTAATTTAAATAATATAATTTATTTCAATTTTACAACTTAAATTAACATTTTCAAACACCTAATTTCTAATCACAAGTTTTAAACTTATAATGTAAATTTTAATGATAAATAATTCAATATTTCCTTATTTTTCAATGTAAACATTATCTCTTATTAAGATTATTTAAGTGCAATTAGTATTTTATTATATTTCAGTAATTTAACTTTCAAATTTCTTTCAACATATATCGCGAATGTGTAAACACATCGGAATTTTCTAAGTCTAAAATATAAAAAATAGAAATCTTTTATTTATCAATATTTCCCTTTTAAATTATATTATGTGGATAGAAATATTTATTTCTAGCCGATTGCAAAATTTTCAGTGACTTGTGATAAATACTTTGGCAGAAATACGCAAAAATGTATTTTCTATCTTTTCTCATTTTTAATTTCGGCGCGCGACGCCATGAGATCATTCTTTCCGACATTTTGAAAGTTCCAACAAGAAGGGTATTCCCCTTTGCCAAACAGACGCTTAGTTCAAAACCGGACGTCTGCTAAATCGTTTAACATTCCTTTTGGAACACGCACGTTGTGTGTGACGTCAGGCGCGGGGAGGATAGGCGTTTTTAATTGGCCGGCGCACTCTGTAATGGCTTTTCATGTTTGAAACTGGGTTCTGGAAAAGTCATCATTCTTCACCAGGGAGCCGTTAAAGCAAGTAACTTGTGGGGGCTGCAACGCCGTGCTTTTTTTAGCCGGTTGTTGCGGCAGAAGAGTTCGGCTAGCCAGTGAGAAGAGATCGACGTTTTGTTAGGCCTTGGCGGCCGTATATCATCTAAAGGAAATATGTTTTTTTTTCTTCAAGAAGCATTTCTAAGTAAATTTCATAGAACATTAATTGGAAGCCCTGAATTGTTCTTCTGCTTATCGACATTTTATTATTCTTCGATCAACGAATATGAATTGATTATCTGTTTTTTTTGTCGATGCAATAAATAGTAAATTGCCTTTGTAACGAACTGAAATCGTCAAAATCTGCATTTCTGAAGGAAGTTCTCAAACATCCTATTTCCAATTTTCCAAATCCGTAACTTTTCATTCGGTTCGGATTCGCATTTAATAAAAAGAAATAGAATCTACATTCCTGAAAGAAGTTTGTCTACAGCATGTTTCCAGTTCTCCAAATACAAGAGTCCTTCTACGACCCTAGTTTGACTTTACATTCCTGAACTTTAATCCCTACTTTGACTTTACGTTCCTGAACTTTATTCATTTTGGAGGCCTTAAAACAAAAAGAAATATTACGTAAACTTCTGCTTTTTCTTAGATGACAATATATCTCTAATTATCTAAAATTATATTAAATTTTACATTCATTTTGATAATCTTTACATAATTCATAATGTAAGAATGCATTCAAATCAGCAAATTTTATATATGTTTAAATAAACGTCATTTGTGAATTATCTTTCTGTGTTCAAGTACTTGGGTGAGTGTTTACTTTTCTTTATTTTTTTTCAGCTACGATAACTAGTAAATATAATTTTATTTGATCTTAAATAATTTAAAATAATTCTTAAAAAACACATTTAGCAATGTCTACCACTTACGTCATCGGCTGTAGTGTAATTTTGAGCTTATGAATCGGAATTAATTTTGTTCAATTCAAACTTTGGATTGAATTCCACTCTCCGCTTCATTAAGCCCAGCATTACAGTACATTTATGGTGCCGTTAACTTAGTGATTTCATTCTTGGAGTTATTGTTTTAAGCCTTTTTAATATTAATTTTTTCTTTTCATTCATAGGCATTAATTGATGCCATAACTTTAAAGATCGGAGATCGGGTTTCATTACTTTTTCATGATAATAGATAAAGTATATTTATTAATTAACTTATTAATTATTTAATCATTTATTTTAAAAATAATACTCACTAAACTTATATATTTTTTTTTCTCTCTATTTCATGTGCGGACCCCATATTGGTGCAATATATTTTAAAAATATACATGATTTATATTTTTATTTATTTTCCTTTTAAGATTTGATTCTATAAATATATGTAAAGAAAAGAAATTTGATTTTTCAAAGATTTATTTGCTAATATTTTTTCATAAATTGAAAAAACGAAAACTTTATATATTACGCTTTGAATTTATAATGATTTATTGTTGCATGTTTTGATATTTGTAGTTATTGTGTTCCTTTTTTTCTATTTTGGGGGATTTGTACATTTTTGCATATATTTATTTAGTTTAACTGTATTGCACATTAATATGCATTTTTAGAAAAAATTTTAAAAAAGTAATCTTCCATTTTTTTTTATAATTTTTTTTCTTTCCTTCATCATTTTAACAAATTTTTCCATTATTATTTTTTTATTTGTTTTGCTTTAAGATAATTTATTTGTCATACATCAGTGTTTTAGTATACATTTTGATTTTTCACGTGTATACAAATTATTACGATATGGCAAATGATTTGCAATTAAACGCGCTTATGGCAGCGATTCCCACTTTCCATGGAAAAGAAGGGGAAAATGTACATTTTTTCATTAAAAACATTAGTGATGTCTGTAACATACAGAATTGGAACGACGAGAATCGTATTCTACTCTTCCGCCTGTATTGTAGAGACAAGGCGCAGGAATATGTTGCGAGCGATCCAGAAATTAACAATATTGATAATTTTGAAAATTTTGTGCGTTTATTTAGAGCAAAATTTAGCAGAGAAGAGAATTTCCAGGAAACCTCTTATCAGTTCTCAAATATAAGACAAAAACCTAAACAGACAGTGAAGGAGTTGGCTGAGGTAGTAAAAAAATTAGTCAATCGATTGGTTCCGAACGCTGAGGATATTCCTCAAATGGTCATTCTAAAGCAAAAATTGATGTTTAATAAATTGCTCGAAGCTCTTAGACCGGATATTAAAACAGAGGTACTTAAACTTGGAAAGGAAAATTTCGATGATCTGGTTTCTAGTGCAATGGATTGCGAAAAAGCTTTGGAACAGCAATGCTCTTTCTCAGTCAACACCATCAACGCGACGCAGGTTTCAAACAACAGCAGTCAGGACTCTTTGATTACAATTTTGTTGAAACAACAAGAAAATTCAAATAAATTATTGCAGAGTATGGCGGAGCAGTTAAAAGGATTAAAAGAAGAGCGGACTGTTTGCCATATCTGTAGCAAACAGCATAATACGCGCGATTGCTGGTTTTTTCCGTCTTTGCAAAATAGGGGATTTTTTTCGCCGCAGCAAAATTTTTCTGGTCAGGGTAACAGTGCTGCTAATCAAGCAAGTAATTTTTTAAGTCCTAACAGTAATTCTCCAAGTAATGATAGATCTTTTGAGAATCAGGGCAGAAACTTTGCTGGAGATTTTAGAAGAGGTAGCGATAACAATGTGCAGAGATTCAATAGGGGCAGAGGTAGAAATAATTATCGACCATATCGTGGCAGAGGCAGAAGAAATAATTTAAACTTCTAGATGGTTCTGATGATATTTTGCACAATTTTTCCCCTCAATCTCACAGAGCCCTGGATGATAAATTTTTGCACGAGGGTATGAATTATTCTGATACTGCTGTTAACATTCCCAAATCACTTATGTCATGTTTTTCTGATGATTCTCCATTTCCTTTAATTAAATTAACATTTGGAAAACATAACTTTATTGGTCTTCTGGATTCTGGTGCAAATCTTTCTCTTATACAACCTAAAACTATTAACTTACTTAAACAAAACAATAAACTTAACTTTTTATCTAGATCTGTAAACATCAAGACCATCAATAATTCTAGTGTTCCTTATTTTTCTGCTGTACAATTAAACTTTAAAATTCGTAATAAATGGTTCAGCAATGTGTTTTTCGTTACCCATGATAATTGGCACTCTAACTACCAAATTATTCTCGGTTATGATTTTTTAAACCGAAATAAAGTTTTGTTAGACTCTGCCAACTCTCAACTTATCATGGGAAACCTCACATTTCCTTTCGAAAATAAAAATCCTGATTCTACTCAAACTTCTAATTTTAACAATGAAAATCTAAGTTCCAATGACAATAATACTATTCATGATATTTCAAATTCCAATGCTGAATCATATGAAAATATTAATTCTCTCTCTAACGATATTAATCATGAAGATTCCAAAAACTTTGTCACACCAGCTAACCGTGTCATTATTCGGCCAAATCATGGCAGGATTATAAGACTTAAAGCATTACATAAAATTAACAATTCATTTAACTATTTATTTGTTCCATTAACTACCAAATTGCCACTAAACTTAGATCTTAGTCTTCATGAAGCAAATGTTAACAATTCTATTCTTCTGTATGTATTCAACAACAATAGTCAAAAAATTGTCCTCAACAAAAATACTAAATTAGGTTACTTAAAACAAATTTCTAAAGATCAAATTTCTACGCATGACAACAGTAAAACATACCAGGTAAATTCGCTAATTTGTGATGATATTTTAGAACTTCGTAAAAATGAACTAAAAGCTAATAATTTTCAAGTTGATCACTTACCTGAATCAGATAGGAAGAGAGTTCTCAAACTTCTTATGAATAATTCAGCTGTTTTTTCTTCTTCTTACAGTACACTGGGATGTACAGATAAAGTTGTTCCTCAGTTTAACTTACTACATGATTTTGCTTTACAAACAAAACCATATCCCATTCCTAGAATTGCCAAGGAGTTTGCTAGAAATGAAATCGCTGATCTTCTGAAGGCTGGCATTATAGAAAATTCAACCTCAAACTACTGTTTTCCAGTCATTTTTGTTAAAAAGAAGACGTTACCTACTGATGACCCTAACAAACTTAAATTTTGTATGGTTATCGACTATCGATTACTTAATGCAATAACTGAACCTTATAAAATTTGTTTACCAAAAATCAACGACATTATGCAAAATATATCGGGCAAAAAATTCTATACTGTTTTGGATTTAAAAGCTGCATTTTTTCAAATTCTTCTTCAACAGAAGGATAGGGCCAAACTGGCATTTGCAACGGAGTATGGGAATTATCAACCTAAACGCCTGCCATTTGGATGTGTGAACTCAACTTCTTATTTTCATACTTTAATAAATAACTGCCTTAGCTCATTAAGAGGTAAAAATGTTCAATATTTTCTAGATGACATAATTGTTGCTGCTGATTCGTTGGAGGAAATGTTAATATGGTTGCAGAAAGTTTTTGACAAATTGAGAGAATTTAACCTCACTTTAGACCCTAAAAAGCTTCAAATATGTAAAGAACAAATAACATACCTAGGTTTTAATTTACACAAAAACGGTCACTCTCCTTCTACTGATAATGTAAACAAAATCAATAGATTTCCCATTCCTACAAACCTGAAACAAGTTCAAAGTTATCTGGGTATGATAAATTATTTCCGTCATTTAATTTTCGATTTTGCAAAAATAGTACAACCTATTGTAAATTTAACGAGAAAAAAGGTAAAATTCTTCTGGAGCAATGACTGTCAAAATGCTTTTCTCAAGATTCAGGAAAGTTTGCTTACTAATCCAACAGTTAAAAATTTTGATGATAGTAAGGATGTTTATTTGGTTACTGATGCATCTATGGTTGCAATTTGCGGAATTCTTATGCAAAAACACAATGACAAATTCTACCCCATTGAATTTTATTCCAAGCAATTAAATCAGGCAGAATCTAAATACCCTTCAATCAAACGTGAATTTTATGCTATCTATTCCTCTGTTAAACATTTTTCTGAATTCTTGTACGGTAGACAATTCAAAATTCTAACAGATGCTAAAGCTTTAACTTACCATTTAAACCTAGAAAAACAGGCTGAAATTATAACTAGATGGCTTTTATATTTGCAGAGTTTTAATTTTAAGGTTGAGCACATTCCTGGGCTTGTTAATCCAGCCGATTTTCTTTCTCGTGTCGTGGACCTTCCTAATAACCCTAATTTATATGTAAATGCATTAAATATTTTTATACCTACTAACGACTCACTAACTACCGAAAATATACTAAAAGAGCAGCAAAATGATGAAAAACTTAAAGAAATCCGAGAAAAAATAATTGCCAAAACATGTTCTAACACTAATTACTCAATCAAGCCTAATAACGATCTTTTAATGTTTGCTAAAAAGAAATCTGGTAATGTCAATAGAGTAAAGAAAATCGTTATTCCTAAAACATTAATCAATAGTTGCATTGCCCTTGCTCACCAAGCTCATTTTGGAATGATAAAAACGGTTGAGACAATTTCCAGGAATTATTTCTGGCACGGAATGGTTCAGGATGTTCAAAATTTTGTAAATAACTGTGAAAAATGTCTTCCCTACAAAAGTAAACAAACCAACACAAAACCTTCCTTCATTTCCAAGTGTGAATTAGCTCCCGGAGAGATGCTTGCAATAGATATTGTGGGTAAACTCCCCAGGTCACATGACGGTAAATTTTTTATTCTCACCATCGTTGACCACTATTCACGCTTTCTGGAAGCTATTCCGCTTAGAGATGCTACTTCTCCATCTATAATTAAAGCTTTAAACGACTACTTTTCGAGGTTTGGTATACCAAAAATTATATTATCTGATAACGCCAAAAACTTTACCTCTGATGTCTTTCTAACCTTTCTTAAATCTCTCAATATCAAACGTAGAAATTCGTCCATTTACTTCCCGAGGTCGAACGGTGTTATCGAACGTATCCATCGATCCCTGAAAGAATCAGTTGCTTCACTATCTGATCAAATAATTGAATGGTCTGATAGATTGAAATTTTTTGTGCTTCACTACAATAATTCTAAACATTCTGTAACTAATTTTAGTCCTGCAAACTTATTTTTTGGCAGAGATTTAAACTTACCTATTGATACTTTCTTACCACCTAAAGATGCTGAAGAACCTTCCCAATACTTTAAACAACAACAAGAACATATCAAAACAACCAGAGAATTAGTTAAACTTAATGAACAAAAATATTTTAAAATGAATGCAAAATTTCTTAAAGGTCGTTCTCCTCCAAAGTTGAAAATTGGCGACAAAGTTTATTTAAAGAATTTCAATCATACTAATACTTTCCATGCAAAAAATTCAGGTCCTTTTAAAATTATCCAGATATGCAGAATAACGATAACTATCAAATTCAACATATGACTGATCCAACAATCAGAATTATGACGGTGAATGTATCAAAACTCATCTCAACAGGATGTTAGTTTTTTTTGTTTTCTACTCACTTAATTTTCTTTTGTTATGGACATTTTAATTTTTTTTGGGGCACTACAATCTTCCTACAAATGTAAATCCCATTTTTTCTAATTTCTATTTTAGTGTCTTCATATGTATATATATCTCTCTGAATTACAATTTTTTTTTTAAACAATACAGTGGTAACATCTGTATCAATTCTATGAGTTTTCAATATTTTGCTGGCGAAATACTAGTGGTCACGGAATGTAAGCGCTTACGTACTGTCCATTACTGTTCACTCATACAATTGATTAAGCATACTGATTTATTGATTTCATTATTTTACAATTCTATATTTTATAATAGGTACTATCCTTCATCTAATTTTTTTTTCTACCTTAATTTAAATGATGGGAATGCAATATTATGTTGCCACAGATTTTTTTTTTGTATGTTCATCTTTGTTAATTTTTGAACAATATATATCCATATCATATTGAAATTGAAGGGTGATCTCAACATATAAACTTTTACTGCTTATCCATGTGATGTTTTATTTTAAATTTAATTATAGGATCCTATATAACTATTATTAAAAATTATGAGATAATATATATAAAAAAATTAATATATTTTTGAGACAACTTTAATAAATTACAAATAAAAAATACAAATGAAAATTTATATATGTTCCAGAAATTATATGAAAAATTATCAATGCTCAAATCTCCTAGCTGCAGCTCTTTGAAGACTAGTGGAGATATTTTATGAGAATACGATGGAGCAACTGCTCTAAGTTATTTCTCTTTTTCTTTCAGTTCCCAACAAATTTATAGCGAGCACACACAGAAGGTAAATTCGGCATAGCTTGGGGCAAAAAATAATCACAAAATTAGTACCCTTCGGATAAATCCTTCAAGGTGCAACTATTCATAATTTAAAGGGAATAACATTTTATATTGTAAATTTCAGTGTCCAAGATCACATATGATCTATTTTAAAATTCACAGCTTAATGTCTTAAATTTTTTTAATTTAATGGGCACAACTATCATTCTGAACAATGTACATTTGTTTTTTGTTCAAGAAATTGATGGTATTTTACAATGTAAACAAAATAAATACTACAAATAATGATATACAGTTGTCTCAGCTACATCACAATTGCAGTATTATCCTGTTTTAATTTTATTGGTTTGATTTTGCAATACTTGAAAACTTTATGCAGCATTTTGTTTTTTTTTTAAATATGATTAAACATATAGTTTTATTTTTATCATAGTTGCAATATGTCTACTGTCAGGGGTTTGCACATGAAAAGATTACATTTTTATAGGCCAATTGGAACCTCACCCATGCAGTGTTTTGTTTATATATAAATTTTAGTGGTTTGTTTCTACCTGTACCATGTTTGTTATTGTTTGATATTGTGTTACAATTCTATTTCTACTTGTACTGTGTATTCTTGTTTGGTATTGTGTTTATATATTTGTTTATATATTTGTTTAATATTGTGTAGTTTACCTTTAAATTTGCATAGAATTATCTGCAGATGGTTCATCTTTTCGAACCTGTCAGCTAAAAATTTTTTTTTATCCTTTTTTTTTCTGCTATCGGGAGATAAAATGTTGCATCATAAAAAATATAATGCATCATTTCCCATTCAAATTAATTTAAATAATATAATTTATTTCAATTTTACAACTTAAATTAACATTTTCAAACACCTAATTTCTAATCACAAGTTTTAAACTTATAATGTAAATTTTAATGATAAATAATTCAATATTTCCTTATTTTTCAATGTAAACATTATCTCTTATTAAGATTATTTAAGTGCAATTAGTATTTTATTATATTTCAGTAATTTAACTTTCAAATTTCTTTCAACATATATCGCGAATGTGTAAACACATCGGAATTTTCTAAGTCTAAAATATAAAAAATAGAAATCTTTTATTTATCAATATTTCCCTTTTAAATTATATTATGTGGATAGAAATATTTATTTCTAGCCGATTGCAAAATTTTCAGTGACTTGTGATAAATACTTTGGCAGAAATACGCAAAAATGTATTTTCTATCTTTTCTCATTTTTAATTTCGGCGCGCGACGCCATGAGATCATTCTTTCCGACATTTTGAAAGTTCCAACAAGAAGGGTATTCCCCTTTGCCAAACAGACGCTTAGTTCAAAACCGGACGTCTGCTAAATCGTTTAACATTCCTTTTGGAACACGCACGTTGTGTGTGACGTCAGGCGCGGGGAGGATAGGCGTTTTTAATTGGCCGGCGCACTCTGTAATGGCTTTTCATGTTTGAAACTGGGTTCTGGAAAAGTCATCATTCTTCACCAGGGAGCCGTTAAAGCAAGTAACTTGTGGGGGCTGCAACGCCGTGCTTTTTTTAGCCGGTTGTTGCGGCAGAAGAGTTCGGCTAGCCAGTGAGAAGAGATCGACGTTTTGTTAGGCCTTGGCGGCCGTATATCATCTAAAGGAAATGTTTTTTTTTCTTCAAGAAGCATTTCTAAGTAAATTTCATAGAACATTAATTGGAAGCCCTGAATTGTTCTTCTGCTCATCGACATTTTATTATTCTTCGATCAACGAATATGAATTGATTATCTGTTTTTTTTGTCGATGCAATAAATAGTAAATTGCCTTTGTAACGAACTGAAATCGTCAAAATCTGCATTTCTGAAGGAAGTTCTCAAACATCCTATTTCCAATTTTCCAAATCCGTAACTTTTCATTCGGTTCGGATTCGCATTTAATAAAAAGAAATAGAATCTACATTCCTGAAAGAAGTTTGTCTACAGCATGTTTCCAGTTCTCCAAATACAAGAGTCCTTCTACGACCCTAGTTTGACTTTACATTCCTGAACTTTAATCCCTAGTTTGACTTTACGTTCCTGAACTTTATTCATTTTGGAGGCCTTAAAACAAAAAGAAATATTACGTAAACTTCTGCTTTTTCTTAGATGACAATATATCTCTAATTATCTAAAATTATATTAAATTTTACATTCATTTTGATAATCTTTACATAATTCATAATGTAAGAATGCATTCAAATCAGAAAATTTTATATATGTTTAAATAAACGTCATTTGTGAATTATCTTTCTGTGTTCAAGTACTTGGGTGAGTGTTTACTTTTCTTTATTTTTTTTCAGCTACGATAACTAGTAAATATAATTTTATTTGATCTTAAATAATTTAAAATAATTCTTAAAAAACACATTTAGCAATGTCTACCACTTACGTCATCGGCTGTAGTGTAATTTTGAGCTTATGAATCGGAATTAATTTTGTTCAATTCAAACTTTGGATTGAATTCCACTCTCCGCTTCATTAAGCCCAGCATTACAGTACAGGTTTTAATACTGATCTCAACATGGGAGAAAATTTTTAAAGGGTGTGACCCTAAGAGATAGGGTTGCCAGATTTATCTCTCATTAAAAGGAAGTTTTTTACTGTCACGGTATTTCAATTACATAAATTTGATTTTGCTTTCAATAGAGCTCATAACACCATAATATCATCACAGTTTTATATATGATAGTAACAAAAGCAAAAACTATGATGGTGTTATGATCAAATTTCAAAATCAACTATTAGATATATAAAAATATGACTGTTTATTTTCTGAAGAAAATAAAATCCATACTCAAGTGAAAAAAAAAAGATGAATACATACCACTAAGTGAGATCGAGTAACATTTGGTGCCCATTTGACGGCTTCCTGCAAAATGCCTTGGCTTCGATCTGAAAAGTCTCTGACAATGGTCTGGAATAATTCAAATAATAAGTAAAAAAATAGATTTTTTTTTTTTTTTATAAACATTCAATGCTTATATTAAAAATTGCACTTAATTTTCATGACTGCAATTGATGTTGTTTCAAAAAATTTCTGTTATAAAATGTTAATCTGGCATGGTCCCCGATTATAGAAAATTCACTGTTTTTATCTGAGCTTGGTAGAAAAGGTTAACTAAGGAATTGCTTTTAAAAATTATAATTTTTGGCCTTTGTTCCTTTTTCAAGATATAGCCAAGAAAAAAAGGAAAGGAAAGAAAAAAAAAAAAAAAAAAAACATTATTTAAACTACCTGTTCAGGATTTCTAAATTGTTTTCATGTTATCATAATTTAATTAATATTAAAGTATTAAACGATAAAAGAGTATTTGAAAAACTATATTAAACTCTTTATTTATTGTTTACATTTTGAGCGTTTAAAATATTGCATTGTTACAGTTTCACAGTCAGTGTGCCTATTTTGGTGCACAATTAACTTGTTGTATACAGTTGTAACGATAAAAACTATTTGGGAATTTTAACACCTGAACCTGTCTAATGTAAAAATGCTTTAAAATTAATTCTTTAATTTATAATTATCCTTTAAAAATACTAAAATTTGCTATTGTCAACAATGTTAAATGTGCTATTGTCTGTATACATATTTTAATAATTCTAGCTTATCAGGAAATAAGTGAAAAATCGATTAAAAAATTCCAATTTTACATACATGAACCAAGTTAAGTTAATTTAAAGAGCATAATTAGGCATGTTACAACATAGATTTAAAAACAATAATCAGTCAAGTGTGAGTTTTACTCATGCACAAAGGATTCTGTACAAAGACCTTGTAAAAGTTAAAACTTGGCATTGTGCCAAGCCTGCTTCAAAAGGTGGTTGCAAAACTGTACCGCCACCTTGGTCCATACTGCTGTTTTCTAGATAGGTTTAAAATAATAAATATCGTGGCTAATTCCCAACAAATTTTTTTAAAAATCAAAATCAACAATACTTGGATGGTTCCATGTCACATGTTAGAGGTCTGCACGGGCTGACATTTCCAGGCCCGGGCCCGGCCCGACTCTTAGAGAAAAAAATTCGGCCCAGCCCGGCCCAATACAAAAATTAAAAGTTCGGCCCGGCCTGATAAAAAAATTGAAAGTTCGGCCCGAGCCCGGCCTGGCCCGGAAAAAAGTTAAAATCTCGGCCCGGGCCCGGCCCGGCCCAAGTGAACTTCTACAAAACATTGATTTTTATGTCGAATTGGTTAAAAATTTGTCTTGTACGAGGAGTTCTGACCTAAAATATTTATCTTAATTTTTTTTTTCATGTTTATAATCTTTATTTTTATAGAAGTGCAGCAGGCTGCGATATTTATTTTTTTAATGAATCTCTATTTCTTGTATGTAAATGTTTCAGTTATCATTAATATTGTTAATCCATATTCCATGTATAGAAGTGTTAAAAATTGGAAAAATGCTATACAGTAAAATCTTCTAAGATGGAATTGCATAGAAAAGAAAAAAAAAATGCGTTATAGACAAGTTCCCTTTTTAGCAAGTGTAAATGTATTATATATTCTTTTCTTACTTATTAGTATATTTATTTTGCATTGATCAACACGTTTTTCAGTTTAAAACAGGCTTCCGTCATAGGCAGGTTCCTTTTCACACATTTTACTGTATTTTAATTTAGTTATATTTTAATATGCGTAGAAATCTACTATTCTTTAAAAATATTAAATTTTAATGTTTAAGTGTAGAATAATGGCGATTCAAAAATGTATGCATTTTTTGCAAACTTTTGGACCAGGTTTAATTTAACTGACCTTTAAATGGACCAGGCCACGCTGAAACAATGATTTTCATACGGGCTGGCTCAAAACTAGGACTGAAAATTTTGGGCCAAGAAGACTAGGAATGAAACCAGGCCCGGCTCTGTACAGAAAAATTAAGTTAGGCCCGGCCCGAGCCTTCAGAAAAAAGTATGGCCGGGCCCGGCCCGAGTGCCGTGAATGAAAATCGGACCGTGCAGATCTCTATCACATGTACCTTGAGCATTCCTCAACTCTTCCATTGAGTGCCCCACAAAGTAAAATTTGTGTGTAACGGAAACATGCGATTTCTTAAAAACTGTGTGACTAGGATAATCACTATAGTTTTCCTGCAAGGTTTAAAAAAACTTCTACTACCCTTAATTTGTTCATAGTTTTAGTTTCAGTAGATTTGTAAATAAGGATGGGAGACATATTTTGCCGGTACATTTTCAGCGGTATCTTTAAAAATATATAGTAAAGAACCATTTATCCAGAATGGTTGGGGTCAGATGTATTCCAGATAACTGGTTTTTCTGGATAACTGGTTGGGAATTAAATCAACATCTATTTGATCAGATTTATAGAATATATGTGGCTATGACAGTGTTTTGATGTCAAATTAATTATTAGACTATTCAGTAATAATTGGGTCCGAACAAGATCAGACATTAATCAAAGTTTTAAAAAAATCAATTTATAGAAATACCTTGGAAGCAAAAACTCTCCTTTTTCCTATGCATAAAAATCAAAATGCCCAATATATAACTAAATATGCTTCCGTTTCAAATCTTAGTTGTTGGAATCAAGTTATATCATGCATGTTGTAATGTTTAAAGCAATATACACATCAAACTGAGACTGTATGGCTCATTTTTCTGAAATAAGTCATTTGGAAATATCATTCTGGATAACTGGTTTTTCGGTTAACTGGTTTCCGGATAAGTGGTTCCATACTGTAATAACTAAAATTAAAGCGAGTATATTTTTGAGTTTGGTACGAGATCTTTTAAACGATTCCCCACACAATACACATTTTTTTTTCTTCAGGTAACTTAATTAGCCTCCTTAAATTTTTCCTGAAAATATTTGTGAATGGCTAATAATCTATAAATATGCAGGTCAACAGCCTTTATAACTCAAGCAAGTTTAAACTTTCTACAGTCCATAGCTTTCAAGAAAAACGGCTGTGAGAGACGAACAGACATATGAGTGATCTTATAATGGTTCTGTTTTTACTTTCTAAGTATGGAACCATAAATAAAAAATAAATAAATAAATAAAAAGAAAGTCGTGATTTCAATATGTTATTAATTCTCTAATGCATGAGCTATTGTTTAATGGATGAAAGAAATATTTAACACTTAAAATAAATTTAGAATGGATTATTAAAAAAATATTATGTTGATTTTTTAAAAATCTTACATTTATTAGAAAATTACAAAACAAACTTTATAAGAGGTTTACGGGTACAGTCGGCCCCACTTAATTGCATACAATTGGTTCCACTGAATTGTATGCAATTAAGCTGGGTGTGCATTTAAGCGAGGGCAGCAATTAATGTTATCAGTATAGGTTATAATTTGATCATTTACCACAGATATGATAAATATCTGTGGTAAATATTTAAATAATTTAAAAATTAATTAATGTAATAATAACTGTAATCAATAATTTATTATTACTCTGTATATAATATTATATATTCTAAAGTATAATGTATTATAACACTGTTTACGTTACAGGGTTTAATTTTTCATTATAATTTAAGTGATGTAAGTGAAAATTAAAATTAAAGTAAAATAACAAATTTTTGTTTTTAAATCATACCTTTGAAAATAAATAAATTTCTGCAAATTCATTATTTGCCAATTTCACTTTGAAATCCTTTATAGAAGTTTGTTTTTTCCTACTTCGGACACTGCATTTCTCCACTTCTGGCTCGGCGCTAAATATTGTTTTTTTTTTCTTGATTGTCCCTATTGTATTTTCTCCCAATTCCAGGATTTTCAAAGAAGAATCACCAGCAACTTGAGTTGCTATATGTATGGCAAGAAAATCACACCTGTTCAAAATCAACTCACGTGCGCTTCCAAGAATTAAGAGAGTAAGTCTAATCTTTCACAACGATTTCTGCTCTTCCATTTAATAACAAACCATTATTTCAAACGAAAATATTTCCATTCTTAATTTTTTTTTCCCCTATTCATTGCCTTCATGAGAATTCACAAAATTCAGATTACTAAACTGGGGATATTTTATGCAATTAACCGGGGATTGTTATGTGATAAAACGAGTATATTTAACATTAACCTTATGGCGAGCGTTTCTGTTCCACAGCATTCTATGCATATAAGTGTGGTATGCAATTATTCATTACCCGATTAAATGGAGCTGACAGTAATAATAAATTATTAAGAAATATTAAATGCTTTTCAGTGATAATTTAAACTTTGACTACATGAACCCACAGTAGGAAATCGAAAAACACTTCTGGTCAATTCTTATTTATATTTTGCTTGCTTGAATTTTCTTTCAGGAATCTTATCATGTAAAAGGAAATTTTTTTTTTCAAAATGGGAAAAAAAAAAAAAAACCTGAAAAGAAAATGCTTTAATTGCTATCAACTGATGTACTTCACAAGTAATATTGAACTTCATATTTAGTTTATCTACTAATCTTACTAATATTATAAAGAAGACTTATTTATTTGTTTGTAGAAAGTAATCTCAGGAACTAGCGAATCAAGTTGAAAAATAAATGGTGGCAGAATGAAGACAGTCTCTGCTCCAGCACAGAGTATAATTTTATGTCAGTATCACTACCCCTAAGAGAGGGCAGAAACAAAAACAACAAAAAGAACTATTTTAAAATTGTGATTTCTGTTGCACTGCTGGAGCTAGAAATTTGAAATTTGGCATGGTGGTTACATTTACGATGTGAATGCTTGCTAAGAACAGTTTCTAAAAAATTATAAACTTAAAAATGTGAAATGAGGGAAAAGTATTCAAAATTGTATCATTTATTTAGAGATTTGTTAGAATGTTAAAATGTTAAATGTTAGGGTTAGAATGTTAAAATTGGCATGGCTGTCACTTTTAAAATGTAAGTGCTCATATAGAACAATTTCTAAAAACATTAAATTTCAAAAGGGTGCAGGAACCAAAAAATTCTAAAATTGCAATTTTGTGATACTGTTGGAGCCAGAAATTTGAACATAATAAAGTAGTAAACAATAAAATATGCATAGATTTCTGGAGGTAGTTTTTCAATATACTATGAGGTTATCACACACAAATGGGTTAAACTAGGTAATGTCAGTCAAAAAAACTACACATCCACTATGTTCAGAAAATCAGCTATTATGTGGCACAATCATAGACAATTGTTGAAGGTAAGCTCCTTAAACTATTTTTTTCTTTTTACACAAATAAAAAGTATTTATTGAACAAAGGAAATATAAAAATCTAATAATGGAAGAATTTAAACATCCACAATAAATAAACTTCATGATATGATTTGATATAATAAACAAAGATCATTTAAATTATTTTTTTAAATTAAATTCTTAAAAAAGTTTTAGTGAAGAAGAATTATTAAAATTCTTTAAATATTACTAAAAAATTATCTTAAGTAATATACTTACTTCTCTAATCTCTGCAGAATCAGTTAAGACAAGCTTGTAATTTGTATTAGGAACAGTCATTTCAGAAGTTTCATCATTAGAATTCTGCAATTATAATAAACAAGTTAAAATTAATTACAATATATAAATACATTAATTTATTCATTATTTGAAAGAAATGTCACTATATTAACCCTCCGTCGATCGCAACAGGCCTGGCAGGCACAGCACAATTGTTTCTGTTCTCCCCTCCGTCACTAAAGCACTCAGAGTTACTTATTTTGAGTATAATAAAAGAGGTTTTTTAATTCAAATTTGAAATATTCTCTCTTTTTACATCCTAATGAAGGACACTGATCACTTTAAGAGTGTTAGAATTGTGTCAATTAATTGCTAATGGTGGTTTTCTAATAGGGGACTGTCAGGCGCATTGCGCCCAAACTCTGGAGTCCCAGAGTTGCGACCGACGAAGGGTTAAAATTCTGAAATGATAACAAGTCTCAGATAATTCGCTAACTCAAAAACAAACAAATAAGCTGAAGTGGGATAGGTGCCGCTGCGTTTTGGCATAGTTCAACTTCAAACCTTCCCACATCTTTACTATTAGCAGGGCTAGAAAATTTTGAAAAATTTACATGCCCAGTCAGGCATGTGGTAGAAAAAAACAGATGCCCAAATATAAAATGTACATGCCCGACTTTTTGCACTTCTAAATGTCGTAGCTGTAATTTTAAAGCTGGTAAATATAACATAATCTATAAAGCAATAAATGATACGCCGAATATTTTTTATTCAAGGGAATATGAAACTTATGATTAAATTTTTTTAAAATAAATGATTCTCAAAGTACTCAATAATTGCTATCTAATATATAAAAATGAAAATTTGTCTGTCAGTCTGTAATGCTATACAAACCCACAGTTTGGAAGCCAGAATTGTGAAATGTTATGTACATGTGTATTAAAACACGGCCGAGGCAACTAAAGCAATCCAGAATCAAAATAATTTATAGTTAATTTTTAATTAATAAAAAACCACTAATTTAACAGCAATTTCCTATCAAATTTAAACATTTTTCATTACAGCAGCTGCCAACAATTAAAAATTCACAATAAAATCCTTTTTTTTTATGTTCAACCCGTAATCGTGCAAGTTCTTTAACCAATGTGAGATATACCTATTACATACGCCACGCTGCAATAACAAAAAGCTGTAGCAGGTATTACGATAATTCTTTTACCTCATATGCAAATAATTAGAGATATACATATTACATACACCACGCTGCAATACTAAAAAGCTAGAGCGGGTATTACGATAATTCTTTTACCTCATATGCAAATAATTAGAGATTATTTAATTGCGCTTATTTATTACAATTTTTTTTTAAATAAAGGCAAACATTTTATCACAAACATCAACAAAACTTTTTATTCTATTTATCCCCTCATTCCAAAGATATCGTTTTATCGGCTGCTGCCATAGTAACATGATAAATTAAATTTCATTAAAAAAAATGTTCAGAAGTAGAAAATTATTAATACTAAATTTTACGAAATTGAATACTAAATTAATATAAATTTTACTAAAACAAATACTAAATTAATATAAATTTTGCTAAAACGAATATTTATTTTTAATTTTGGTTTTAGAATTAAATTCATGAACTCCCATGCATAGAATGGGTTAAACAGCTAGTAAGTGATAAAAATAAATTTTAGAAAAGCAAAATACCTTTATTTATTTACATTTCGACATGTTTCATTGCATCCAATGGCAACATTCTCAAGGAAATAAAATGACTAGAAAACAGGAATTCTACTTTTTCAGAATTTAGAGTCGCCCCCGATGAAAAAAAAAAAAATGTAATATAGATAATACAAAATATATCTCAGTATTAAGACTTAAAACACATATAAAATAACATCATTCGCATCCTCTGAAAAATTCCTCAATTACGATCCAGTCTTAAACAACATCTACAGTAAAGTATTCATATCGCTGAATAATACACAAATACAAAAACAGATGTCATTCAAGAAATTTGACAAAAAAATAAAATAAAATAAAATAAATCGGCTATCGAATTATTTATTACCTTCATTTGTTTGTAATATAGATAATTAAATTAAATATAGTTTATAATAGCTCCATGTTTTATCAGAAATCATTAATTTATATTTTTTCAAAATAGCACGTATTTTAATTACACTTTTTTTCCTGTAGTTATGGGAAAATGGCAACAAAAAGATACAATTACTATTTTTCAACTATTTTTGGTTTACTTTCTACAGAAATCGAGTACTTCAGTTGCCAAAATTAAAGAAATGCCGCTCAAAACTACAAAAAAATTAATATCTCAAAAATAAATTGAGATAGTTTTCAAACAAATTGCATTAAAAAATACTTTTTTCCCCCAATACAACAGTATAAAAATTGAAAATGTGTGATACTAAGAAGTTTAAAAAATTCCAGTTGAGTATTTAACAGTACAATGATACATGTGCTTTGTTTTAAGGGAGGTTTATACAACGGAACATTATTTTTTGGAGACGACACTTTATTTGCTGGAAGAAAGAAATGGCATATCGGAGGCTAATAAAAATATTTTTGCAAAAAAATTCAAATTCAAAAATTAGTAAACAAAAACAAAAATCACGCAAACACAGGCATAATGAAATTAAGTGCAACATTAAAAATGTAAATTTGTGAGCGTGAATTATTTATATTATTGTTTCATTATTTTGTATAGCATTTCTTTTCAAATTTTAGGAAGCTCCATGAAGGCTGAATCATTGCAAATATTCTCATTGTGTAAGAAGATCTCTATTGATTCTCTCATGATGGATGGCAAATACGATCTTGATGGGTAAATTATTCTACTATTTTTAAAATCTATTTGTGAAGGTTCTCTGTTATATAGTCTGGCCAGAGCTGTAGTTTTCTTGTTATATTTGAACACTGCAATTTTATATAGGAATGACAAATAAAAAGCTCAAAACTAGGATAAAAAAACATATAGCAGACATAAAATATAACAAGAAAACTACAGCTCTGGCTAGACTATATAACAGAGAACCTTTACAAATATATTTTTAAAATAGTAGAATAATTTATCCACCAAGATCTTATTTGCCATCCATTATCAGAGAATCAATACAGATCTTCTTACGCAATGATAATATTTTCAATGATTCAGCCTCCATGAAGCTTCCTAACATTTCGAAAGAAATGCCACACAGAATAATAAAACATAATATAAAATAATTCACATTCACAAATTTCCATTTTAGGTAGATTTCGTATGAAATACTACCTATTGGCGTCGTTCCTATGTTGGAATTTCTGAAAAATTTTTGCAGATCTACACCGATCATGACCCCTAGAACCCAAAACCACCCTCAGTAAAAAAGTTTATATATCTATCTATGTATCTATCTATATATATCACTTTCTTCTGGACACGATAACTTCCACAATTCTGCGCAAATCTCTTCCAAACTGATACATAAAATCAAGGGGCATAAAATCCCGTTCAAGTTCGTTAATGGGCAAAATCGGGCCAAGGAGCTGGAAATAGGGAGGGGTTTTGTGAAAACCGAAAAAACCCCATAACTTCTTAAATTTTGTACATATCAAATCAGTTTAAAGTTTTTATTACTCCTAAAAATAGGGCCAAAAATTTATGCATCACAGATTTTTGATAAAATTAAAAATGGGCTCAAGGGGTGCAAAAAATAGGGTTTTTGGGAGAAAAAAATTCATAACTTCGTCAATTCTCAAGATATCAAATTCAATTAATTTTATTATATATCTCCTGAATATTATCTACAACTTTTATATTCACAAGTTTTTGATAGGACCAATTCGTACCGCAAAAAAAAAAAAAAAAAAAATTAAAAACGAAAACAAAAAAAGGTGGGTGAAGAAGAAAAATTTCCATAACTACGTCAATTCACAAGATATAAAATCCCCATGAATTTAACATATATCTTCTTAATATTGTCTTCAACATTTATATAGGTAAGTTTTAGATAGGACCAATTCTTACAGCAAAAACAAATTAAAAATATATAGCGGTTGAAGAAAAAAATCATCTTATTAAGGGTGTATTCAAATCCAAACTGCTTATTTTCTGACTCATTTTTAAATTCATTTTTGCTCTCAAACACATCCAATTGATAGATTTTCTTCTTCAGAACTATATAATGTACCGTAAGGATCGATTTTTTTTTTTTTTTATAGAGGCAGAATATATTTCAAAAAATGATGTCAAAGTGGGCATTTTGAACAGAAATTCCTGAAGCGATTGTGTTAGAAAGAAAAATATTGCCCTACTGAGAAAATAATTGTTTATTAATCAAGTTTCAATTAATTGAAAGAAAAACAAGAACACATGCCGCTTGTAAATCTTTTCAAAAATCACGTCAGCAAGTTTTGTATTTTTTCTATTAAAAATGAATCTGAAAATGTGCCAGAAAATTTCGAGTTGTTGAGCATGGAAAAGTATTTTTTTTTAATACCGCCTTAATATGATTCTGATAAAACCAGCTATTATGTAAAAATGAAATAAAAACTCGTCAAAAGCGGCCAGATAAAACTGTTAAAGTGGATTTATATCTAATCATGATTTAGTTTTTGTTGGAGCAATTAATATACTTAACTTCGAAATCTACCTCCGCCTGTAGGCCGGGCTGACAAGGATTTTTTAATATTGCAGTTAATTTCATTATGCTTGTGTTTGCATGATTTTTGTTTTTGTTTACTAGTTTTTCAATTTGAATTTTTGCAAAAGTATTTTTATCATTTTATTTTCTTGAGAATGTTGCAGTCGGATGCAATGAAACATGTTGAAATGTAAATAAAAGTATTTTGCCTTTTTAAAATTTATTCTTATCCCTTATAGTAATTATTGATTTACTTTGATGTTTTGAAGTAATTTTTTATATAAAGTTTACAAATGATTCTTATTTAATGAATAAAAATCACATCACAAAATTAATTAAACATTGTTTTATTATGTTACATTCTCTACCTGCAATTGCTAGTCTAGAGAATGTCTTGGCGTAAAATGGCATCTCAAGTAAGTTTTTTATTTTACAGAATTGCAACAAATTTATGTAAATTTGTCAAAACAACTCTCATAAGTATGGCATGATAATGATCACTTTCGCTCTTCTGATTGCTTGTCTGTACTGTGGATATTCTTTTAATTATAGCTGCGGATAGCTATATTAGATGTCTTTTCTAACTTTCACTAATTACGGAAGCAATCGTTTGCATCTCAAATGGATCAGAAGTATATGCCCGCTCGGGTATATTGTTAATAATAATACATGCCCAATTGGAAATTTTATATGCCCCAGGCATGTCGAACAATAGATTTTTCGAGCCCCTGCTATTAGACATAATCAAGTGGGGGTTTTTTTTGTTTGTTTGATTGATAAATATCTTTGTTTAATACCCTATTACTAGCTCAGTCAGCTAGCTCAGATCTAAATTTTAAAAAATGATTTTTGAGCTGTGCTTTTTTTTTTTTTTTTTTTTTCAAAGTGGTGGTTACATTTTCCCCATCATTTTGGGACAAATGGAACTAAGTCCTTTATCTTGTTTTTAAAGCTTATGGTTTCAATCCTCAAGCAAGTGTAATATGCTCTTAGTTCCATTGATTTCATAACTTTTTGGCTTTGTTTAGATATTTTATTTGAGTACAAAGTTAGGAACTTTTTTGTGAACACAGATATGGAGGTATAGAATAATGCAAGAAAGTAAAAATATAGGTTTATTGGAAAAAAATGCAAAAAGTCAGTCAAGTTACATATATGAATCTAATTTTTTTATTGGTATAAAACAGGGTTTTTTCTGTTTAAACAATAGTTTTTAAACAAAAAATAATGTCTTTAAAATTATAATAAATTTTATATCATAAGCATTCTTCCATTTTATCATTTAAAAGAAGGTTGTATTAGAAAAGAAAAACACTTTTCAGTTATTAGTTTTGGTAACTTGCTTTGATAAATAGTACGTTCAAAACACATATTGTCTGAGTTTACTGCTTATTTTACTAGTTATTACCATTTTTCTATACTTAATTGTTATTATAATACGATAAAAAAGAACTTCTTAAAAACACCATACAAATTTTAATAAATGCGCTTGTAAAGGCCTTTCGAAAGAACTAGTCTTTCTTCATCAGGTACAGAGAACACATTCAGCAACTTTGAAAACAGCAGCAAGACTGACAGAGAATAGGTAAGGGAAAAGTACAAGCTGAAGAAGCAGCCAATAGGGGTGCATGAGTAGGATACAGTCAATAGGAAAGCAGAAGGCATCAGCCAATCACATAAGAACATTACCCAAAGAGAAGAACACACACCAGCAGGAGAATAATAAAGCAATTTAATAAAAACTAAGTGAAAATACAAATATATATAATAATACATAAGTAAATAAAATAAAAATTAGCAATGAGAAAATAAGATAAATAAACAACAATAGTGATAATATTATATATATATATATATATAAGCTCAGAAAAGTCAAAAGTAAAACTAAAAGTAAAATATAAAAATTAAAATAAAATCCATGCGATAAGCGCTACAGCTGCATATAACCACACAGATTATATATAGCACATTATGTTTTAAATGCGTTTGTCGGACCCAGAATCCTGCACCATAAATAAACTAAGTATAACCATAAAACATCCAAGAAATTTAAACAGATATAACCTGAACAAGAAAAAAACAACAAAAGGCTGTGGCCTCTTCAGCGGTGGGCATTTTAGAAAGCACAGCAATGTTTCAGATTAATTACAATTTACAACAAACTATTATTCAGTAGTGGCAGTGGGTTTCGGCCAGAGTGTCGCAAAGCATAAATCAAATGCATAAAAACAATTGAAAGCATATAGCGAACACTCCCCCACCGGACCTGACGCCACAATAAACAGTGCATCTCGAAGATACAACTGATTCAGAACGTATGTGTAATGTATACTGAAACAATAAAATTATTTTACCCAAATCCGAGCAACACAGCCACAAAAAACAATAACTAAATTCCAGTGATCCATAATCTGTCCATAAACGTTCCATGTCTGTTGCCACACAATTGCAGACATCCCTGTAAAACCGTCCAAAAAAGGCTTTAGGTTATACAAATCATTAACTGTCAATCGCATAGCAACTCCTCAAAAATGAAGACTGTCTGTAAAACTAGTATATTTATTAATGAAATTCAAAGGTATATTGTTTTTATAATACAAAATGCTGGTTAAATTAAAAAGTTCTTTAAAAAATAAATTTTTATTCGAACAGAGTTTATAGTAGCGAAAAATCTGACCTATTATGATATTGACGTAAACGTGTTTATGGATATTTGAACTCCAATTAACTAAATGGTTAACTTCAAAATTAAAGTTATCCCGTTTATTATAAATTGATATGTGTATACCGTTTGAAATGTTTATTTTCAAATCAAGATAATCAGCAGCACTATTATCATCATTTGTTTTTTTCAAAACCAGCATATCAGGATAAATGTTACATGATATCCCCAAAAAATCGCGATCACAGTTCAAAATTATCAAATCATCGATATATCTAAAAGCCAGAAAATTAACATCTTTATTGACACTACAAAATTGAAATTCATAATAAAATAAAAATAAGTTAGCTGCCGTTGAAGAATAACTTGTTCCCATTCCTATTCCATTATTCTGTAAATATATATTTGAACCTGTATAAACATAGTTGTTATATAAACAAAAATTACATAATAATTTAAATAAATTAAAATCTAAATCTGTGTCAGCTATAATTAAATCGACAACCTTTAAAAGGACATCATTTAACCCTGCAATAGGAATGTTTGTGAAAAGATTCTCAAAATCATATGTCTGGACACTTTGTATATCATCTTCAATTAGTTCATTCCTGATCTCATAACTGTTCAAAATAATCCAATACATATTACTATCTTTATACTTAAATTTTAGTATATTTAAAATCTTTTTTAACATTTCCTCAAATTTGCGATTAAATCCGTTTCCAATGCTGTTTACATTACTACAAATAAATCTGTACTTAATTGGTATCTTATGAAATTTAGGTGTTACGAAAAGAAAAGGAGATGACAAATTTTTTACTTTAGGCAGAGGAATATTAACCTTTTTTGAAAAGGCCAGATGTTTCTTAATCAGTGTCTGAATAGTAGATTTATACAAACTGTAGGTGACATTATTGTTAAGCTCAGTAAATATCATATTAGCATAATAGCTTTTTCAAATAACTGCAAAATTGTTAGATGCTTTATCGACTGAACAAAAAACAAAGGTATTTTTTAATTTCGATATTTCCTTCTCTAAATTTGCATTTATTCTATGGTAAGTGTAATTAGAAGAATCATTCATATATTTTATTTGAAATGATTTAAAATCATCCAATATTTTAAATTTCCATTCATTGAAAAGGGGGATAGGTTTATTGAATTTGTAACTTAAATTGAGTATAAACATATGTAATTCAGATTTGAATAGATTGAAAGATTTTTTTAAATTAATCTTCTTGTTTAATCTAAATTTAGTACCGTATTTCATTAATTGTTTCAATTCATCGTTGGATATAAAACCAAGGTCACCTGTAACTATATGCTTTGCATTTTTATCGTAAAAGGATGATTTCTGAAAATTCCCACATTCTCAAGACAAATTCAAGTAGGAGTCCAAATCCTGTGCAACTTCTCTATAATTAAATAATTTATTACCCAAGGTATTTGTATATTTGTAAGTTGAAATAATAGACACATTTTTAACTGGAAAAATTTCATTGTGTCTGGTAACAATTTTATTTAGATATAAGTTATCAAAACTCTTTTGCTGAAATGTACAAACGAAGTATATTTTATCAGTTTTAAACTCTTGATATTTACCTATTTTATATAATAAAAAGTCCGTTAATAAATCCTTAAACTGTGTGTTATCACTAGTAAACTCTTTAATCTTCTGCTGCAATCTTCGTAAAAGTTTAAATTTTAGACTGAATAAAATAGTTTTAATTTCTTTAATATTGTAATTTTTATTAAAAAGATTGTATAAGTCATGCAATACTATGGCTGGATTTATATTTTTATATTTGACAAACAGTGCTTTATTTGAGTGATTCCCCCTTTTCCCTCTATTGTAAGAAAATGAAGGTTTGTAAACTGATGAAAAGAGATTATAAATACATATTGAACCCTCTGTATGATAGCAAATTTTAGTATTCAACCCATGTGGATATAATGATTTTGTACGCAAAATATAAAAACTTTCACTACGCAATCTAAAAGCGTGATCAAAAACCTGCTCTAAAATTTGTATTCTGACATTTTTAAAACCATGAAAATGGAAATGCTTTATTTCGAAAGATGAACCAGCCACATTTCTTTCAGACAATGATCTATGATTATTGATTCGCTTATGTAGTACATCAGAAGTCTCACCCACATATTTCTGATTTCAAACCAAGCATGTTAGCAAAAAATCTTTCAATCTATTCAAATCTGAATTACATATGTTTATACTCAATTTAAGTTACAAATTCAATAAACCTATCCCCCTTTTCAATGAATGGAAATTTAAAATATTGGATGATTTTAAATCATTTCAAATAAAATATATGAATGATTCTTCTAATTACACTTACCATAGAATAAATGCAAATTTAGAGAAGGAAATATCGAAATTAAAAAATACCTTTGTTTTTTGTTCAGTCGATAAAGCATCTAACAATTTTGCAGTTATTTGAAAAAGCTATTATGCTAATATGATATTTACTGAGCTTAACAATAATGTCACCTACAGTTTGTATAAATCTACTATTCAGACACTGATTAAGAAACATCTGGCCTTTTCAAAAAAGGTTAATATTCCTCTGCCTAAAGTAAAAAATTTGTCATTTCCTTTTCTTTTCGTAACACCTAAATTTCATAAGATACCAATTAAGTACAGATTTATTTGTAGTAATGTAAACAGCATTGGAAACGGATTTAATCGCAAATTTGAGGAAATGTTAAAAAAGATTTTAAATATACTAAAATTTAAGTATAAAGATAGTAATATGTATTGGATTATTTTGAACAGTTATGAGATCAGGAATGAACTAATTAAAGATGATATACAAAGTGTCCAGACATATGATTTTGAGAATCTTTTCACAAACATTCCTATTGCAGGGTTAAATGATGTCCTTTTAAAGGTTGTCGATTTAATTATAGCTGACACAGATTTAGATTTTAATTTATTTAAATTATTATGTAATTTTTGTTTATATAACAACTATGTTTATACAGGTTCAAATATATATTTACAGAATAATGGAATAGGAATGGGAACAAGTTATTCTTCAACGGCAGCTAACTTATTTTTATTTTATTATGAATTTCAATTTTGTAGTGTCAATAAAGATGTTAATTTTCTGGCTTTTAGATATATCGATGATTTGATAATTTTGAACTGTGATCGCGATTTTTTGGGGATATCATGTAACATTTATCCTGATATGCTGGTTTTGAAAAAAACAAATGAAGATAATAGTGCTGCTGATTATCTTGATTTGAAAATAAACATTTCAAACGGTATACACATATCAATTTATAATAAACGGGATAACTTTAATTTTGAAGTTAACCATTTAGTTAATTGGAGTTCAAATATCCATAAACGCGTTTACGTCAATATCATAATAGGTCAGACTTTTCGCTACTATAAACTCTGTTCGAATAAAAATTTATTTTTTAAAGAACTTTTTAATTTAACCAGCATTTTGTATTATAAAAACAATATACCTTTGAATTTCATTAATAAATATACTAGTTTTACAGACAGTCTTCATTTTTGAGGAGTTGCTATGCGATTGACAGTTAATGATTTGTATAACCTAAAGCCTTTTTTGGACGGTTTTACAGGGATGTCTGCAATTGTGTGGCAACAGACATGGAACGTTTATGGACAGATTATGGATCACTGGAATTTAGTTATTGTTTTTTGTGGCTGTGTTGCTCGGATTTGGGTAAAATAATTTTATTGTTTCAGTATACATTACACATACGTTCTGAATCAGTTGTATCTTCGAGATGCACTGTTTATTGTGGCGTCGGGTCCGGTGGGGGAGTGTTCGCTATATGCTTTCAATTGTTTTTATGCATTTGATTTATGCTTTGCGACACTCTGGCCGAAACCCACTGCCACTACTGAATAATAGTTTGTTGTAAATTGTAATTAATCTGAAACATTGCTGTGCTTTCAAAAATGCCCGCCGCTGAAGAGGCCACAGCCTTTTGTTGTTTTTTTCTTGTTCAGGTTATATCTGTTTAAATTTCTTGGATGTTTTATGGTTATACTTAGTTTATTTATGGTGCAGGATTCTGGGTCCGACAAACGCATTTAAAACATAATGTGCTATATATATATATATATATATAATTAAATGGTAGGTGTGAACAAGTTTTTCCAAGCTGCAGAGAGCATAGTAGAATCAGATTTCTCATTAACAATAACTTCATCATTATTATAATAGCTTCAGAAGTATTGTGTACGAAAATTGTCATAGAATTACAGCTTCTGTTCCCAATGCACACTCCAGCAAATAAGAAAGTAAATAAATGCAAAATAAAACTGCAGATATTTGTCTCATTTAGAAGCTAAATTACTAAAAACAATTGAGAAAATGAAAATGCCTCAGGTAGATCTTATGTAGATCTTAGAAACTGAAGAGCTAAATACTGGATTAAAATATTGAAAAGATGAATAAATTGTTTTGTATGTGTTTTATTCTACCACCTTTTTCATCTTTAAAGAATCATAAGAAAACATTTAAAAAACAGAAACAAAAATACATAAATGAACTTACACATTTTAAATAATGAGCTAAAATTTTTAAAATATTTAACATAGTCCAGAGAACTTTTCCACTCCAAAGCAAGTGAGGAAAACTAAAATATAGAAAATAGAGAATGAAAAATTGAATCCGAGAAATAAAACAGAATATAGAAATTTACATTAATAAATTATAAACTTTTTCAACATATTAAAATATCTCACGCATCTGACTTCAGATCTTTTATGAATAGGTGATTCTTTAATTTGCAGTCCCCTTCCCCCCTCACCCTTACAGCTAAAGGATCAAAATTAATAAGCATCTTCCCTCACCAGTGCTCATAACAGTTGATTACATTTTCAAGATTAATAAAAGAAAAGAAAGCTCATCTGAAGAGAAAGAAAAACAATGAACAAAAAAGACTGCAAGAATAGGTTTATATTGATACACTACAAAAATTGTTGACACAACATTAATCCTATCACCGTCCGAAGATTTTTCTGTATTTTTATATAAATGCTTATCAATCCAGGGGTATATAATGGCTTACATATCCCTTCTCCCTTCATTCGATATACTTTTCAAAACATAATTGTATTAAAAATATTTTTCTCTACAGCCTTTTTAGTATTACTTTTGGGAACGTAAAAACATGGACCAGCTGGTTAAAGGGTTAAGTTTTAATTATCGCAAAAACTATTAAATAACACTTAATAATATTTGTAAACATTTATCAGGGTTATTTTGTAATCTTTACTAATATTATCAAGAAGAAATGTTTGTTTGTTTGTAGGGAATAATTTCTGGGGCTATCAAACCTATCTCAAAAGTAGTGGTGGCAAAATGATAGCAATAGTCTCTCTTTCTAACACAGGCTATATTTTATGCTGCTACCACAACCCCCAAAGAATGCAGGATTTTAAAAAAATGTTTTAAAATTGCAATTTTTATGATACTGAACAGACTGGAAACTAGAAATTTGCCATGGTGGTTACTTTTAAGATGTAAATCCGAAGAATGGTTTCTAAAAAATTCAAAAATTAAAAGGGTGAAATGAGTGCAAAACATTCTAAATTATGATTTATATAGAACTGTTAGGCACAGAAACTTGAAATTTGACATGGTTGTCACTTTTCAGATGTAAATGCTCGTACAGAAGTTTTTAAATTTTTAAAAACTGCAGGAGCAAAAAATATTGCAAAATTAAAAATTCTGTGATGCTGTTGAGGCTAGAAACTTGAAATTTGGCATGATGGTTACTTTTAAGATGTAAAGGCTCACTAAGAACAGGTTCTAAAAAAATTCAAAAGTGTGAAATGAGCAGAAAATAACTATTACTTTGGAACTCCAAAGACAATTTCAAAAACTCTTTCAGGATATTATTGGTGATATTGTCTTTGCTTAAAACTTGGCTTCTTGTACCTCTGTACAAATGACCCTCAAAGGGGTGCAAGAGCATAAACATTATAAAACTATGATTTCTTAGAATATGGTGAAACTAGAAACAATAAATTTGATATGGTGGTTACCATTACAATGTAAATGCTCACTTAGAGCGCTTCAAAAAAATATCCACATTTAAAAGTGTAAAATGGCCTAAAAAGGTTCTTAAAGCATTCTAAATTAGGAATTTTTTTAACTTGTATGTTTAGAAATGGGAAATTCAGCACAGTAGTTACTTTTAAGATATACATGCTGACTCAGAACAGTTTCTAAAATTTCGAAATTTAAAAGAGTTAAATGAGTAGAAAAATATTCTAAAATAATGGTTACTTTGGAACTACTGAACTGATTTCAATTCTTCCCTCAAATAATGTTGGCAATCTCTGCTTAAAAATATGCTATATTTTATATCTTTGCAAACTATCCTCATGGAAGATAGAAGAGTGAAAAATGTTCTAAAGTTCAGATTCCTTTGATTCTGTTGATGCTAAAACAATTAAATTTTATCATGTTGGTTACTTTTAAGATTTATATGCTCAGTAGCAAAATTTGTTAAAGATTTTAAAGGACAAAATGATTAGAAAATCATGGTGTTTCGGAAACTATTGGGGCTAGAAATGGTAGAAATTTTTAATTTGAGAACCAGGTTGTTCCTATTAGGGTGTGATTCTTCTAAATAAAAGTCAAAAAGAATATTAAAATTTCAAATGGGTGGAATTGGAGGAAAACATTCTAGTTTATTTTCAATGTGATTTCTCTAAAATTATTAGCTGAGAAACTTTAATGCATAGGGATGTGCACTTACAACTTTTTAAAATTATCTATTTAAACTTGTTTTTTAAATGTAAAGAGAAAACTTTTGTGAGCAACAAGAGAAATAATGAATTAAAATGACAGTAATAAAGAAATATGATTGCCAACCAAGTAAAAAAGTACTGCATATTTATCCTTTCATTCCACAAAAAATGACAGTTAAATATACTAAACTAATGTTTTCCAACTGATTACTTAACAGAATTTAAATTTTTATGGTGATTCAAGTTATACTAATACATAAAGGAAAAACAATTGTTGTTTGTAGGAAATAGTTGAAAAAAAAAATAAATTTGTAAAAAATAATTGAACTTAGAATTAATACAACATTTTTCTAAAGTGAGAAAAATATTGCTTCTTCAAATATTCAGATTTTGCACCATGCTTTGCATCATGTACATGTAGTAATGAAAAAGTATTCAGCACCCTTTTTTAGAAAAGAACATTATTATCTTTTTTTTTATTTTTCTTTAAAATTTATATTTTATGAAAATAGAGAGATTAGGGAAATAATTTAACTGAAAATACTAACAATGAGTTTTGTATGTTTGAAAATGTTGATCTTTTTACCTTACATTATTTTATGGGTTGTAAAATGTGTGACTGAAGCTTAAAATATTATTGTAACATACAGTTTGAATTTTTTTCATGCTTAATCTAAAATTTTCTTTTCTTTGAATGTATTATCGATTATAAAAATGAATTTATACATATACTGTTAATAAGAAGAAAACAGATGTAGTTCTTGGAATTTTCAGCATGTTTTTCACGCTGCAGACCATACGAAGATGTGGAGCTTAAAAAAATAAATATATATCAAATTTATAATGTAACTTGTATGTGAATGTGGCTGGTTCACTGGCTTTTACTGTGTTTTTAATTTTACATATTAAAGTAAATCCTGTATAAGTACGGGCTTTCCCACTATATAATAGTAACTACATAAGATAACTATACATCAAAATTGTAAATATATAATACAACTACAGAATATAATAGTAAATATTTAATCTAACTATATAATAAAGTAGCTTTTCCACTCTACAACAGTAAATAGTGAATAATAATAAAAATCCCTTAATCCAATATTCATCTAAGGTTTCGGTTAATATATTTAAAAATTCGGCACTTGTATGCTTTCTTATTGACCACTTTCTACAAAAAGTACTGTCACCAAACAGTACGATTTAACACCAATGATGGATAAGCATTGCGTCACATTCACCGTCAATGGCAATGCCGAATGCTACACACAATGTACATAAAGCCTGTTAATTTATTTTGGAAATAGCTTTTCCTCTGTTTTTCTTACAGTATTAAAAAAAAAAAAAAATTTGAGATTAAGATTTTGAACCTTCATTCGATAAAACAGTAGTAAAGTATTTTCAAGTTCACAGAAAAAAAAAAAATGCATTTATGGGAACAATATGAGACTTATATAAAAACAGATAAACAATGACAATGCAATATGAAAAACTGTGGCAAGCAGGAAAAAATTTCTTAAAAAAGAAGAAAAAAAACATAGTTCGATGACTTCAAAATTACATTTGTGAATGCATTAAAATTTATTTACAAAATAATAATAATAATGAACAGATGGATTCTAGTAGTGAGACAGTGACTGACTGGAACAATTGCCTAAAAGTTTGTACATACAAGTCTGAGAAAACAGAACCCCTATCCATAATGACATCTTACCTTAAAAGCAAAAAGTCCTGGTCTGGATGAAAAGAATACCCACAATTATACCTACTAAGACAAGAAACCTGTCGCAAATGATTACATTTTTACAGATTTTATTTTATAAAGAAGAATCTTGTAAAAAGATTGAAAAAGTAAATGGAATTACATAAAATGTTGGAAAGATCTTATGAATACCTTCTGATGTTATCTTATCCATTATTGGCATAAAGTCATATTGTTTGGCAACAGATAATTTTTTATAGAAAGTAGTCAATGGTAAAATATACAAATATTGTTACAGGTAATATATTTCAAAATTCATTATATAAAACATAGAATAACAACTCAAATTATAAATATTTATTATTATTTTTTAAATAAGATAACTTTCTTACCGGTCTACGAGATAAGAAAGATGCTTGTCAGCAACACGCCTGATTTTCTTTTGAGGGTGGTTAAATTTTACTAGTAGAAAGGTAGCATGTTCTTCCAATTCATCATCTCTCTCTTTATTGCGAGGCTATAAAATGATAATTTAATACATGTCATTATTTAAAAGAAAAGCAGTTTCTAGCTTTTCAAAAAGTATATGCTATATGGTCATGATTACTGTAAAAGCACTTATTTTCACGAAAATGAAGATATCGGTGATTTTACGAGCTGAAAATTTCACGAATTTTATATGAACTGAACCGAAAGTTGAAAAATTTCGAAACTACCTAATGGAACCCCTTTTGCATGAGGCAATTTAAAAAATTTCCTTTTTTCAGAAAAGTTCTTTTGCCCCCATCGCTCTAAAAATGAATGGCTTCAAAGGTGAATGACCCACATTCTATTAGTTGTATTATTGTTTTTATTCAAGAAGTATTCTATAATATTCAAGAAATAGTTGTAAGTATCCAAGAAATTTTTGTACTTATTTCTTATTTAAGTAACTGTAATCATAAAATTTCGAAAGTGAAAAATTTCTGATTTTTCATTATTATTTGAGGTGAAAAAATACATGTATTTCACGAGGCTTAAATTTTCGTGATTACGACAGGCTCGCAAAAATAAGTGCTTTTACAGTAAATAATTTAATATAAGATATATAGCCAAGCTTCATACAAACTGGCATAGCGAAGAGGGGGTGGGAGCAGTATTAAAATCTCTTCCAGGGTTTTAAAAAAAAAAAATATGGATAGTTATCACTGCAGGCACTGATATGAATCAAAGGTTAATTAAATTAGTTGCTTTTATGAATAAAATCTTTTAAAACCAAAATCAGTATTAGTGTTTTTTACCTTAAATGAAATCCATACTTTAGTGAATCAAATTCTATTTATTTAACAAAACAGGATTCATTAAAGCAGCAATTGTTATACTTAAAAACAGAGAAAATGCATAATGCCTCTAAAAACTGGTTATTTGTTTCTGAAAAGGGCAGTGTTCACATTATCACAAATTAGCCCTATGCTATATGAATGGTCATTTCCTGTTGCACAGTCGCCTTAAGTATTGCAAAATGGGGAGTCTTTTAATTGTCTTTTTTTAAATGTGACTGGACTATCAAATTCCATGACCAAAAAAAGGGGTCTGTTACAGAACTCTCTCAGCCTCAGACACAGTCTTTTGCTTTCTGCTGCCTCTTTTTCTCAAACAGAAATATTGAAAATGATGGACATATGACTTTTTCGCTCTAAATCTTCTCAAAAAATTTCACTGAATGAAAATATTTTATTAATAAACAAAGTATACCTAGTTGGCATTTAGAGGTCTAGGTCCAAATGCCATATGAAAATCAATTTTCATTAAAATAGTTAATTTTTTAAAAAAATTACTAAATTTAAAGTTTTATACGGTCAATGGATCCTATAAGTTTCATTTAGAAAAACTTTCTCCATGCTCAGACAAGAAAAACAGTAAAAGTTCCATTATTCTATAACTAAAACCTATCAAATTATACTCATAAAATTCAAAGTATCATAGCTTTGCAAATTTTGGTTGTGTGTTAAAAGGAGTGCTGACTTTTTTTCCAAGGAGAAAGCTTTCCTAAATTTATATGTAGGAAGGCTAATTCCCTTCCTCTAAATCATACGTGTTTTACGACTTGAGACGTTACTCCGTGTTAAAGACACTCTATAGATCAGCTGACTACAAGAGGTGTGGCTACAAGCTAGCGGTCAAAGTGAAATGATGAGAAGAGGAGAGAAAAAAAGAAACGAACAGAATGTTGTTGTGTTCGCAGGAAAGAGGAGAAAATGCAAAGTACTATGTAAGACAGCTCTAAATATGTATGGTAACTTTGATCTAAAAGAATGGATGGTAAAGCAGTATTTGCGAAGTGAAAATCTACGATGTATTTAGATGTCAATATATCTTTTGTAATTAGCTCATTTTGTAAATATTATGCTTAATATACATATAATTAATTCTGTCAAGTGTCAGTCTCATTTAGTGCAGAATTACATGACATGATCTTGTACAAGTGGTGTCAAGAACTGTGATTAGAATTCTACGCCCACAGAAATTTAAAATGTTGATAGATGCCGCCCACAAAGTTAATATTTCAAGGTTGTTAGGAGCGGTATTTGTGAAGCAGAAATCTACAATGTATTTAGATGTCAATACTCCTTTTGTAAATATTACGCTTAATATACATATAATTAATTCAGTCAAGTGTCACTCTCCTTTAGTGCAGAATTACATGACATGATCTTCTACATATATAAACTGCAAAAATGGAATCTGTCTTAAGCAGAATCTTGGCTTTTAAACTGAAAAGTTTCATGGTCCCGCCAGAAGAAAAAACATACAAATCTAGTCCCCAAGACAGAAAGCAATAATTTTTTTTCCAGTCTCTAGTGATTTTTTTTTTTTTTTTTTTTTTTTTTTTTTTGACAGGTTTCACAGAATAGAGAGAGAGAGAGAGAGTATCAACATTTTATTTCTAAAAATAAGCACTTATAGCACTTTATATGCCTAGAGAAAAAATAAGCACCAATTTATGCACTCATACACATTGTTGTCTATACAATCTTGAAAGAAAAACATAATAAAATCACTTAGAACCACTTTATTATTAGAGATAAAATTAAGAAATAGTCACAAATTACCACATTACCTTACTCGAGACAATATCCAAATAAGTTTCAAAAACTTTATCAGAAACAGCCAAAATGCACTCCCACATTCCAGCTTTATCCTTCTGAATAGTCGTGTCTTCCAAGTATTGTAACATGCAATGAAATGGAGTCTTTTCTTGGATATGCCGAACTCTATCAAATGGATAAAAATCAAGGAAAAATTATAATTCACTTTTAAATAAATGACCACATAATCATTAAAAAAACTACATGATTCAGAGGAAAATTCTGATTACAGTCCTACATATATGCATCGCGGAAATTCAATCTGTAGTCGACTTGAAAACAAACAAAAAATTTTTCATTGAAGGGCAACAGTTAATGACCACTAAGTTAAAATATTCTTTGAGCTCAGTGACAAATATCTTCCCATTTTTTAAACAAAATATACTCAATGAATCCCTTATTAAAAGAGTGGATTACTTAAGGCTGCTAGTCGCTCAGCTTCAGAATTCTCATCACTAATGCTAAGTCAATGGGTGTTTGATGCATTCATATATTTAAATTATCTCGTCGGGAATTTAATATTTATAACTGCTTTTATCTGTGTATAATTAAAGGATGTCTCTTCTTTTCTTAGTTCTCAAAATATTTTTACAATCTATGCTTAATTTAATATTCTATGTGTTAAAAGCTGATGAAATGTGAGTAAGATTTTAACACTTCCTATAAAATTAAGTATATATTTTAGAAATATTTTGAGAACTAAGAAAAAATGAGACATCATTTAAGAAGAGTACACAGAAAAAAGGAGTTAAAAATATTAATTTTCTGAGGAGATATTTTAAATATACGAATATATCGAATGACCATAGATTTAGCATAGTGAGGGGAATCCGGAAACTGAGTGACTAGCAGCCTTAAGTCTTCTTCTTGATCACACAAGACATTTGGATTTGGAAAACTTGCACTTGAATTAAACTAGAATATTATCTAAATGTCCTCCATGAAAGCAACTAACCCATTGGGAAATCTGTTGATGATTCAAAAATAAACTTTCATTGATATTGTGTTTTAACATTGTATTTATATACAAACTGATATTTCAAATATTAAGGGGAAATTGGTCAAAATGTCAATTTAAAAAATATAAATATTAAATGAAAGCCCGTTTAATTGTGAATATTTTGACACTTCATTTTTACTCATACAGTTATTATATCGTGAGATATTATAAATTTTGTAAATACAACCAGTGCAATTCCCTACACAAATGAAAACTTTAAACGGCTTTTCTCCATGTTCCTATTTTCTTTACTTTCCTGTTTTCAAAATGCTAAGGGTTTTTTTGTATTTGAGATAGAGATTTAAAATTTTTTGTACATGTTCTTTATTATATATGTAATAAATCTGCATATGGAATTAGCCTTCAAGTTTTTTGTTATTAAAAAAAAAATAAAAGTATATGAAGATGTGTTAGATTTCATCATTTTACACAGTATGTATCAGTAAAAAAATTATATTAAATGTAATATTAGGTGTACCTAAAAATCCATATGCAGTCTTTAACAAAAAAAAAGGGGGGGGCAAACATATTAATATTTAAAAAAGTAGTAAAGATTTTTAAAAATTCAAAAAATTTTAAACCTTTTAAAAAAATTAATTAAATATGCAGTTAATTTTTTTTTCAAAAAGTATGTTTTTTTTAAACATTGAAATGCAGTGCATTTGAACCATATTTTTAAAAATAAGCAAAATTGTTGAAAAGGTAAACTGTCCCCGTTAAAGAAAAAAAAATAATAGAATACTTAAACTGTATCCTTTTTTTTGCAAACATACTGCATTTAAAAAAAGTTTTGACACACATATCTATAATATTAAAATACAAAGCTTCTTAAGATCAATATTGGCAAATCAGTGCATGTGCTAAATTAGACTCACTGCATCTTTTATTTTAGAATAAAGTTGAATAAAGTTAGGACAAATGGTCTAAGGAGACAGACTTAGGCTCCAGTTTTTGAAACAGTGCAATGGATTGAACCCTATTGCTGGCTGATGGTGTTTCTGTAATGTTATAAGTGTTTAGGTAATTCCACTTAATACTGTGTCAAATATTTTATTTCAAGAGAAAAAGTTATTGGATTTATATATATTTTTTAATTACTTGTTTTGTGATACAAATATTTAAAAACTTTCACATGTAAATATTGATATCTACAACTTTTGGTATATTTTTTATGACAATGATCAAGAAGACATGTATAGTGTTTTCCATAGAAAAGAAAAGGAAACATAAAGAAGGGAAAATATCTACATAAGAACTGTGATGTCATCTATTGATCTTGATATTATAATGTAGACAAATGTTTAGATATGAGAAAAATATTAAAATCTCAACTTCAAATATTTCCTTAATTATAAAATTTTTAAGAAAAACTCTATTAGTTGCTCATTTAGGATCTGAATACTGCTGAATTTCAATTTCTCTGTTGTCTCTATTCATATAAAGGAAGTTAATGTGCCACTGGTACTCAGTCTGATAGGGTGGGTATATATCTTTTTAAAAGATTCTTTAAAAAATACTTTTCGCCATTCAACTATGCGAAATTTCTGACACATTTGTGGACTTATTTTAAAGTGATAATAATTATACATAAGTGATATTATAAGTGATTTGGAATGAAATGTTTTTTTACATTTTTTGGTAAAGGAATTACATTTTGAGTTATAAGTGATTGTTGTCTCATGATGGCAGTTTTTTATTTTGTATGCTGTTGAGTCTAGAAATTCGGTTTGTTACATTTTCAATATTTCAGATTATTAATTTATTGACTGCATTATTTCTCTATTTAAATTTAAATATTTAAGTACAAAAACAACTTTTAAAAACGTATTAAGTAAATATATAGAAAGCATTTTAAATAATTTATATTCCGTTAATAATCCTATAATTAATAATTATTCAAAGTAATAAATATTATAATATGCAATTAAATATAATTCTAATAGTGTACAGATCTTTTAAAATATAAACATTACGGAATATCGTTCGTTAAAGTAACTTACAATGCTTTTCTTACAATCGCTAACTTCCGAAAATATAAATTAAAAAAGTTATTTAATATTAATTATTTTATTCCAAAACTATGTTTATTGGATGCTACTATTTATTTCTAAGCGTTTGCCAAAATTTCATTAATTTTAAACTGTAATTTAACGAGATATCCGCATTACAAGATTTAATCACTTCTGTCAGTTTTAAAAGACGCGCGATCCATTTTTTTCCCCGACGCAGTTAGACATTTTTTATCTTTCTTCCTCGCGGAAAAGGACGTCGTGACGTCACTCTATCCTCCATCTTGTTTTGGTATCACGACGTGACATCGCCGGTACTCAGGAATGCAGGGGGAATGCAACTTCGATTACGATACAAATCGTTATCGATATTTCGATTGCGATGAAAATCGCTATCATAATGACTCAGATGTGCACGTGCCGGTCGCTGATTGGCGAATTTAAGTTGAGCGTCAGTTTTAACGTTCTTTTCGGGCCATCTGTTTTTTCTCACTCTCTCTCGGGACGATGTAGCATGAGGTTGTTGTCGGGCGGCTGGGGTTTTTTGGCCTCAGTCGTTCTGTCAGAGTTCCGTGCGTAACGAGCAAAATTTTTAGGTAAAAACTTTCGTCAGCTTCACATCTAAGAACATCGATCCATTTATTATTTTCTTTCAATATTTTTACAAGAGAATTCCAGCAACATGAGTGGCGTGTTATGTTGAGTTAAGGATGTGAGGACCTGTCTGCTGTTTTCTTCATTAAGCCTGCTTGAGGAGCTATCTGCTGCTCTCTCTATTATTCACAAGACGATGTCAACTAACAGCTGCTTTCACTTCCCATGATGCGGCAGAATGATAACAACTGTCCCCTGTGACTTCTTCATAATTTCTTAAGTACTTCTTCTCAACCTCATAAATCATCAACAGTGTTCCTCAACTGCAGGAAGGAAACCATCCCTTTATTAAATTCTTTTCATCTCTGTGCGAACTCTGAAAGCAACTGAGTACTACAACTTATCCAGAATCCTTCTCGACCAAAAACTTTTCAGAATACTGAACTTTTAAACAGAACTGTGGACATTAATTAAAATTCGGACAGTATAACTCAAGTTTGTTAAAATGAACAATCGTAACATCCTTCCACATTACCGCCAACTAGTCAATGGAAATAAACACCTATTTTTAACATAATCTAAAAGTATATCCTTATCACTCTGTTATTTCCTGGCCAGGAAAATATTTTACTTCATCATTACTATTTTATATATTAATTCAGTACATATAAAATAATATTTCAATAAAATATGTGTCAACTGTACCTTCAATCTCCGGGTGAGTTATTTTACACTTTCTTATTTTTCAGCTTCCGTTATTGAATATTTCAAAGGCAACATTTTCTAAATTATTTTTAATGCTAACTTTAATTCTTAATATTTTCATTGGTTGCCAATTCATTTTAATTTTCAGACAACCACTACGGCGATCACGGCCACTAGATATAGCACGGTTCAAAATACCAACTTTGACAACATTTTTCTGAAAGATCTTCTGCCTTTACTAAAAAATGGAAAAGCTGTTCAATTAGATAGTTATCGAATAAGAGTACCTGCCAATTGCATGCATTTGCAAACAAAAATTAATTCAGGAATGTATCAGAAAGTAGCTAGTTTGGATATGAGAAAAATCTTTACTGTTGCTAAAATTTCTAACATTTTATTGAACATATAAGCCTGTTTTCCATGGAACTGTGAAGTTGTTTACTGCCAACCTTTGGCAGCTAATAACTTCAGATTTTGAAATACTGAGAATATAATAATGAAAATTTTATTGCTATTCTCCAATATAAAGTTAATATAAAACCATAAAAGACTGGTACAACTGTTTCCTAACAAAACACCTACATTATATTCTGGTTTGATAAATCTTTCCTTTTTAACTGATAAATTGAAAGTTAATTTGATGGGTATAGAAGAATAGCCCCTCCTCTTCCCTCTAGCACTAATGCACATCCAAACTAGTATGTTGTGGCCATCACAAAACTTTCTTCTATCTCATACTTGTCAATACTTCAAAATTCATTATCACAGTGCATCTATTCTCATCATGAGGATTCTAAAAAGATGAAATTCCGTGCATTAGTTCTTGAGATATTACTGTCCCTTAAATCGTATAAATCCATCAAAATGCAGCATAGCAGCGCCACCTATTGGGTGATTTACACCAGAACCTAATTATCATCAACTTATGTCAATGTCTAACTGAATATGAAGTTTGGGGAAAATCTGTGCATTAGTTCTTGAGATAGAGTTATTACGCAAATGATGACAAATGCGGCATAACAGCGCCACCTGTTGAGCGATTTACACAACCACATAATCAGCATCAGCATTTATCAAGGTGTACTTAAATCTGAAGTTTGATGAAAATCCGTGCATTAGTTCTGGAGATTGAGCTACTGCGGAAATCGTGAAAAAAGGCTGCATAGCAGCGCCACCTGTTGAGAGATTTACACCAAAAACTAATCAGCACCAATTTATATCAGGGACTAACTGAATATAAATTTTTATTAAATTCCGTGCATTAGTTCTTGAGATAGAGCGCCCACAAAATTTGTGTCACATACAGACAGACAGACGGACAGACAGACAGACTCACAGACAGACATTTTGTAAAAACATGTTTTTTGGAATCTCTGACCCATAAAACGTGTAAATCCGTCGAAAACTGGAATTCGAAAATTTTCATGAAACCAATACTTTCTTCTTGTAAAGATAGAAGAAAGTAAAAAGAAAAAAAAAATGAATATTTTTACATTATAAGAACAAACACAAGCAGGACACCTTTCTAAAAATTACCTGAGTGTTTCTAGATGGTAGACAGACAGTAAATAAGTGCACTGGGCAAAATTTAATTTATTAATAAGAGGAGTTACTTCTGGTAAGTGATCGACTGCAGAAAGAATTTGATTTCTTAACTCTTGAATTTCAGACTGAAAAGAGAAAAAAAACAAGAGTATTGTATTACAAAAAATGGCACACTGAGTAAAAGCGACATAAAATTAACAATAATTTTAAAGAAAAATGGAATAATATTTATTTTATTCATTTTTATATATTTACTATTTGTGACTAAGTTATCATTTTTCAACCTAATCATTTCAATACTCTTTCAAATTAATGAATTTTAGTTGCCATAACTTGGGGTTACTTGAAACCAAATAAGAAATGTTTTAGATCACATTGGGTGTACTGTGTTATTAGTGAATGCTGTTAATAGTAGAGTAGTGGTGAAACACGTCAATACTTATCACAATCAATTTAAAACACTTTTTAAGCACTGATTTAAACTTTTTTGTAGGGGTTTATTAAGTAACCCCAATTTACAGTACTTAATAGCATGATACGAAAATGAAAACTACAAACATGCCTTACTTCCTTCTATCCCAAAAAGGGGAAAATGTGCAAAGTAGTACATAAAAACATACATTATAACAATTTCTTAAAATCCAAACTAGTGGCTACAGGATGCTTTGACTTAGCATGCTCTACTATAGCTCTTAAACTATCAAAACAATATTTACAAGTGTTATTTTACAGAAAATGTTATTTTTCGGTAAATGGTAGTTAATTTTTGACCGAACATTAAAAATATATAGTTTAGAGTTTTTACATAATGTAACACATTAAAAATGTGTATTTGATGAAATTTGATGATTAGTATTTTTTTTTTTTTTTTTAACCATAACTTAGGTTAGGGATAATTATATTAAGAGCTATACTTGTATACCTTCATTACATATAACAGCTAATTTTTTCTATTAGCATCATTTATTTTGTGAATGTGATAAATATTATTCCTTCAATAATGTATTTTTTTCTCTGAAAATTCCTTTTATGTAAATTAAATTTTGTTTTGAATTTCTTTTTTTGCAAAATACACTAAAGTCCTGATTATCCGCGAGCGGATGATCCGCAGTGCAGTTTATCCGCAAAGCGATTATTATTTTTTTTAAAATCAAGCCAACAGCAAGGAAAATAAAATAAGCCCTACTAATAAATGTAAGCAGAAAAATTCATGTATTCCAAAGTAATAGAAGAATATTTCTAGATTTGATTGCCATGTTTAAAATATCAGATATAAAGTCTTGATGTCTTTTCTTGATTTTATTAACAAAAGGTAAATACAGCAATTAAAATGTTTAACAATTAAATAAGACTATTATGATAAATTCCAGAGGAGCATTTCAAGGATACAAATTGATCGAGATACAAATTATTCCATACTAAAAGAAAAGCAACAGTTTTCTCGCCAGTTCGGGATTATTACGTAACGGTGTGAGTGACAGTCAGGTGTGCAGGTTGAAAATTATGTAGTATGTACATTCTCTGATCACCTTGACGATGAGAGAGGGTGTCATGTCACTCACATTTGTGAACCTAATTGTGATCCATATTTGTGAACCTAAATTACCAATCCTAAAGCACCAATTTCAGAGAAAAGACTTTTTCTGCCATCTATTACGTTATTTTGTTTGTGGAAAAGCAATGAAAGAGTACTTGTAGAATTATTTTAACTTCACATCTTTTTGTTCCTAGATATTTAATTCATATCCTACCCTAAATGTGCATGGCATTATGAAATGAAACATTATTTTATATTCTCTGTTAAAATATTATTAAGGAAAGTATCCTTTAAATCCTTATAAAATAAATTAAGCTTCAAATATTGAAGAGACTATAGAGCCACCTATATAAATCTTTAAAGGGATGAAAGATGAACAATGGTTATTAGGATAAATTTTGGTGATTACAGTATTTTATTGAAATTTTTAGGCTCAAAAAGTAATGTTTTTGTAAAAAGGACACAGAAAATAGGCATCATTTGATTTGACTGGGTATCACAAATGACATATATATTATAAATCTTCATAAAAATCCAAAATTTTTTATATGGAATAGTTCAAATGTTGAATGCAGGATACACGATTTTGGCATGTTTTACCATACTTCTAAAACTATAAAAACTATTTTCACAAAAAAATATCATTTGATGCATCTTAAAAATTCAAAAAAGATACACTGGGAATATTTTCCCATATAATTTAAGGGGTGGAGGGAGGGGGAGGAGGTCATAATATGCACACAATTTTGGATATGACATATCCAAATTTTGTATGTTCCAGTATAGCTCCAAAACTATGCAATTAATTTTCACAAATAAGGTACTATTTAACTAACTCTCTCATGCATGATAACCTCATATGAGATCTATAGGTACTTTTATGTTAGCTAGGCACCAGTGATCACAAAAATTGTTTCAATTTCGCTAATCCTTTTTTTCTCGTCAACATTAGCCAATAACAAATAGCTAATATTTTAACTTTGTAATGACAGATATAACTCTCTGTGACCGAATGAATAAATTAAAATATTTTGACAAAAATAATTAAGATTAGTTATAAAAAGTTCAATAATTTTTATAACAATATCTTTTTTTTAAAAAAAAAGCTAAAAAATAGTGATAAGATATGTAAACACAACAACATTAATACAGATAACAAAATCTTACATAATCTGGTCTATTAATGATTAGGCTTAATCAATAACATGAATGTTTAAATAATAGATAAATTAGAAGAATTTTATTACATAATGAAAACATCGTATCTAATTTTATATACACGGAAATAGAAGCACATTATTTAGAATCCTAAAACCTTTTAAAATTTAGAATTTTTAAAAATTGATTGTTAGTTCCTCTTCTTCACATGAATTTTGCCAAGGGTTATAATTCAAATGATGCCAAATGAATCAAGATTTGTCGAGTCATCACTGGTGCCTGGCTAACATAAAAATACCAATCTATATTATAAAGCAAAAACATGTCTGCGAGTAATGATGGTGTCATATCAATGATGGCAATGACCTTATCTAAAGTTGGCATTTTTTGCAAATTTATTAACTTCTAACCATTGCACAATTTAAATTCTTACATTGTCCAATAAGCAAAAAATATACCATCAAATGCAATTCCTCTTAAAACTGTAATTTAATTTACTGATTTTTTATGTTTAAAAAAAAATTTCAGGCATGATTTTTTTTTTTTTTTTAATATATCTGTATTATGTGCAGCCCAATTACAGAAGCTTAATCTGTTTAACTTAAAATAATATAAAGTATAGTTCAACATTTGTTTCCAGTTAACATTCTGTAACAAAATTAAAATTTCAGCAATAAATAAAATTAATGAACAAAATAAGATAAAATAAATAAAGCACAAATTTAACAGATATGTCAAAGTACATGTTGAAACACTGAAATAATCATAATTAAAAAGGCTGCTGTACATATTGAAATCTTTTAGCGATTTCTTCAGCTATTAGCTTCAGGTATGAGGCTATTAACAGGTCAGGTATTAACATGCAAGCGAGAAATTTGAAAAGAATGTTGCCATAGATTCATTATTTTTTAAAAATAAAACAAAGGTCATTCTTACTCCTGAAACTGCATCATTTCTAATTGCTGTATTGTACTGCAATTCAGATCGCAAGTGTTCTCTCGATACTAATAGTGGAGATTTAGCAGCTATTTCTTTTAATTCTTCAAACCACTCCTGAGGCCATAAACCTGCAAGTTGAAAGGATAAATTAAATTACACACATGAAAGGGGTGACATGCAAAATACTGAATTTTTATTGTTCAGCTTTTCTCCATGATACAGCTAAAATATGTATCATACAGCAAAGTTGATGATGATTTTAAAAAAATACAAATAAATAAGCAAAAGCTTCATAACATAATCTAATGCCTGGAGGCAGTAAAAAAAAAATTTGTGATTTTCTACAGCTGTGAAGCAGAAACTCAGTATCACAAGGAAAAAATACTACCCAAATGAACGATTAAAAAAAATGTTAATTTATGTTAAGAAAATATTTTTTTAATTTGCTACAAAATTTTAAATGCTACTCTTACTTTATTTTTTAATAAGTCATCAATGGTAAGATGTCAGTCAGTAAGCTTAATACATTGTCTGCTGTGGGTCCTGCCTTTGGACCATGCAAAATTTTTAGAAAGATGTCATGTGCCACAATGACATGTCACAACATAAAATGATCAGTGGTAAGATAGTCAGTCCATAAGCTTAATACATTGTCTGCTATGTGTCAGGCCTTTGGACCATGCAGAATTTTTAGAAAGATGTCATGTGCCACAATGACATGTCACAACATAAAATATCACGTAGTAGCAGCTTGATAAACAGATTATTCAAATATATTTTAGCATCAAAATAAAATATTTTTTTTTTTTTTTAAACAGTTACCGAAAAATCCAGTTAGCTGTATCATTAATACACATGCTGCGCCAAGCAAAGTAAAATACGTATAAATAACACAAATAAAACAAAGCAATAAGAAAATTAAAAATGGATACATTCAGAAAAAGCATTAAAAAAAGGCTACATTGCTTATATGAATTAGTGACAATTTGCTACTTATGGCACCCAACATGTTCAGGGTCAAATTCTTTTTATAGACATTATTAGTTTCCAAAAAGAAGAAAATTAAACAACAACTACATTTAAAATACTAGGAAAATTTTAATTATGACACATTTGAATTTTATAAACAAAAATTTCTAAGCATACACATGACATAATGTTCAGGGGTGGGAAAAGACATCCTTTTACTCACCACTAGCAAGTGAATTTTCTGACAGGGCGAATGAATTTTTAGACTAGTCTTCGAAATCTGTAAACCCCAGAGATATGCCAAAAACTTTACTTTTTTTTTACTAGCTAGCTATATTTTACAACTTACTGCAATGTAAACATTGTACTAAGTTCTATTCTATACAGTAGACTCCCTCCAATCCGCACACCTTGGGACCAGAGGTTGTGCAGATTTTAGAATGTTGCGGATTTCTGGTCATTGCTTTGTTTACATTTTTCAAATAGTAATTTGAATGCAATTATGCAATCAAAATTATAATGAATGATTGTAACATAGTAAAATATTAAAATAATTAAATAAAGTAATAAACTAAAAAGATAAAAAGTAAGATAATTTAAAAACTGATTAAAATGCTAAAAGTAAAGGTCAATTAAATAATTAATAATATATAATTGAATATGCACAAGAAAGATGAGGTACATTTTCCTTGAATTATTCAATGAAAATTTCCTTATGAAAAGGGCTCCCTATTAAATCACATTAAAATCATCATAATAATAACCAAAAAGCTTGACTAATATATAAATATATTTGGTAAAAAGATTGTGATTACCAGTGATACCAGCAATATCTTGATTTTTTTCAGAAATAAATTTATACTTCCTTCATGGAAAACCATGAGTTTAGTTATATTATTAAGAATTCCATATTAAAATACATACAGGATGAAATAAAACTAAAGAATTCTGTAATTTTGCACCTACATCTGAGATGAAAGTTTCATTTTTTACATTTGCAAAGATGTGCGGATTTTAGGTGTTTGTGGATTTTAGGGTTGCGAATTTGAGGGAGTCTCCTGTATTAAACTTTCCTCTCTTGTATATATTTCTAAATTTTATATAAAAAAAAAAATAAAAAAAAAAATACGAAAATGGATTAAAGTAACAATAATGAACTATTTTTACAGTTATGTAAATTTTGTCATAACAATTTTCAACTGTACATTGCATTTTTCTGGCTGGTAAAATAAATCCTTGGCTGGTAAGATTTTCTAGAAATTCCCCACCTCTGATAACGTTTAACTAAAAAAAATTTCAAACAAATTGATAAATATCTGACAAAACATTAGCATTGGAAAGGAAACAAACTCTCATATCCTCAACCCACAAATTCTGATATATGTGTTTCAAGATTTCATTCAGAAGTGTAAACAGCCCTGTGTGTGTTAGCGATGAGACGGGCTCAGCCCGATCCTGGGCTTGGGCTTTATTCTTATACGAGCCTTTGGACTTGGATGGGCCCGGGCTCATTTGAAAGAATGACAATATTATATTTATTCATGTATTGAAAAAATAAAAACAATTTTATTTATTTTTTCTTACAAATTACCCTTTTCTTGTCATTTTCATGCTATTTTAATCGGAACAAAGGCGAAACATAAATCATGTATTAGCATGCTATTTTAAAAGAAAATTTATGATATTTGCAGATTTATGTCTGGCACTGCTGACGAAGATTTGTTGTATGGCCCCAGCCGAAAAATGCATGAACAATGATTTTGTTAACTTATATACTGATTATATATACTGTTAACCGTTGAATGCAGGCTTTATTTATGTGTGTTTTATTATATATTGTAGCGTGTGTGGGTCTTAATATTATTTATCGTAAATCGATGTAATAGTAAAATCTATTCATCATTGTCCGGTCATCCAAGGCTGTCGTATAGATGGCTGGTGACTTCCCCAACATGGTTTATTACTGAAAAATCGCAGATCCAGGTATCGGCTGAAGTAGCTCAGTAGTTAGAGCAACAGCCTGGAATGCTGTGGTCCCAGGTTCGATTCCTGGCTCTGGCTAATTTTTCACTCCAGTTGGGATTATTGTATTTATTGTATGTATGTCTGTTGAATATTTATATATACTGTTAATGATTTTGTTATTTGTTCGATTTTCGATAGTGACAGAGGATATTTTTTAATTAGATTGTTTATTTTATTATTTTTCATTTAGAGATCTAATGCAAAGAGAATATTTTCTTCTTTCTTTAAGCGACCAGAATTAGCTTGAGGTTTGCAAATTTTTTAAAGTATCCTATTATGCATCGTTCTTCATAAGAAAATAACTTTACTAATTATTATATCAAGTTTTCATCATGAATGCAGCTCGTATTGAAGCTGTATTCTGCACATTTACGGAGTCACTTTCATTCGTAAGTAGATATAATTTTCATGCTATCCTAATAGAAAGCAATCGAGCAGTGTTTCCTCTTTTCCTATAAAAGCATCTAATTTTTTCAAATAACAGTGTCAAAATTTTTATTTTAGCTGACTTTCAGATCACGACAATCACAAAAGATTGTGATGAGGAAGGAATCGATTATAGTTAAACATATACACCTTTTGTAGGAAATTGAAAAACACTGTTCAATTCTTAGGCATATAAATATCAATTTTTGCAATTTTCATGCATTTATTCATTCAATGCACTTCGTTTACAACCCCATCATATTTGCAACTTCTGGTTTGATAAGATTGAATTTAAATTTTTGCTTGACAGTTATTTCAGTAAAAGAAGATGTAAAAAGTGTAAGAAGTTGTCTAAAAGTGAGACATTACTTTTGAAACAATTTCTAAATATTATGTTTGTTTGTTTTTTTCCCCAGTATCAGGCTCGGGCTCTGATGATAAAATTTTTCGGGCTTGGGCAATCTCAGATTTAAAATTGTCGGGTTCAGGCGGGCCTGGGCTCTGAAAAATGAGCCCCAACTCATCTCTAGTGTGTGTTTGTAAAATCAGTTGTGTGTAAAATTGTACTAAATGTATGATATTTTGTCTTGTATTTTAAGGTATATAGACTATTTTAATACAAATATTTCAAAATCAACATTTTGCAAATTTTGAAAAAAATTTCAGGTTGTCAGTCTTTTTAAAAACAATCTATAACACTAGGTGAGATAAAGGGAAGAAAAACAGCAAGAGAGATATGGCGACCACAGTTAGACATAAAACTGTGATTTAACCTCATGTTCCTTTCAAAAGTCAACATAATATCTGAAAAGATTTAAATAATGTATTACCTTACAATTATATGAAAACTTTAATAAACATAAAAGTGAATTTTTTTTTTTTTTTTTTTTTTTTTTTTCATGCTTTTATAAACATCCAATACTTATCTTAAAAATCACATCTGATTTCATGACTGCAATTCATGTTGTTCCAAAACATGTCCAGTACAATACATAAACTTTGACATAGGCCCCAATTATAGAAAATTCATTGCTTTTATTTATGCTTAGTTAAAAGTGCAAACTAGTAAATTCATTTTTAAAAAATCTTAAGTTTTTTTTAAAGATATATTCAACAGGACAGGATAAAAGCATTATTTAAACTATCTATTTAGAACTTCTAAATTCTTTCTTCAACTTATATTCATAATTTAATTAACATTAATCTCTTAGTTGATAATTAAGTTCTGAAAATATGAAAATACTGTATTGCCATCGATAGCCAACAACTGCATCTGTACACATTTTCTAGAACTCTAATGTCAGGAAGTGAGTGAAAATTAAGTTACAAAATTCCATATTTACATAAATTAAATTAAATAAAAGAGTCTGATAAAGTGAAAGCTCTTAGGTAAACTGCTGTTTACACGTGTGTAAATGTGTAATGCACAACTTCATAAGAGATATACGTTCTTTCTTTTAAAGGAATATGCTTTGCATATGGTCACATGAAAATTAATGCTTGACAAATTTGCCAAAAACAAAAATATAAGTTATTTCAGCCATCTGCTAAAAGTGAATGAATGATAGGCTAAATAAAAAATATGTAGTGACCCCACTCAGCTTTCCAAACAACACTGGTGTATCTGTCCAAAAAGTTTTTATAAAAAGTAAGTTTTATAAATTTCTAACACACGGAAATCTAACACAGAGTATTTGCATGATGGACCTCTCGTTTTGAAACTGAAGATGTTACCTCTGTGCAACTAATATTTGATTACATACCACAATATCATTTATATGCTTGGTTATATACTGCAAATCCTTTATATTCTGTCACATTTCTTTGGTGGTTTTTACCCAATAGAATTCGTCACAAAATAGTTTGAAAATGGTTTAAAAATGAATTAAACACCTAATCTGTCGCTGCATTTTTTTATGGAAATCTATACAGTTCTTGTGACAGTAATGTATAATGTTTCATCAAAATGGAGCGCAATCAGAAGTACCGTTTGGGGGTGTTAATGTGTTCACGCACACACAAATTAGGATTACAATACATTTTTTACACTATGCGTTGGGAAAGTAAATATATCCTGAAAATAATCTATAGTCCGAACGTAAAGTCTATGATGTATGTTTTCTATTTCTAATTTACTAATGAGACATGATGAAATCAAATTTCCAATAACATAAATTTCCTTCTTTATTTAATAATATTGTTGCATTTTGACAAATTATATCTCCCCATTTTCCTTTCTTGACTAACATACAATATTCTGCTTAGATTATAGCAATTACAATAATCAAATCCCTATTTTTCTTCTTTTTTTAAATACTGATTTATTTTGAATTTACACTTTCTTGTTTTAACTTTCCTGTTAAACATTCTTTCAGCTCAACTCTAAAGTTTTTTTTTTTTTTCTATTACATATTTTGATTGATACCTTCTTGCAATTAAAAGGCCCCACAGCAGAATGTTTTTCAATGTTTTGCAACAAGCTTTGAAACAATCAAAAATGTTCTGAAGCATATGCATGCATTTTATCACAAGTTTACTCTCCTACAATCCATATTATAAAGCAAAAACATATCCGTGAGTAATGCTGATGACATAATGACGGTGGCGACAGCTTGAATAATAATTTTTTTCCTCCTAATTTATTAACTGCTAAACATCATACAATTTCAATTTTTACACTGTCAAAGGGGAAATTTTTTTCTTCTTTCAAATGCAATTTGTTTGAAAACTGTATTTCAACTTACTGATTTTTTTTACGGTTTATAAAAAAAATGTCAAGCATGAATTTTTTTAAAAATCCATCTCTATTGTGTGCATCCCATTTATGGAATACATTGTTTACATGATATACAATATTATTTCCTGATAATATTCTATAAGGGAATTAAAACTCCATCAATAAATAAATAAAATATAAACAAAATAAAAATGTCAGAGACGTGTAATCAAACTAAGTGCCTAAATCACTGAAATTAAAAAAATATAAAAGACTGCTGTAAATAGTGAAATCTTTCGCTATTAACCCCTAGCATGAGGCAACGAAAGCACTACTTTTAATAAATTTCAAAACTTAATTTGAATAATAGGTATTTTTCATATGAAGATGATTTTTAGTGAGCAACTAAAAATATATATTAAATGTAAAAATTCATTCTTTCATTAAATCTATTAGAGTTTTCAATAAAAATAAAATGGTTTTCAGTTATGTTCTGTACACCAGGCAATATGTTCTGCAACCTGGAAGGATGGGTTGGATCTCCTTGTGTTATTAATATATGATGGGCTTAGATGTAAAACAAGGTAACTAACAAAATACAAATTTTGAGATAGTCAAGATTCAAGTTCTCTAAAGAAAATTACAAACAAAAACTATTGTGACTACTTCTTCTAGAACAGCTATTAAGACTCGACTTTCAGTTAACTTATGAACAACATTTTTTGTAAGAAAATACACCTTTGTAGTAGAGATGGGAAAAACAGTTACTTTCTGTTAACAGGTTCCATCGTTACACCACCAGCTTGGTAATAATTTTGAAACTCATTAGCAGAGATTAGAAATTTGTTGATATTTGCATTTTTATGTTTTTCACCCCTTTTTTTCAGACCTTTTTTTAATGTAGGGCATTTTTATAATTTTGGATAAATATTTGTATTTCAAAAACAATTTTTTGGACTTTGGGACTTTACATTTTGCATTTTATATTTTTTTGAAATATTACTATTTGAAAAAGATTCTAAACTCAGATTGAAAACTTAGAGTTTAAATTTATGAATGATCAAAACAGACTTTTGAACTTCAGAAGTGGCGATAAGAAAACATTAAGCAATATTATATCTTTATTAAAAAAGATGAATATATTAGAATCTATATTCAACATGATTCCTCTTTTATTACTAGAGAATCTTACTTTTATATACGCACATCCCGTCTTATTGCAAGATCCGAACAGAATTAAGGAACATGCCTAAAACCTACATCTGAAAACATCTGTAGATAAGGGAAACACACAAAAGATTTTTCTTTTTTATAGTTTCTAGAATTCAAAAGTCTCGGGATTTAAAATGTCATCAATTCAAATGCCACAAAATCTCTAAAACAAGTCTCAAATTTTAAAGGGGAAAATTCATAATATAATCAAGTAAATTTACCACTATTGTAAATTCAACTGCCTAATAGTTACACCATACAAAATTTATCTTAGGTTATTATAGCATAAATTGAGTAATAAATAAACCTGGTACTTTTAAAAGATTGTCAGGATACAGTTAAACAATTTTACATGACATTCAAGAAAAAAAAAATGTCAGTTACCATGTTTTACATTCGAGTCCTTTGTATACTGAATTCAGATTTTAAACAAGTTTTCATATACAATTTGAATTTAATGTGAAAAAAGTTTTAAATTATTCTTTTTAAGACATGCTAGACATGATCTGACCAGTCTTTATTTATTTTATTTTTTTTTCGTATTATAATTCTATAAATTAGATTTTGTTTATTAAAAAATGAAAATAAAAAGTTCTGCTTATTTGCTTACAATTTACTACACATGTACAAACTTAATCTACAGAGTGAAATACATACATACTTCTACAGATGAATCTAAAATAAGCATGATAACATTTGATTCCTAGAAATAAGAAATATAATAGCAAGAAATAATGAGCTAATGAAACTTCCTTATTTATTTTAATTTTTAATTATTATACTTAATTATTTTATATAATTAATGCATTCTTAAACTGACATTTTTTCCTATTGACATTTTTCTAACATAATGCATGCAAGTTTATTACACGTACAGAATTTACAATCTTGTCAATTACTTTAGGTATCAACTAATTAAATAGAATTACCTTGGCAATAGAAAAAGGTCTGAAAATCTCACTCCAACATTAATATCAATGCAGATCTTTAAGGATATAAACAAAATGTGTATTAAGCATATAACATATTATGGGATATCTGATTTTAACTCATTTACAAACTACCATGTGTGGAGGTTAATAATCCTTAATTTTTTCAAGAGATGGCACTGGAAACAAGGATTGGTTCACAGTATAACATCTTATGTCATTTTGCAGCTATGACAGTACCTTCTAAAATTCCAGTGATTTTTAAGTAATCTTAATCTCTTAGATTTGTAAGTAATTTTGTGTTAGCATCATATTTTTTCATGTTGTAAACATGTTGAGTGTCCAACCAAATAAAGAGCATGTGTGGTACATACTGCTTTTCTTGTTCAATCAAAAGAAAAATGCAAGTGAAAGCCATTGCATACTTGTGGAAACTTATGATGACAATGTCCCAACGAATCATCAAGGATGGACCCGGAACAACCATCAATATCAAATGTATCACTCTGGAAAGAAGACAATGCAGTGCATTTGGTGGGATCAGAAGGGTGTCATGAACCATGAGCTTCTAAAATTAGGTAAAACAGTTAATACCATTTGCTACCATCAACAAATGATCAATTTGAACCATGCATTGATCAAAAAGCAACCAGAAAGGGCTACAAGACATGGAATTTTGCTATGCAACAACACACATCGAAAGAGGTCAGAGATACCATTTCTACTTGGCCCCTTCTGACTACCACTTGTTTTCATCGGTGTCTCACACACTCTACATGAAACACTTCAACAATTACTGAGATGTCGATAAGTGGATTGATGACTGTATCACCTCCAAAGATGCAGTTTTTATGGGAGAGCATCTACAACTTGCCAGATAGATGGCAAAAATGTGTAGCTAGCGCTGTTGCATACTTTGAATAAACCATTTTCTATCTTTCTCCCAAATAATACACTTTTTAAATAAAAAATTAAGAATTTCTAAAAGCCACCCCTGGTATACAAATATGGATTGGATTTCAAAATATTTGCTTTGCAACACTGATTTCTGCTTTTTTTAAAGTTGAATTAAGGAAAACTCAAAATTTAAGAAACAATTTCTTTTTTTTTTTTTTTTCGCATTAAAAAATAAGGAAGGAAAGTAATCATTTTCAAAAATTGCAGTGATCTAAAGTTTTCTTTTTCATACATGAATATGGAAATTTATGGAGATCATAACTTGGGGAGGGGGGGGGGGGGGATGATGTTAGTAATTTGCCTCTCAAGCTTTCTTTAAAAAAATTTCAAGCTGCAACTAAAGCTTTGTGATCATGTATAAGCATTCAATTTATAAAATTTTAGTTAATAAAAATGTTGCAGCTGATTTCTGAACACACTTTAATGCTTTTAGATGATTTTACATACACTAATTCACACAATCATCATCATAACAACAGAATTTTGGACATTAAAAAGGTTACAGGCCCAACACGGAAAATATAAAATATAAAATATAACAGTGTATGTCTAAGGTATCAAGTAGAAATCATTTAATAAAAAACAAACTTCTCATTTTCAGTAGAAGGGGGGCTTAAAATCTCGGTATGAATTCCGAATAAATTTTTTTGAAATGAGGACAAAATTTACTATGTTGCCTTAAAAGATTGAATTTATATTAATTTTACGATTGGATTAAAATCATTGACAAACTTAAAAAATTAAGAAAATATGCAGATTTTTCTATTCAATAGAAAATAACAAAAAAAAATCTAAAATTTGAGCTTCAGGTGGATTCGGATATTCATTTGTCTGGAACCAAATCTGAAGACCTCTTTGTGCTGCCTCGCCATCATCAACAAACACATACAAAAACTTTCTTTTATTAGTACAGAAAATAAGCTTACTCCAAAGTTTTGTCAAGATTACGTATATCATGAATGACACTGGATATTGACTACATATGTTGTACCACCAGTAGATTACACCACATTTTCTAATACAAATTTGCCACTCCTCCATTAAATTCTAAATAAAAAATCAATGACATCCTTTCCAGAAAAGAGATGTTGCTTTTTGTAAGGAATGATAACAGACTTAGATAATTAATTATTTATTGTTACAGCAAGGTAACAAATAGAACAGAAATTTTTTAGACACTTAACTTTATGCACAGGACAGGAGGAGGGGGTAAAACAAAAAACTGATTTTTTCAATATAGGATGATTTAGATTATTCATTGTTTATTTATTATTGTTGTAAAGTAAGAAAAAAAGCAAAAGAGAGAAGTGGAAATTTCAGAGGAGAGGGGCGATTTAGATTATTCATTGTTTATTTATTATTGTTGTAAAGTAAGAAAAAAAGCAAAAGGGAGAAATTTTTTAAAAATAAAAGTTTTTAACATTCTAAACTTTGCCTCACTCATACACAAGCATCCTTAAGTTGCTGACATCAAAATGCAAACTACTATTCCTTATATCTGCGAGGAAAGCTATTGAACCTATTAGTGAGAATTATCACAAAATTTTAGAAGTGTACAAACAGATAAACAAAACCACATGTGCAAGTTTTGGCATTTCACAATCAACTGCAAATCTTGGCATGCAAAGTGAGCATTCCATGGAAGCCCTTGGCACCTTATGGTGGGAAGTTAAGTTATTTACATCATCCATTCATTATTTCCTTTGATTTCATTACACTTCTACTCTTGACATTTACAAGTTAAAAAACAGGGGGGGGGGTACCCTAGGTACCTGCAATATTAGAATTCATAAACTAGTAAACAATGTATCTTTTGAGCTATCAGGATTTCTGATTTCATTACAGAGCTCATCATAAAAGTAGTATTCCAAACCACTAACGTTTTATTTTCACTTTCTGTGCATTTTCTCCTTATACCAAGTCAGACTCAAATTCTATGGTTGCAAATATTCACAAGTGGAGATCCATGTTATAGGTTCTACATAGCAGCTGCAGACAATTGTGAAATGTCACATGTTGCACCCGTGGTTCTGCTCACCTCTAAAAGTTTTGTGACGATTCTTGCTAATTAATCTGATAGCTTTCCTTGTCAGCTAAATGAAAAATGATAATCTGTTTTTGTAGCAATATTTTTTTTATCTTTTGTTTATTATATTTTACATTAAAAAATGCAATTTTTTCTAAATTTTTCAAATTTTATTTATAGCAATTGTAATTATTATTTTTTTGCACAGTCAAATTCCACAATACCCATTATGTTTATTGACATTTATTCGTTATTTTTTTTTATCTCATAATTCTTCTACTTTTGACATTTACAAATTGAAAGACAGTGGGTATGCTAGATACACAAAGTTCATCAAAAGGTAAGCATGAAAGTTTGGCAATCACTGCTCTAAATAACAGTTATTTCCAGATACAGCATATGGGAATTAATAACAAGTTTAAAAAAAATACAAACAACACATACCCGTCTCAGATGTAAAACCCATCACCACGCAGTATAACCAGAAATCCCGAAACAGCTTTAATAATCGAGGTTTGGGATTAGCTATAGGTGGCAGTCGTCTCAAAAGCTATACAAAAAGAATACAACAGTGAAAAAAAAAAAGAGACTACTAGTCTAATGAATTAAAAATGTTTTACAGAGTTAAAATAAAAATTTTTACTTTTTAACACATTTCTAGCACATGCCAGATAACAACAAATTTCTAATAATATAAATAATGTCTTATTATTACTGCATTTAATTATATTATAACTTGTAACACCACTATAGATGCTATCCCAAAGGAATTGCTTTTGTCACTGGACTAATGACAACTCAAATTAATTTTTCAGCTCTTATAATTTAATTAATAGTTCATATAATTATAAAATATACTTGAAAACATCTAACAAAGTACATAAAAAAAGCATATTTTGTGCAACATGCTTAGGAGTGCCTTATGCAGGGTTCATAGGTTCATACTCAGAAAAAAAATCTTCTGAGTTACTTTTCAGGACCAATTTTTCCATATCAACAGTTAACAACATTTTGAAAACCAGTATAACTCTCCCTCAACCGCCCTCCCCCCTTCCAAAAAAAGAAAAAAAAAAAGAGATAATATTAAAGTAAAGTTATGCATCACATAAAAAAACAACAATACATTTAATTTTTCCCTCACCTTAGTTAAAAGTGGAAACTCAGCGAACACAAGTGTTTGCACAAAAATCTGCTGAATCATAAGACCACACGCAATGTCTCAAACATGAAAAATTTATTTTGTAAATTTCTTGTTGCATTATTTATAATAAAGAATTGCATATTTTTTTAAAATCTAACAAATCCTTTGGAATGAGAAATTGTCCCTTATAAATTAACAGAATACTTAATAATCACACATTTAAAAAAAAAATACAAAATTTAAAAGATAATCCGATTTTTTTATGCATTTTTTTTTATTATTTAAGAGAACAATCTCTTGTGAGTGCAACATATATTTCATTGTTTCTTAGGATTGATTTTTTATAAGGATAGATTATTTGTTTGTGGCAAGTAACTATTAATAAAGTTATAGAGTATAGATTTTTACTAATAAATTAACGAGAATGTATTTTATTCTATTTTATTTATTTTTATACCATTTGTCTATAAAAGTATATAGCTCCAATATTATATTATATTATAATCAGGGCTTAATTTGCGCCGGAGCCCACCAGAGCCCGGCTCCGGTACTTCTCTGTTTTTAGTAAATATTTAAATATTGTTCAGAATTCACCGGAGCTCATAAATACAGGGCTCCGGAGCCCAGTGCAATAGCGCTTCCAAAAAACCGAAGCTTAAATTACCTTTTCCTTTCCTTCCCAACTCCAAGCTGTTGCATTCTTTTTACCAAAACACTTATATGTGACGTAATGTGTCACACACGTAGGAGATGGAGATAAAACGGACTCACTTTTTATATCAGTTTTTAGGCTTAGACTGACTCGAGCTCAATCTGTATTACATTTAAAATTTTATTTATTCATGTATTGAAAAAAAAATCCTCTTTTAAAATTACGTATTATATTCTACTTCAAATCATTTTAATGCTATTTTGATCAGAATGAAGGGGAAACAGAAATCGTGTTTTTCTATTTCAAATTTATATCGGCGACGTGTTGATACGGCGCCACTCAAGAGACTGAACAATAAATTTGCTTTCAGTTCGATTTTCTTTTGTGACAGTAGGATATTTTTTTATTGGCTGGGTTTTCTTTTAATTATTTAGATATCTAACCTGAAAAGAATATTTTCTGTTTTATCCAACAAGCATCAGCTTGACGTTTTGTTTGTTCGAGGTTTTTTGTCTTCTATTGCGTACGAGTATAAAAATCACATTAGTGATTTTTTTATTTATTTTGTATCATGAACGGTACCCATGCTAAGGCTCTCTGCACCAATACGAAGTCACTTTCCTTTGTAAGTAGATATAATTACCATGTATTGTTATTCTGATAGAAAGCAATCGAGCAGTGTTTCCCCTTTTTCTATAAAAGCATAGATTCTTTCCGATAACGTTGTCAAATTTTTAATTTTATCTGATTTTCAGGGACTCACCGCAAAAGACTGTTATGCGGAAGGAAATGATTATAGTTTAAGATATGCACCTTTTACAGGAAATTGTAAAACATTGTTCCATTCTTCAGCGTATAAATATTCATTTCTGTAAATTTCATTCATTTTTTCTTAAAAATGCATAGCTGCGAACTATCCCTTTTTTGTATTAACACCATTTCCTAATCATAATCGTTACCCTATTTAATCGCAGAATTCTGCAATTAATTAACATAAAAAATAGGCACGGATTTTTACTATTCAAAAGAAGTGATAACTAAAAAGTGGAATAGTTGACAGCTAAGTATATGCTGATAGATATATTTAAAATTTTAATTTTGCTAAAGAAAAAAAAAAGCTTTAAATTTTGCAGTTAATGTACGAAACATAAATATGCAGATTACAGAGGCAAGGGGAGAAGGGGGGGGGGGGTGGAATGGTACAGTTGTTGTATCGGTAGCGCAGAATATTAGGGCTCCGGAACTTTTTTTGTTAGAATTTAAGCCCTGATTATAATTAATTAAGAAAAGAGACACTTCCAATGACAGATTCTAAATAAAGAAGGCTTATACAATTTTTTTTTAAATTTTTTATTAATGTCTGTCTATACATAACTTTTGAAAGGACATTTTTAGTTTTTTTTTTTTTTTTTTTTTTTTTTTTTTTTATGGGAAAAAATTGCTTTGAAAATGATGCGGCATAAATTTCACCATGATTCAAAGCATGTCTGATTTTTTCAATGGAATAACTTTTGTAAAAATGGACAAAGTTCGAATATGCTATTAATGCACTCTAAAAGAAGTCATTGTATTATGTATACAATTTTCTTAAAGAGACACTCAAAGTTTTAATATAGAATCATCTAGTGAACATCAAGTATAAACGATGTTGGCAACAATGTAGTTTTAAGTGAATGTGGATAACGGAAAAAGGATTGTCACAAAAAATACTTTGCAGCACCAAACTCTACTCTCACTAAAACAAGCAAACTAGCATGCAATAAGCAAATAAAAAATAGCCAATCTTTTACATGAATGTTTTTGCTCGACTGTAAACAAATTGTGGGCTAAGAAACAATCACTTGAATCCTTACACAAGATTTGAACTAAGAATCCCTAGCATCACTGATGACCTAGCCATAATCTTTGAATGTTAACAAACATACTGTTTAGACGACAACTTACAACAGAGCCCCACCAGTGGCTGAGAGGTTCTGCTCTCGAAGCTGGTAAACGGGAGGTGCTGGGTTCGAACCCAATTGTGCCCGTCGGCCTAACCGTTTCGGAGTTTTCGTGGTTTTCTTCGAAACCTTGGATTTTCCATGCGTAAATACGGTTAGGTTCCCTTAGAAAGACCTCCACGGAGGGCACTCCCCCTTGGGCCTATATCCCTCGAGTAGACAATTGGCCATCAAAAATCAACCCAACCCAACTTACAACAGACAGAACTGTTCAAGGAAACACTACGTCGAGCTTTAACAAATCTTAACACAAAAATAAGCATGTTACAATGACTTTTTTCTAAACAAAACATACATTTGTCTGTTTATATTATCAGGATTTTCAAAATTTGTCGTAATGGTCTCTATTTTACGACAAGACAGATAAACATTCTATTTTTCTATCCTAATAAAAATGATATGGGACCAGAGTTGACTTCATAAGGTGGCTTGGAAAGGGTGTGTGTGTGTGTGTGTGTGTTGGGTGGGGGGGGGGGGGGGGGGTAAGAAAAAGCTCTAATAAGAGAGGTTAAAATCCCCAAACCACCCTGCCCTTGTGCATGGCATTGGTAGTCATCATCAAGTAAAACCTATGATTCCAACACACATAATCAGATTAAAATGTAATATCTTTATACTTTGTGAGCAATCAAGGAATTAAACATAGATAACAATTAAGGTTTTCAAATAAAAATTGAACACCTATAATGACATTATACAGAAGTTGCTATTAATTGTTTCAACAGAATATTAAAATTATATATTTCTCTAACAAATATCCTGGAATAACAAATTGCATAAAAATACAATTCTGTACAATTAATTATGCATATTTATTTGTTCTATTGCAGGTGATAGGTTATAAACGATTCATTAACAATGTTCTTAACATAGCTTAATTATTCTTATCATGAATTTAACAAAAATAAAGAACAATTAATATATAAAATTCTTACCACAGATATGACAGGAATGAGTACTCCCAAATTTCCAGCACTGCTAGATGCCTAATCATTAAAAAAAAATAATTATTTCAAGAGCACAAGATGAAAAAAATTTACACATAAACTGTTCTACATATTGATTGAAATTAAAAGCAATAAAAATAGATTTGAGTTAGTTATTGATCACCAATGCTAATGAAAATGCCTTGATAAATTAAGTATCAGTTTTGATACAGTAAAGAAGATTTTTTTTAGTTATGCATTTTTTTTTTCTTTTTTATTATTATTATTCATATCTACGTATTAACACACAAGAACATATTAACACACATTACATAATATTTCAAAATATCAAAAAAAATATTTTTAGAATACAAATTATAATTTTAAATGAATTTACACAAAAAGCAATAAATCTTTAATGATTTCCTGCATTATTATGCAAAACAAATGTATTTTATATTAATAAACTTTGCATAAATTTTAAAAATAAATTATATAATAAAACACATTGATTTTTTTTTCTATCTTATTTTTATAAGAAAACATTCAATAAATGATCTTTCTGCTAAAAACATGTTTTGATAGTCCAAACACATAGAAAAAAAAAAAAGAAAAGAAAAAGACTGTTGATAGATTTTATTTACACCA